>OZ022562.1:16181103-16781103 GCA_963991005.1 Barypeithes pellucidus | reverse complement strand
TCAGTCAACAAACCCGAACGAGATATATTTTTTTTTTAAATCAGAAGCGACTGTTCTTCCTTAATAAAAACTCTAAAACTTCTAAAATTTACAAAAACCACCCCTGGTGTTGTATCAACACATTCTTCTCAGCCATAAAAATTTCAAGTGATTAATCGCTCGAGCGGTTCAGCCGATTATTAAAATCGCTCGAGTATCAAGTACTCGATTATTAAAATTATCGGTTTTTCCCAACACTAAATTGTAATACCGAACTAAGAACAGTTATTGCTTAAAACAAGACACGTTTTTGTCCATGTGGAGCGATTATTAAACTAAATTACGCTCCTGCAAAATGTAGGAAAAAAAATTGGGTGGGGCACACGCAATTTATCGCAAGAGGAATAATTGCTGCTACATACCATAAAGAAATCTTTCGCGTTTCGGCCGATATGCAACAAATTTAGCGTAGCAATTCCGTGTTTCTTTCGTATGATTCCTTGGGTCAGTAATTCTTATTGCTGTCCTTATATTCATGATTTTATACAGTGGCGTAGTAATGACAATTATTTTATTAAAATAAATTTTTTATCATCTATAAATAAAAAAACTGGTGTTAGTCCAAGATGACAAAACGTTCTATCATTATTACTGACATCATATAGAGGGTGTCAATTTGAAAACTTCCCACCCTTAATATCTCCCTTGCAGTAAATAATATTAAAAATCGGAAAAACACGTCAATTAAAGCTTTTAAAGAATATTTGGTTTAACCCCCTGGGATGTTACCCTTAGTATCTTAAATAGGAAGGGGTAGAAATTAGAATTTAGGCGGTGGTAAAGAATTGGAAATCTGGAGTGGCTATCTACTAAAAAAGGAGCCAACACAATCATGATTTTTAAACTGTAATCCATGCTTGCAACTGCATATGCCTACAGATAAGATCGCTTGCGTCTTGCAGATAATCTTGCAGCACGTGATACGCGCATTAGAGTCATTACAAGGCTTCCTGCAATTGCAATAATCATGCGCGTTAAGGAGCCAGCTCATTTCTTTGTGCAATATTCTTGTAACTTGCCAAAAAACCGTTTCTGCCCGATTTTTGTTGCAGTTTCTGCTTAATAGTGATTGTTACATTATCAACCAAAAATAAAAGTTACTAAATATAAACCTTAAATTATTTGTGTTTAACGATACTTATTTTGCTGGGTTGGCAGCCCTCATCGTTGAAATCACAACTGCAATGGAATTGCCTAGTTTGAAACGATTTACATGACATATTGCTTGCAATTCTCATGAAAAAATTAACTTGCAGCAACAAAATTCCAAAATTATTGTAGAATGTAATGGGTCAAAATTTTTTTACAGGTAACTTTCAGTAAATTGGAATTTAAAAATAAATAATCGCAAAAACACCTGTTAATTTTTTAATAGGTATATCTAATTAGAAGAATTATATATGTCCGCGCAAAAAATCATCGTCACAAAGATCTTGGTCTATAGCATCGATTTTTAAATAATTTAACGCCCGTCACATGGCGAATTTCACTCTTCTGAATCATATAACGCCAATATTTGGAACCGAGTTATTTTAATCAGTCACTATAACCATTTTCCTATTATTTATAACAGCCTGTCTTATATTGGCTTAAAGTTCTGGAATGTTCCTTATAGAATGTTAAAATACTAAGAAAATTAGTCATATTTTAAATCTACCTAAGGTGTAAACGAAACTTGTACATCAAAATATATTTTTCCTTAATTGTTTATAAATGGTTAATAAAAAAATATTGTATATAGCTTCGGATAACAAACCGTCACATCAATGTATCTCCGGTAACATTTTCATGCGTGACCGGTGTTACTGTGACCGGCGATACAAAAATGCACAAATTCGTGGATAACAGCTAATACAAGCTATTTCTTAAACTTTGTTAGACTAAAATGAGTATCTGTACTCAAGGTCTGAGTTAACTCTGTGACCGGGTTTGTTCAACATATGCCTGGTAAAAAGTAGGCCATGTTCTAGTTTATACCTAAAAAACATAATAAGGAACTTACCTAAACAGGAGCAAGCGTTACACAAATTCAAACATATACCGTCATATTTGTAAAACTATTAGGCCGACGTGTAGTGGCGTTATTTATAAGCAATTTCTGCCGTGACCGGCGATACATGCAGCTGCGGGGACGGAACTTCTGGTTAATAATTGCGTTAGAGAAACTAAACTGTTGATCTTTGAACATTATTTTTCAATACAAATTGTAGTAGGAGTGTAAATTATTTATATATAAAAGTAACTTTAGTAAAATGACGTGAAATATAAAAGGGTAAAGTAAAAAATTATTGACTGGGGACGCGTGACCGGCGATACATTTTTAAATTCAAATTTGAATACTGCAGCTATAATCTAAATAAAATCTTTTAAAATTGCTTTCTAATGCATAACCTGAAACATAACATGAAAGTTGCCTGTAAAAATTTCTTGACCCTAATGCGGTCTTTATGGAAGTAACATTTCAAACGCCCTGCCTGAATCGTCATAAATTTGAGTTCGTGGAACAGAACGAGTAGGTCGTTTTGTTACGGCACTGTTATGCACCAATCTGGTCAATTTGCTAGCCATACAAAGCTAGCGACCGTAAAATATTATACCTAAAAGAAGATATTACTTCAGAGAGAAAAGTTACACGGTTCCTTTAGTTCGCGGTCAGTGGCGATATCTTGAATAATATAGTGGCTTATTTACATGTTCGTTATATACTGTGTCACCATTAAAGTTGGAACCGTATGGGGAAAAATTTATTATTCTATTTAGGTAAAATTTGAATTCACCATAAGTTGTTGCTTCAATAAGGACCAAGAATTACATAATTAAATGGGACCATGCGGCTTTTGTTAACTGTCAAATTTAACATTTTCTCTAAAAATGTCGAAAATTGGCATATATTGACCGAATTTTTAAAAAAAGTATTTGGAACAGTTGTTGGTATTGCAATTTTATGCCCACATACCAAGTTAATAATCAATATATCGCCACTGACCGCGAAATAAAGGAACCGGGTAGCTTTTCTCTCACTAACTTGGTGTACTTGGATCTATCCTGGATCTCCTTTATGCGACATTAATAAATTGGAAATACATTCTAGAACAAAACTGTATCCTTGTTAAATTTGAATGTGATTTAGTTTGTAAAAAAATCCAAATTCATAATAAACTCCTGGACAAAATTAACGCAACATCAAAAATTCCGATTTGAATGATTTTTTCTTGAATTGTAGGTTGGTTCCTTGACAATGTCATCGTTTTCGCTGTTTTTGATAAAAATTTAATTTTCGGGTTTGTGATTTATACTGGGTGTACTAAAAATGCTATGTTTTTTTTCCGAAAATTCGTATCGCCCTGTGGAGTATATTAGCAATCGAAGCATATTGCAGTTGACATTAAACGGCAGGTCCATCTTTCCCCCAACATTTTCTTTTTGGTTTACTTCATTATCTCTTATTAAAGGAGATACACCGTTTTATAGCGTAACATGTTTTTATAGCCTTTAATATTCAACACATTCATTGTTAAATGTTTTCAAGAAGGTTTCAAAAGTAAAATACTCGTCGGGCAACTGTGCATACAAAACGAACGTGTAATAAGCAGTTTCCGAACAGTTTTTATCAGTATGGCGAATTTTATTTCACCTTTGTAACTTTAAAACACAACATCTGCTGACACATCGCTTGCAATGTCAGAAAAAGTCCATAGTCTACTTGAAAACATTTAACAATGAATGTGTTGAATATTAAAGTTTATAAAGACATGTTACACTATAAAACGGTGTATCTCCTTTAATAACAGAGATAATGAAGTAAACCAAAAAAAAGAAAATGTTGGGGAAAGATTGACCTACCGTTTAATGTGAACTGCAATATGTTTGGGTTGCTAATATACTCCACAGGGTGATGCAAATTTTTGGAAAAAAACATAGCATTTTTAGTACACCCAGTTTAAATCGAAAATTAAATTTTTATCATAAACAGCGAAAACTATGAATGCCATTCAAATCGGATCATAAATTCAGAAAAAAATAGCATCAAAAATATGGGAAATTTATGATGTTGCGTTAATTTTGTCCAGGAGTTTATATTAAAGGAACACTTTGGAACACAGTATAATAATAATGGCAGAGGAATTTCATAAAGAATTTTAATCTTTGCGATAGTAATTTGTCCCAATGATGCCTGCCAATTTACCAACATTATCGGCAAATGATTTCCTTTCAATGTGTATTCCAATCTATTCAAAAAGCATTTTAATGAGAACGAGAACTTATATGAGAGGTGATTTTCCGTTAAAAGTTTTGTCATTGGCCGCAATGTTATTCTTGTTCTGCCGATTAGATCTTTCGGTTTAATAACCTCTGAATACCTTCAATTAGTTAATGATATTGATCGCATTACACTAGGAAACATGGTTGTTTCATGGAACGCCCATTTTGACGGTAATCGGGTTTCTCAGCTGATGGTGACTAATTTATTAATTAATAGCCAATTACCGTGTGTATTGTATATATATTATCAAAATAATAATTTCAACTACACTTAGCAGCAAAAATAGCGCACAACCAAAAATTATGCTCAATTTCAAACTTGATTTTCTCGCGACCCGATGAATCGATTTAGCTAATTTTTTTTTGAACTGTAGCTCTTTTCTTTGGTAATTGCACTGTGATAGAATTTTCAGTTTTAAGCTTATACAGGGTGCAAAAATGAGAATGTTTTTTACGTTAAATTTGAGACACCCTATAAGAAACCTTAGCTACAACAACGGGTGTATGATGAAATCATACTGTAGCCTGATGTTTTCTAAACATTTTGTTCCTTTAATTTCTCTGATATCTGTAATATCAAAGAAAATACACAGTTTTATACCAGAACATGTTTTTTTTTAATTAAAATAACATTTAGACAACATTAAACTAAGAATAACACTAACAGTTATGAACAATAAATAGCAAAAAAAAATACATTAGTAGCGCGTGTTCCCACCTCTACTTCTAATGACTGCTTCACATCGCCTCGGCATACTCGATATTAAATTGGATATTTTATTTTGGTCCATGGTCCATTCCAAATATCAGTAACCATTATTTGGACATCTTGCAAGTTGGCAAGAGGGGGTTGATGCTGTCTCCGTGCCAATACTATCCCCTAAGTGCTGTATAATATTCAAATGGGGACTGCGCTGGGGCCAATTTAGAGTTCGAATATATTCATTGCCGATGCGCGCAACATGAGGTCTTGCGTTCTCGGCCATGAGTAAAAAATGATTCCCAATGTACGGAGCGAAAGTGTGTTATTCTTAGTTTAATGTTATTAAAATGATATTTTAATTAAAAAAAAACATGTTCTGGTATAAAACTGTGTATTTTCTGTGATATTACAGATATCAGAGAAATTAAAGAAACAAAATGTTTAGAGAACATGAGGCTACAGTATGATTTCATGATACACCCGTTGTTGTTGCTAATGCTCTCTACAGGGTGTCTCAAATAAGAAAACTATTATCATTTTTGCACCCTGTATAAGCTTAAAACTGAAATCCGAATAAAAAATTCTATCACAGTGCTGTTATCGAAGAAAAAAGCTACAGTTCAAAAAAAATTAGCGAAATCGATTTAACGGTTCGGTAGAAAATCAAGTTTGAAATTGAGCCTAATTTTAGGTCGTGCGTTATTTTTGCTGCTAAGTGTATAACCTACATTTACTGGAAAAACTAATATGGCTACTCTTAACTAGACGCACATACATACGCCTTAAAAAATTTTTCTAAAATCTACAAGACAAACAGGACATTTTTGTAACTCTAGCCGGAACGTCATTTTGTTACTGCTGTTATTATAGTGCTTTGGCATGTATTCAATAAATTCAATAAAAATAACTCCTGATGAGTTCCAAAAGATGGTGGAACGGCTGACGTTAACCGATTTTGAAAGATCATATTGAAACCTATTTAGAACACCAACAGGATTTATTTTTCCTGGTTTAATGAAGTCGTTGTTTGTTAAGGCGTGATTCACACGGCAATGTAAATTGAATGTCTGTTAAGGCTGGATTCACATGGCAACTTAAAACAAAAAGCATTACATAATAAAATATCTGAAAACAAGAAGTTAAGAAACGAAGAAAATTAAAATTGACCAAAAACTAATACAAATTTATACTAGAGATTATTTAATGGTCAGCTGATTTCCGTTAAATCACGTGTGGCATCACGCCGTGTGAAAGGTTCTATGTTCATATACACCGTGTCCAAGATAAGGAGGGCCAGTACAGGGATCTTGAAAACCGTAAGAGATACGAAGTCGGTTAAATGGAGGTAAAGTTGCGCATTTGCGTGCCTAATAATATGCCGTTTAGAAAGTTTTAAAATTCCGAGTAGGTAGTTCCGGAGATATCCGGAAAAAAACGAAATTCTGAAAAATCGTTTTATTTTTTCCTGGGTTTTTTTGAGATCTCATTCTAAAGTAATTTGCACTTTTACATTGCCACTTTTTTCGCTCTATCTAACAGTGTTACTTGTTTTGTAATCCGACGAGTCGTCTTCGAAGGGCTATTATCAACTTTATTTTTTTAAATACGGTCCTGTTTTCCTGATATTGGAATTGGACGGCTGTTTTTCTTCCGATTGTAACGATTTATGACACATTGTGGTTTAATGACGTGTTGAGGGTTTTTTGAACAATCGGGATATTTTGGGATACGCTCCTGTATTTCTCCTAATTTTATAAATAATATCTCATAAGTAAGCTCTAAACTTTTACTTATGTTGGACTAGTTCAATAAATAACAAATAATTTAATAATAAACCACAAATAAGTGAACAAAATACAGAAACATTATTTCAAACCTCTGTTGGTTGGAGATTTACTGGAAAACTGATTGGCACTTACTCTGAAACACCATGGCCAGCACGTTCGCCTGATATGACACCATTGGATTTTTCCTCTGGAGGTATGTCGAAAATTATGTTTATAAACATAACTTCGAAACAGAATACTTTGGAGGTTGGTACTTGAAGCCTTTCAAAGTATTACGTCAGAAATGTTGTCAAATCTTTTAGATGTTATTTGTGCTTAGAAAAAATGGAAATCATTTTGAACACCTGATTATGTAGTTCCTTACTTTTTTCATTGTTCGTTTTATTACTGTTTTGGTATGTTTTTTCTTCACTTATTGTTGTTGTTTATTATTGAATTATTTTTTGTTCACTTATTTGTGGTTTATTATTAAATTATTTGTTATTTATTGAACTATTCCAACATAAGTAAAAATTTAGAGATTACGTATGAGATATTATTTATAAAATTAGGATAAATACAGGACTGCAGCCCAAAATATCCTGATGTTGTTCAAAAAACCCTCGAAACGTCATTAAACCACAATGTCTCATACATCGTTGCATTCGGAAGAAAAAAGCTCTCTAATTCCAATATCAGGAAAACAGGACCGTATTTAAAAAAAGAAAGTTGATAATGGCCCTTCGAAGACGGCTCGTCGGATTATAAAACAATTAACGCTGTTTATCTAATACAGTGAGCGGAAAAAGTGGCAATGTAAAAGTGCACTTTACTTTAGTATTCGATCTCAAGAAAACCCAGGAAAAAAATAAAAGGATTTTTCAGAATTTCGTGTTTTTCCGGATATCCTTGGAACTACTCGGAATTTTAAAACGTTCTAAACGGCATATTATTAGGCATGTAAATGCGCAACTTTACCTCCATTTAACCGACTTCGTATCTCTTACGGTTTCCGAGATCCCTGTACTGGCCCTCCTTATCTTGGACACGGTGTCTAATGATATAAATTCCAAAAAAACGTGCGGTGTGTTGCCGTGTGAACCCAGCCTCAAAAACACCTTACAAACTAAAGTATTTTAATTTTTAGGTCTTTATGCTATATCAATTCGAGATTTTACAACCGCAAGTGAAGTTTTTACAAATGCCATCGCCACTTTCGTCTGTACAGAACTAATTCCTTTTAACGTGTTCATAAAATATACAATTTTATCTGCCATGCTCGAGTTGAAGCGTTTCGAACTAAAGAAGAAGATAATTAGCAATGCAGATGTGCTCCAGGCGCTGCACTACAACCCAGCGCTAAAAGAATTCGTTTTTTCTTTGTATAACTGTGAATATAAAACTTTTTTCCAAAAATTAGCGGAAATAGAAACGGACATGAAGCAGGATATGCTTCTGTATCCTCATTACCGTTATTACGTCAGAGAAATGAAGATAAAAGCGTATGATCAGCTGCTAACCACGTATATTTCCCTGAATATCTCTTATATGGCGGAGCAATTTGGTGTTCCGGAAGATTATATAGAGGAAGATATAAGTAGATTCATTGCTGCTAAAAGACTGAATTATAAAATTGATAAAGTTAGCGGAAAAATAATTAATATTCAAGGAAATATGAGAGGTGAAAGATTTGACAACATCGTGAAGCATGGAGACGTGTTACTGAATAGAATCCAGAAATTGAGTCGGGTCATTAATATTTAGTTTTTATACAGTCATGGTTTTATACAATAAATTTTTACCTTACAAATTGATAATTTTTTAAAAAGTTTAAATACTGTACAGGGTCTCCCATTTTCGTTACTAGGGTGTATCCGTAATTGTTAGTGCTATCAACAAAGTTATGTAGGTGTCATGTGCTCTTTTTGAGTCAAACTTAAAATGGTCCGTTCTATGGGAAAAACTTTATGCTCATCACGTGTCCTGATGATAGTGTGGGAGTGCATAATAAGCTTATCACTAAACCCCAACACTAACGCATAATTACACTTTACAATAACACATATAGAACAAGAGCATTTAACCATTTCGCAATAGAAAAACGCTAATTTCTATGGGCCATTACCCCTTTACTAAAGATAAAATGAAACAATTATGTTAACAATTGACAGGAACTACCCTTTGAAATAATGGTCTAGTCCATCTTCGGACCAGTCGTCTAACTTTCTTTCCGAGAACTCTCCGCTACTAGAGCCAGCGCGGTTGCCATTTCCGAGACTATAATTATACAGGAAAGTAATATTATAGAAGGAAATTCGGCAATTTATGATAGTCGCTTATAAAACATCGAAAGTGGCAACGGTGTATTTTTAAATATTAGCCCGATTATCCACAATCAGCTGTTTAAAGAAGCCGGCCGATATCGATGGAGAGAACCAACCTGTTATTTATTTTTAAAATTTTTAGATGTTAAATACATTATTTTCCAGAAAATAAGGGTGTATTTTTGTCTACACAGTAGCACTTTAAAATACTAATTCAGATTGAACGGTACTTAGATGTGTTGTGACGTGAAAACTAATGTGATTTTGTGATGTAAGTAATTGGTGTTTTTTATAAATTAAATTGGTTTTAAATAAGTCCGAAAACGTAAATAAAATTGCATTTTTTTTTTCTAAAGGGTAAGTGGCATTTATAAACTTTTAAGTTGTCCAGATCTGACGGGTGTCGTTCGAATTGAACAAATGAGAACATACCTGACCATTTATAAACTCCGCGGCGGTTCGTTCGAGTCAGTTCAAGTTTATAAATCAGAGATTGTTTCCTAGCGAACTGAACTGAACGTAAAAGTTTATAATAATATACCCTGAAAAATAAACAACTTGCAATCTGTCAAACGGTTATTGACTTTCTAAAAAGTTTACCATGAAGATATGACAACACTGTTCAAGATTCACTCCCATATGTTGCTGTGTTTACCTTCCGGACAGGGGAACCACGTGGTAATTATTGGTTTGACATAAGGTCATGTACAGGGCATATTAAATTAAAGCGCCATTTTTGGATATTTTCTTCAATTTGTTTTCATCTCAGGAATTGCCGGTTTAAATATAATACGTCATTTCCATAACACCCTCTATAGGGTGTTCGGATAATGCATGCAGCAAAATATACTCTTCTTAATGCACGGCAGCATCTCGGGATTCTGGCTTGTTGGTTGGCTGTATATTTTGGACCCTTCCTTATTTTTCGGTATTTCTGGCCATTCCGCGATATTGTCGTGCTAGTTTTCTTGTTGATGTACCAAATGTGTTTTTTCGCCCTTCTTCTCAGTCTTTCTGATCTTACTCTGGTAAAAATTCTAAGCCTTCCCCTTCTTGGTTCATACAAGGAATACCTTGCTCACATTCAGCAATTGTCCGATAAATGGTTCTACTCGATATACTTTGATTTTCAAAAATGCGTAATATTTCGTATTTAGGGACCCGTCCAAACTTTTCCGAATTTCCAATTTGTAAGCCTTATCGACTTCAATCAATTTAAAAACTGAACTGTCAACGTTAAGTGAAGGTGTCAGACAAGTTTTTGTTACCAGGGCAACTTAATATTTTCTTCTTATTACCAATTTTAAGGCATCTGAAATTTGTGCCAAAACTTCTGGGACATACGTTAAAGTTTTTGAAAATGACGACTCAAATGAAGAGTGCCTTTTTTGTTAGGTATTCTTTTGTCTTTAAAATGACATCATGTCCTATTTTCTAATAACTCTCAAAACAAAAAAAGAAATGCCAAAAATGTAATTTAAATTTCAGGTAATTTGGTCTGTGGTGGGACAGTAGATAACATTTTTTATAAGAGAATTCATTATCCAAATACCCTGTATAGCGGGGTATATAATAAATTTTAAAGTATGAAATTTTTTAACATAATATGTTTTTTATATGAGAAACTTTTCCACTAATTATACGCAATGTTGAAAATAGTGCAGGAAACTGGTATTTGCTGGTCAGCAGTAAATAATTTTGCCTTTTAAGTAAATCCACTCAAACACATCTATGGTATTAGGTATATAAATAGAAATAAATACCGTATAATAACCTGGGTATAATACCTATATGGCTAGTAAAGTATAAAAGGCAACAAGACAAGACTGGCTTTTTATGCTGTTTCTGATGTCAGGTTATATTAATAAAGAAATATTTGTATGATATAAGGTGGAATTAAATATGAAATGAGGAAGCATGGCTTCGCCTTTTGTATTTTTTTAGCAGACGTTAACAACCCAGTTATACAGAAAAAGCTTTCAGATCCATGTGGCCGTATAATGTAAGTTCTATTGCTTCTGTAAAAAAGTTTTATAATAATTCTGCATTAAGAACATTCTTACAACATACTAGTGTAGCTATTTGAATGTAAAAACAAATATGTATCACGGAATACCTACATACAGAAATTAACCTAATCGTATAAGTGGTCTGCTAGTTGGGTAGGGGTTCCGAATTAACATCGCAGAAGGCTTGGTATCTCCTGGGTTAGCTCGTACGAACGTCTAATATAATTTTTCTATTTGGGTTGCATAATGGCTATATTACTATATTATGAAATGCAAAAAAAATTTAATAACCTACCACATTATGAAACTGAATTTTTTTGTGTTGGCAGCAAGGAGGGTTTGAATTTTAGGTTTACTTTGATTTCGTTGAAATTAGTTTTCTAGGCATTCGATAAAAAATGTTTATAGAAAACTTTAAAATACTAACCTTGAACTTTGCAAATAGATCATTTTTACTAAATATTTATCCGAAATACCTATACATACTCGGAAATATATAACATGCTGACTGTGTCCGTGAATTCTAGTCACAACTATAAAACAACACCTAAAAATAATAGAAATATCTTCCAGTTTATGCTCTATTTCTAAAGGTTTATCCAATAAAGTACTATTTTTATTTTTAATTCAATATAGCATTATACATATTACTTTATATATACATATTTATAGTTACTGTAGACATTTCCCGGGCATTAATTGTTATTCCTATCAGATTCTGTGTCGACACAATATTTTGTTCATTAGTATTATTTTGTTCAATATTTTGAACCTTGTTCTGCATATTCTTCTTAAAAGTTTTTATAGATTATTTTCTACAATTTCTCGTATTTCTGACGGAGTACAACTTTCTTCCTGATTCATTTTTATTAACTATAATAATATATTTATTTTTATCTATGACCAATGGGAAGAAGCTTTGTTGTGTTCAATTGTTTCTATCATAGCATATTTGATACTTGTAACAATTTATTAAATTGTAAAAGTATTGCCAACCCAAAAAGAAAATATTAATTCAAATGGAAAAAATCTACTATATTATTTTAAGTTTTTCAGACTTTAAAGACTCAAATAGAAAAAGTATTATAAAATACACGGTTCATAAGACAATTAGAGCACTTATACTTTAGAAAACTCCACGCTTCGCGGGTCGTTTTTTAAATTATACGCGTGCTCTAAGATAATGTCTTAATATCTTAATATACTATTATCAAACGTGTAAATTTCATTCAATGCCTGGCCTGCTCTTGTATTTTTTTTTATTTCACCGTTATTTTTTTTTCAGGGTATTTGTCCCGCAAACAGATTAAGGTTGATACCGGGGGTTTTTGAAAATTCCAGCCAATCCAGAGTATGTTCTCCCCAATTTCCCGATATGCCCGACCTAAGCTACCTCCAAAGACAAGGAAAAAGAAGAAGTTGGCACGTTCATCCGAATCAGGTATGTTACTATAATTAATTATGGATTTTGGAAAACACAGCGCTACCAACGTGAACAAAATTATTTAAATTAAAGGACGGTGAAAAACAACGATAGCGGAAAAGAAGGAGGGATTTGACTTGACTTTATGTTTTATATATCCTAGAGTCGGTCCTGTTCTACGCCTCACTTAAGCACGGTCTCGTAAAGTTCCAATATTGCCTAATCAAGACAAAATCATTGAAATTAATATCTCGCTAGGGGGCGTTAAAACTGCAGTTGGTGCAAATAGAAATCACCTAAGGTTTACACTTCCTGTAATTTCTGAAACTATTCAACCATGTAAGCGGTTATTTCACTTCAAATGAAGAATTATTAATGTATTGTTACCTTTATGTATTTATTAGTGATATTATATGTCATTACTGAGATAAAAGGTATGATTATTTAATAATAGGCAAATAGTTAGTACGTACA
The DNA here is from genome assembly GCA_963991005.1 of Barypeithes pellucidus. Taxonomy (NCBI): domain Eukaryota; kingdom Metazoa; phylum Arthropoda; class Insecta; order Coleoptera; family Curculionidae; genus Barypeithes; species Barypeithes pellucidus. The sequence goes on along the minus strand of OZ022562.1, from coordinate 16,768,102 downwards.
ATGCCCAACCTCGTTTTTCTAAGGTGCTATTTTCATTCTAAATTACTAATATTTATTATTGCGATAACTTAATTTAAGTTAAAATCACGAAGGAAACCAAATAGCTTTATTAACAGATTTTCTGCGGAATATTACCACACGACATAGTAAGTGCCGCTTTAAGCAAATAATTTAGCAATAGTAAATTGCAAACCAACCAGGGTCCCATAAGTTCTATAGTTTCTTGCGTTGTTATATTTATATGTGTGTGGTGACTCCTTGGGTGTCATAAAGAAACCGTATATAATTTTATTTGTTTTATTGTCATATTTTTATGGGTATCATTTAACTGATTAGCAAAATATTCTTATTTTTGCGAACAGAAAAATGTAAACGGTCAGCCAAAATGGCTAGTTGGTCAGCAAATATTCCTGAATCGGTCAGTAATTAATGTCATACTAGAGTGCTTTAAATTATTTTGGTACGCAAATTAAATATACAAGGTGTGTCAAAAACCGGAATAACTCCGGTGCATCGCATTGCAGCCGAACATGTCTGGGGAAAAAGTTGTTTGGTTTTTTGGTTTTGAAGGAGGAATAGTTTGCAATTTAAACCCTCCAGAGCAAAGAGTATTTCCGGGATAAAACTTAATTTTCGCACGGTTCTTATTTTGTCTTTCTCATGGTGATTATTGGATAGACAAAATAAAATAATGTAAACACTTTTTCATTCTGTAATAGCTTTTTGTACAATTAATTGAATAACATTTACGACGGACTATGTTTTAAAAAACCCGAAAAAATATATGGATTAGTATTAAATAAGTTTTAAATAGGCACGTACGTCACTAGGTCATATGCCAAATGACCTCTTGACGCCTTACATCGGCTGAGCGAAGTAGTTTCATATAGCGCCGCACGTTTGCGGTCTGTTAGTTGAAGATCAACCAGGGGCCGGATACGTTGTGTCTCGTCGATCACCAACACACGCTCAGCAATCCTGATCTATCTATCTATCACTATTACTGTGTGTACATAAAGTGTTTCCAGGAGTGTTCCCATGAAAAAGAAAAAAAACTGATTGTGTTTGTAATTGGATTTCCTCGCTCTTTAGGTGTAGAGATAAATACAAGTAGGTCGAAAATAATTAATTTTTATAATTTTTTATTGAATTTCTGTTTTACATTAAGTTTGGCAACATTGCCATTGGGTCTGGGTGAAATGTTGTACAGTAGCGCGGACTGACCTGTGAGTAAGAGTGTTTATTACCCCACTTTTAAAACGGTCGATTAAAAAACAATAAAATATGTAGCGCTTCTCTAGGACACCCAAGGAGTCACCCATTTAAATATAACACGTCATTTCCATATCACCCTGTATAATAAACAAAGGATAACAGATCTTGTTCTCACTGCGCATGCTTATAGTTGTACGGTGATACTTCAAAATATGGTATAACATTGATTCCGCTTTTGTTCCACTGGTATACATTGCTATGGTTAAATCAGCAACTAATAGTATATTTTCTTTCTATTGATGTAAATTGCCGGCCTATCACTAACAAGGAAAGAATAGGGGCAGCTTCGTTTCATTTATGAATTCATGAACGAATGAGCTGAAATACCTGTTACCAGCAGGACGCAAGTTATTATTGGCAGTATGGTGTAAATTCCATGATTAACAGTTTACGTTCCTTTGAAACGACACCCCCTGGTATAACAATAAATTCCTTACAATTTCAACTGAATATGATATAACATAGGACTGAAATAACTGGGACCCCAGTTTCAACCGGTCCCTGGCAACCACCAGCAAATTTTGCAGCGTATCCAGAGAATTCCTCCCCCGCAAACCGGGAGCGCGCAGGGAAGCTGGGAAAGTTGCATCGGTTTTGACCTTGTTCTCCCCGGTTTTCCAGAGAGCTTTCCATTTTCATCCCGGCATTATTAGCGGCCGGTAGCGCGACAACTGTTTCGAATATTTTTAGTCAAAATTATGTTTTTTTTTTGTTCAAAAATTGATTAGTTCGTTGTGAGAACATGTCGCGGTACCCGCGGGCAATTTTAATAGTTTTTTTTGTGACGGAACAAATTTTGGTGATTTAGAAGAACTGTTCTTCCAGAATGTAGGTAATATTTTTAATCTTAAATTGCACCTTCTAAAAATAATTCCTAGTATTAAATTACTCAATTACTTTAAGGAATAATATTCAGCTATTCAAGTTACGCATCACAAATAGGAATCTATCGATAGAATTTTCTTGCGATCTCTCGTCTTGCATTTGGTTAATTTCTCGTGGTGCTTTATCCTGCCTTGGTTGGATTTTATTTTTTATGTTTTCCTCTTTTTTCGCTGCCAGGCGATTCCCGAGGGAACCCTACAGTTTAACGTGGTATCCAAACCACCGCGATCCTCATAGGATGTATTCGTTAAGGGCTATCAACCCTTGGTTTTACTGATCTTAGCCTATTGATTCAGGCCTACCCACTGACATAACAAGAGCTTGTTATGTCAGTGGGCGTACCGCTTCCCTCGAAGGTTACTAGCTTGAATGGGATGGCAACTATTTTCTGCACTACGCCTTACAGGCAACGCTATGATTTATACCACGAAATCCACCGGGCTTCATCGCCTTGCAGCCGCAGGGTACGAACCCAGTTAATGTCGTCCTACAGTTAACACAAGTAACCACCGTTACCATTAGCTTTATCAACAGGAGTATTGTTATTTTCATAGAGTAAGGGTTATTTTGAGGTTTATTTTTAAATATTATTTCCAGTCAAGACCACTCTCTATACAGGGTATTTGGATAATGCATCAGAATACTTGGACAGGTGATTGTACATGTTGTAGTATCTTGATGCATCATCCGCTTTCCCTGTCTTGAGCATTATTAAATTCATCCGTTTTAAATTCCTTGTCCTACCTAGAATAGTTTTATGTAATACAGTTTGGTATCCTATTAATCCTATTACTGCAGGTAACTACTGTTATCGTAGAGAAATTTGGCATCTATTTAACAGGAAAGAGTCCTGGCTAATCCCAAGAGTCGGTGGCGACCATCAGTTCCACCGTTAACCAATTGAACGAATATGTTGATGTCTATTTTGAAGATCAACAAGAATACATTTTTTAAAAGTTGATTCAACACAGATGGCCTAAAGGCGTTCAGGTTAAGGTAGATGTGGTTGAAAATCCGTCTTTATATCATGCTTAAACTAGAAACGCAAAAGAATGTTCTCTTTTAGTCTTTCTGGTGTGTAAATGGCAAAACATTCGCATCAGCAAAACTGTTGCTGAGCGGCGTCGTAATAAATACTAGCCAATGAATGACTGTCTATATAGGTCAGGGCTGTGACGGATCAATAAGATTGCAACGAGAGCGGTAGAGTCTGCGCCACTGCACCGAAACGCAATCTGGAATTTTCCAGAGGGATATATTGATTTGGTAATAGCTGGATCCCGACATAAAACTAATTAAAGTGGCCTCGCAGTTAATATGATTACTTTTAATGGGCGAAAAGGTTCCAAAAAGTACGAATGCCGAATACAGAGCGACTTAAGTAAGGATGGTCTATTGCTAGCTGGTTCTCGATGCCCACAAGTTTATGTTATTTGCCATAGTTGCGAAACATTTATTAAAAACAATTTTTTTTCTTCACACTATAGAATAATTTGTATCAATTTCGTTAATATTGCGATCACCTGGTTTCGGGAAAACATTTTTTCTACAACATCTCTAGATCTACAGAATCGCTAACGTACTAAAGTATATTTAGAGACTATGGCACATGTAGCAATGCGAAAGTGAAATTTATTATTAGTGGCGTCTGTGAGTCGGAAAAAAACCCGAAAAATCGAAATATTTTCAGCCGGAACAAGAGTAATACCCCCCCCCCCCCCCCCCTCCCCCCGTTTTCGAGGATGTGAACACGATGGCGGCGTCAGAATTTTTCTTTGGGGTTGCGGCGCAACCACTCAAAACGGTCAATAGCCACCCCCCAGAGGGGTTAAGCGCGCTTCAAGAGGTTTCCGTGCAGATAAACACACTTTCCCCCCGTTTTCGAGGATGCTGAGCACGGTGGTAATGTTGGATATCGCGTCCGACCCCTTCCAACCCCTCCACCGACCAATACTCGCCCCTGAAAGGGGTGAATTTTTTTTTTCAAGTATCAGCGGCAAATATATATTCCTCCCTCGTTTTTGAGGATGCTGAACACGATGGCGGCATCAGAATTTCTTTTTGGGGTTGCGCAACCCCTTAAAACGACCAAGAACCACCCCCCAGAGGGGTTAAAGGCGCTTCAAGAGGTTTCCCTGCAGAGAAACACACTTTCCCCCCGTTTTCGAGGATGCTGACCACGATGGTGGTGTTTGATATCGCGTCCGATCCCTTCCAACCCCTCCACCGGCCAATACTCGCCCCTGAAAAATTTTATTAATTTTTAAGTATCAGCAGCAGAATTTTTTTTTTAAATTACTCTTTCTGTTTTATGATTTTTTTATTTAATTGAAATTTTAAATTAAAAAAAATTTTAACTTAGGAAACAAATTTTTATAAAAAATTAAAAATAAACTGACCACGCCTTGGCGTTTTTTCGCGCAAACTATTTGATTGCATTTTTTTAGTTGGACCGGAATGAGAGACCATTACAACTAAAAAGAGAATTACAACTATTTTCCCCATTCTCAACATCCTCAAAAATGGTGGGAGAGGGGGGGAGGGTTGGTGGAGTCGGACACGATATCCAACACCACCAACAGCATCCTCGAAAACGGGGAAAAGTGTGTTTCTCTGAGGGAAACCTTTTGAAGAGCGTTTAACCTTTCTGGGGGGTGATTTTTGTCCGTTTGGAGGGGTTTGTTGGGCTTCCGGCTGAAAATATTTCGATGTTCGTCCGACTCACAGACGCCACTATATTGGACATCTCTTCGAACAAAATCAGGAAAAAATAAAAACGGAAACGCAAAATTATAGATTTTTCCAAATAAATATCTTGAGAGCCCCTGTATTTATTTAAATTTTTTTTTCGGCATATTATTGGGCCCATAATTATACAACTTTGCCTCAATTTAACCGACTTTGTATCTCTTACCGTTTCCGAAATCCCAATGGTGTAGGCCGAATTTATAACACCCTGTATAGGCAAACAGAATTTTGTTAAAATTAAACCCGCTGCTGATTAGGGCTACGTAGGCCTCCATTTTGCCACATTTCCACTTAAGATACTCCAACTCCATACTAATAATATGAATAATTTTTTAGAGCAGTATTTCTCAAAGTGGGCAGTAATTGTTAAAGAAATGAATAGATAATCGCGTAGCACTCCGTACATAGAATAGTATGGCCAAAGGGAGCCTTCTTCCCTTGTATACCCTTCACACGCTATAAGGTGTATGGACCTTTTAAAAAAATCATCCAAGAGCAGACAACACATTTCAATAACAGATCGGCGTGTCTTCGGACGTCTTCAGTGATAAACGACTTGATTAAAAAGGAATTCGTTAAACTTCTTTAACAAATTTATGTTAACGCCACGCAGCTCCGAGGCATTACTCACTCGAATGACAGAAGCATGTTGTGTAGAAGATATTTTGGGCGTCAAGATATTATATTTTTGTAGTATTTTTGGATTATTGAATGGGGGACACAGTAGTTAATGGCTATATTTAATACAATATATCAGTGTTGGTGCTTCCTGGTTTGTATTCGTAATCGATATTTGAATGTCTACGAAATAGTCGAGCTAGACATAAAGGATTGTTAATTTTTATTACTAGATTTCACAGTATTTTAAATTTTATTGTCCTATAGATTTTGTCCAGCAGCAATATATAAATAAAAATGGTCATATTTGTTGTTCATATTAGGACCATTAACCTGTGAAACATTATTTTCTAATTATACTTGTGCCACCTTGAACTTTTACCAGGCTGGTGCATAATAACTTAATAATAAAATTTTATTATCAGTTCACAAATTGACACAGTTCAAGGGCGAAAAAACACATTGACAAATAATGTACTCAATAAATGATGTCAATTTAAAAAAATATTGCGCAATAGATACTTTTACCTACCTATATTTTTTGTATACAGGGTGGCCCATCGAATACAGTCCAGCAAGGTTTACGGCTGTGTACGTGAAAATAAAAAAAAACCTCGGACCAACTTGTGTTTTCATGGGGACACGTTTCACTTTTAATTTCATCACTGTAACCTCAACCCCCCTAGCGGGGGCGGCTACTGCCCTTGTTTTTTCAAATGGGAATGGGTATGTTGTGATACATCTTTTTAAAGGGGATTAAAGTCTCTTTAACATGGCGAAATTTTTTTTTCCACAATATTTGGGTGTCAAGGAATGTAGTGTGACAATTTTCTGACATGTCACGATCGATTTCCGAAATTCCTCCGAGGAGATGTTTAAAAAAATCCAATAATGAAATGGCGAGACCTGCATCAATAAAAAAAATTTCCATAATTTTTAGCATATAATGTTCCATTCTAGAAAGTTTCAACTTCAAATTCGCATTTTTTATGTTTTTATAAATTTTCATTTTTTTTAACACGCTCGTAAATATGCAAGGGTTGACTTGTCAGAAAATGTGTTTCCCGTGACTTCGGAGGTCACGCAGATGCTGTAAATTCATTTTCATACAGGGCTCGATATAATTTTAAATTTATTGAGAATTTCCTGTCTAAAGCAACACGCTCTACGGCATTTCATCAGATAAGAAAGTTGTAGAGGAGGACCTAAACTCCACGAAAAACCAAATTACTGATATTCCACTTCACGGACCCCCTATTGTCACCGTCTCTCTAACTATTACTTTACCGGGAATGTTGATTCGGCCAACATCGCATCCAGTGGGAATTTCCGACGCCCAGAAACAATCAAACAAAAACTAAAAACATTTCTAATAAAAAAAAACCTCTCGGTCTACACTAGCGACTTATCTGTTTCTGCAAAGGGCCGGCACGCCTGTTTTTTTTTTTCAGTTGGGACACTCTTTATAAGTACTAATATAAAATCTGGTACATAAGCAAACTGCAACATAAAGCCGATATAAAAGTTGTTGCTGATGATGGCGTTGAAATATTTAATGAACTTTAATGTGCATGTCTGGCGCCATTGGTACTTCTGTTCTTGCCATACCATTGACAGACCCGAACATTATTGATAAGATTATTGAGGGCTGCAAAACAGATGCCGTTTTTATCACCTATAAATGTCGAGCGAATGCAATTTAGTAAAAAAATATGTTTAAAATGACGTGGTTATTTGTTCTTATCTCGGACACTGAAATGTTTCTCGGTTTGGACAAAATGTTTTAAGATTAAGCTGGTTTAATGTAAGCCTGCAGAATAATTAATAAAAATAAAACGTTACAATCCACTTATTATGTTTACTTTTCAAAAGAACTTTACTATAGTTATAGCGGTTGGATTTTGTATCTGCGTTGTTGAAATAACAACTCACAAATTTTACTTCATATCTATTGAGCCAGAACACATTAATTGTTTAAAATACATTCACGATATAAATGAATCAGCGCAACGCTCAGTTATTTTAAGAATCAATTCTTAAACACACCCGAGATTAACCTCGCATTAATCTATCGTTAAAGGCATGCATAGGTAACTCGTAGAAGTAAATTAGGTCTTTTAACGATGAGTTTAATAGCACGTACATAAATTAACTTCAGGATCTAATTAGAAATTTCTTGCTATAGGAACTGTAGTCGAAATATGTGGCTTTAATAAAAAATAAATAGGTGTGCAAGTAAAAGTCGCGTGATACATCTTCCGTAATATGACCTGTTACACAATATACAGGCAAGGCATCTTTTAACATACTTTTGAGTATCCATTTGGATACGCAGGCCTTTTCATTGGATACCCAGTAAACATCAAATGGATCCAGACATTTTAAAATTACTTAGTAATTTAAAAACTACTGAACTGATACCAGTGATGACTGATACCTAAATATGCTTTAAAATGATCAGAGCCAGAAATAAGAATATAAAAATAGGACTGTTTAAAAGACATGGATACGCAGCAAAAATTCACTAAAGACATGGATACGCAGTAAAAAATCACTAAAAGATGCCTTGCATAGAGGGATAGATGGGAGGAACGAACCAAACTTCAGGAGCGTATACAGTGAGTCCCAGAAGAAATGTCTAAATTCATTTAAAATTCAGCGGTAAGTTTTTTCAAAAAACGCTCGTACCCGTCGATTTTGATTTTTTAATTTTTTTTTGTGGTAATTTCATGTATACAGGGTAGCTCAAAAATAAGTTACGACCATCAACTTCATTTTTTCAAATGAAAACATATATTTTTTATTTCATTTTTGAATTTTGCATTGAATTCTAAGCATGTTTCATGTACCATGTCCTATACATAAACTCAACAGTTATTGAAAAAATTAGGATTGAACATATCATTTAGGGAATCCAACGATCTATCAAATCTTCTGCCAATATGGCATTTTGGGCTCCATAATAAGTAAGAGTGTACTGTCTCACTGTCACCGTTTATTTCCAAAGGAACTGTATGACAATTTTATTTCAAATAAGTATAATTATTGTCAAGCGTAGTTTCAAAGTTGCGGTTTTCACAATAATGGTGAAGTTAACGGAACGGGAAAAAATTGAAATTCTATGCATGGTTGGGTTTGGTGATAAAACACGTACTCAAATAGAAACAGCCCAATTATTTAATGAAATCCATCCTGATCGTCCTCCCATATGTCAAAAGATGGTGAGTAGAATTCGGTCATGTTAGAGATTTGCCTAAATCTGGTCGTCCTACTCGAGATGAAAATGAACAACTTGACGTTTTGCTTTCCTTGGAAGAAAATCCATGTACTCCCCTGTCGCACATTGGGGCCGATTTACACATGCCGAAATCTGTTGTTCACCGAGTAGTTCAAAAGCACAAATATCACCCATACAAAGTTATTCCAGTGCATGAGTTATTTGAAGATAATTTCGATAGGCGAAGTGAGTTTTGCGGACGCATGCAAAATATGTGCAATCTAGATAATAATTTAGTAAAAAATATTATTTTTTCGAACAAACCCGAACAAACCCGATGTTGGGCAACAGAAAATCCGCATTGGATGATAGAGGTTCACAGTCAGTACCCTAAGAAAATAAATGTTTGGTGTGGAATCGTACGCGAAAGAGTAATTGGTTCATTTTTCTTTGAACAGTCTTTAACTGGACAAGTATATCTCGAATTTCTCCAACTAGAATTAATTCCAGCATTAGTGGCTTTATTTCCGAATCCATTGGATCCAGATTCCCCTGACGAAGAACTGATATTCCAACAAGATGGTGCTCCTCCGCACTATGCGGCAACTGTGCGCACATTTTTGAATGAAACCTTTCCCAATCGGTGGATTGGAAGGAGAGGACCTATCGAATGGCCTGCTAGGTCGCCAGACCTAACTCCGCTGGACTTTTTTTTGTGGGGTTACCTCAAATCAAAAGTATTTGTTAACAGGCCAAACAATATGCAGGAGTTGAAAGAAAGGATCCGAAGAGAAGTGCGTGTCATAACTCCGAAAATGGTTGGAAACGTGCAAAGAGAGTTTATTGATCGTCTTGGATATTGTCAAGCCGTAAATGGCGCACATTTTCAACATTTAATTTGATTTTGTTGTGTTTTTTTTTAATAAACAGGTATCACTTATAGATATGTTCAATCCTAATTTTTTCAATAACTGTTGAGTTTATGTATAGGACATGGTACATGAAACATGCTTAGAATTCAATGCAAAATTCAAAAATGAAATAAAAAATATATGTTTTCATTTGAAAAAATTAAGTTTATGGTCGTAACTTATTTTTGAGCTACCCTGTATACATGAAATTACCACAAAAAAAAATTAAAAATCAAAATCGACGGGTACGAGCGTTTTTTGAAAAAACTTACCGCTGAATTTTAAATGAATTTAGACATTTCTTCTGGGACTCACTGTATATGTGAGAATAATGTAAAAACCTCATATCATTATCCGATTTTCATTCGTTTTCAAGTTATAGCGTAATTACAAATAAACAAAGTTAAACTTCATCTGACTGGTGTTCTTGTCACATTGTAATCTAATTTATAACAGCATATTAGGATATCAATTCTCAGACACTAACGGAAAATTGTCATGTTGTTTAAAAAACCAAATTTTTTTCTAACAGTTTTAGTTGAAGAATAATCTCTGCATTCAATAATATAATATGATTAAATCTTAGCAAACGCTTAAAAGCCCGAGACAATTTAATTTATTTTACAATAGTAATAATTCAAGTGGCATTCGTATAAATAACGTAGCAGTCGTCCAACTTCAAAGGGGTCCAAGCAAAATCTGCATTCTCTCACACACATACACACACAGCGTTGCATCAGAGAAATGCATGTGCAATTCTATATATAGAAATGAATCATTGCTTTATAAGGTATTGCACGTAGTCCATTTTGCAGTTCAAAAATTAAGAGCCACAGCCACCAAAACAAGTATTTTGGGTGGTAAAAAATAATATTTTTGTTAATTTTTCTACTGTCTGGGCTTTGTATAGTGTCAAAAGTTGTTGAGGTGTGTACAACTTTCTGGTTCGGAAGAGTACACCAAGTTTCTGAGAAGCTATCTTGGCGATTGCCACAACGTGGTTAATTTCCTCCCAGATTGACGCTCAGAAGCCAGTGGGATTGCGTGTCCGTCCATGACTATATCCGGTTCTGTAATATTAACCTTTTTAGAGAAAACTTACACTATAATTCTTGTATAATCTCATTCTCAGTAGCGACATGTTTGATTTCCTGAATACCTAAATTAAATTTGCACATAAAATCGCGGCCCAGTAAAGGGGGTCCCCCATTATTTACAATGTAAACATCAAGGGGGGGGGGGGGGGGGGGGGACCTGTGAAGCTCTTGCTTAGATTGAAATGATCTTTTGCTAGCCGATGCATCTAACTTTTATTTATTCGTTCGCAACCTTGTGGAAGACCATCACAAGTATATCTCCTAGAACCTCTCTCGAATAATACCATTAGAAATTAGCGATATAAGCTGTAGAAGTCCCGTATACCCTGTTAAATTACTTCTAAAAATATATCTACGCGAGGAATCACCAATACTCCGTCATACTCATGGCAGTTGAAGAAGAAGTGAGATATAAATTTACTTCAAATTGATACAATAACTGTTACTGATGTCTCAGATCCATCTCTCAAATTTATACGAATTTATACGAAGTCTTGTGGGATCGGTTAAGTGTGACGTAAGTGTTGGCTTTGCCCCCCATCCACAATTACCAGAGGCACATATGTAATAGTTGCATAAAATATCCGTTAAACAAATCCTCAAACTAAAATCTATATTAAATTTTCGCCATGATAAATTTGCAATATTGCACAGGAACCCTTAAGTATTTTGTCTGTGTTATTATCGCTTATCTCGCCATATGGCTTATAGAATACATATAAGCGATAAAAACAAAGTGTCTTTATGATATTGCGTTACTTGTGGTATTGCTATTATTCAGTTACACAATTCAGTAGAAATTTATAAAATTATTACAATTTTTAATGTATATTTCCTAATAATCTATTTTATTTCAGGTGATAACTCCAAAGAAATTCAATGACGTCTACTTATACGACATGCCTCCTTCAAGATGTTCCCCAATCCCAGTTTCTGGCCTGAGTCCCGGTATAAGCCCCCGCGATCAAGTCGGCGACTGCTACGACGTTCCCCCAAGAGCCATCCCCGTCGGCAACGAGAGCTTCCGAAATTGTCCGAGATGTTCTCCTGCGCCCTCCTGTGTTTCCCCGATAAGTCGAGAATCGGGGGAAGCGTATGATATTCCAAGATCACTCCTTAACAACCCCCAATTAACACCGTCTAGTTCTGCCAGTTCGTTGACAGCAGACTCGCATTCATTAAGTTCCTCAAATAGAAGCAGCTTGGCCAACATGCCAGACTACGATGTTCCTAGGCCGTTAAATCGTGGCCCACAACTGGTTCTGGTACCTCCGCACCAAACTTATGACGTTCCTCCATCCCAGCAGCAGCTTAAGGAGCTGCCGCTGGAGTTAAATTCAGCTTTGGAAAATTTAGAGAGATTACAGACTGATACGATGAGTGCAATATCGAAGTTACTTGGCTTTGTTGGTCCCTGTTGGCGTACCAGAGAAAAATTAGAAAATTCCCGAATGGAAATGAAATTGGCTGTTACTAGGCTGAGGACCTCCCTTCACGACCTAGCCGAATTCGGCGAGGGGTCCTTAGGTAACGCTGCCAAGGCATCAGATAAAAATTTAGTTGTTAAATTGGCTCCGTTAGTTTCTGCTTTAAGAAAGTCAGATAGTTTGGTACAGGGCGCTTCCGAAATACTTGACAGACAAAAATGGTCCATAGATCTGCTTGCTAGATCAGAAAATGACGAAAAAACACGCAAACCCGATGAGCTAGAGCAGTTGGTGGCTTGTTCTAGAGCACTTACCGAAGATATACGACAAATAGCTTCATTTATTCAAGGTAACGGTACCCTCCTATTCAAAAAAGAGCAACCCTCAGGTAATTCCAGTGAATGGCCGGAAGAGTACGATTATGTAAGTTTTGACACGAAAGACAGTGTTTCCAAAAGTCATGCTCAAATTTTAAACGATCTCCCAAAAGAACTGAAAAAAGGTTACGATAACTGCGTGAAACACGGAGATGACGTAGCTTTTGAGTCCGATTTTAAATCTCTAGCCCACGATGACAAACAACTTTTAACATTTTTCGCAGCTCAGGTTGTAACGCATCATACAAATTTAACTCAAGCTATTGACGCTTTCCTTCAAACTGTGGAACACAACCAGCCACCAAAAATATTCCTCGCGCATGGAAAATTTGTGGTTTTAAGTGCCCACAAGTTGGTCCAAATAGGTGATACTGTTCATCGAAACATTTCTTGCAAAGAATTTAAAGACAGATCTTTAAATTGTTCCAATGCCCTATCAGATGGTTTGGCTTCAAGTGTTAATAAAACTAAACAGGCTGCTTTACAATTTCCATCTGTCGGCGCTGTTCAGGAAATGGTAGATTCAATACTTGATATTTCACATTTGGCGAAAGATCTTAAGGTTTGTCTCGTACAGGCCGCCTGTCCGTCATAATTCAATATATAAGAGCAAAGGTAGCTATAGCAACCTACAATACAATTGAAATGTTGTTCTTAAATAAAAAAGGCACAATTTTTAATTCTGGAAATTAATTCATCGAGGTCGCACACCTGAAATGGAAATGGGGCGCCAGAAATTCGTCAGATTTCTGACTCAGGTGTGCAGTCTCGCTAACAAGGATTTACAATAGTTTAATGTATAAACCTCTTTCATGATTAGCAACTTTGTTGCTGTAGCTAACTTTCTAATTGTGCCACACTAGAGTATTTTTTTACTTTTTTACAGGTCGATGTTTTTCCTCTTGTTCTTAACATCCTTACAGGTCACTTTTATGTACAGACGTATTTTTAGGATTATTTTTTTATTGATGCCATAAAATATTCAAAATGGGATGTGAAGAACAATATTTTAAACGTACAAAAGGTAATTGGATTCATAAAACTTGTAAAATGTGTCAAACAAGTCGGTGTTAGTTTTAGATACCCGATTAGAATCTACTGTGTATTTTGCCAATCTGGAGACTGATCATTTATATTAAATTAAAATTCTACACGGTGACTTACAATGAGTAGCCTATTAAGATGATTTCAAGGACAGAAATGATACATTTGTATTACTTTTGTTCCTTAGTCCTTTTTAGCTACTGATAGTGAAGCACTGAAAGGTTTTCAACGACTTGCAAATTGTTTATTAAAAATAAAATGAACAAGCACTGTGTAATGTAACAAAGTTATAATATTAGTTGTACCTATAAAAGCTTTATGTTAATTATATTTTGTAAATAATCTTTTCTATTCCTTTTAATTAGATTGATTTTCTATTCGTAGTTTATTTATTTTATGATTTTTCTTTATTTGTGTTATTATTTTATCGATAGTTATAAAGTGAAAAATATAATTATATATTGTCGAAATTAATTTTGATTTGTTTTTATTTTATTTTCGCCCTTCTGTTTAGTTTTTTTTATATTTGGACAAACGTTTTGAAACGTTTCATAATATATTTTTTATTAGAGGACAATAATTTCTCGACAATAATTACATGGTTAACATTAAGTTCATTACATTTATATTTCGAATTTTGTTCTCTTTGATTGGAAAAAATCGTTCATTTTTACCATAGAGACCTGATAAGTGATTACATTAAGTTTCGATCAAAAAATTATTTCTTGTTTCGCTTGGTTCCATGTTTCGCTCTATGGGAGCATCATCAGACCTAGATTAACCTAAATATAACCATATTAACAAATTGCACGAAATAATAAAATAATATAAGAAATATTGAATCGGTCAATCGCAATTTAAAAGGTAGAAACAAGAGATGTGTGTGCGTATTATGTCTTGTTTTTGTTTTTTCTTAATTGTGATCGACTAATTTAATGTTTATAAAGTAATTCCTTTAATGTATATTGTTTTGTATAAATTCAGAACATCAGAGCATCATAAGAAACGTGTAACGGTCAATTGCAATTTAAAACATAGAAACAAGACAGTTCTGTGCGATTTGTGTCTTGTTTTTGTTTTTCTATTCTAATCGACTGCATCAGTCTGCAAGGTAATTTATTTAATTTATATTGTTTTGTTCCTTTCATATAAATTTTTAATTTGTTTGTGTTTAGGTTACTCTAGATCTGATTATGTTCCCCTAGAGCGAAACATATAATGGTCAATCGCTATATAAAACATAGAAACAAGACATATGCGTGCGTAACATGTCTTGTTTCTGTTTTTTCTAATTGTTAATTGACTAATGTAATGTTTGTAACGTAGTTTATTTAATTCATAATGTTTCGTTCTTTCATATAAATTTTTAATTGGGTTTTATTTAGGTTACTCTAGGTCTGAAACATGTAACCAAGCAAAACAAGAAATAACTTTGAGATTTATAAGGCACAAGATGTTGACTGTAACAATAAAGTCACAGCAACATTATAAAAATAAATATACTCTGTTTAATTTGTCGAGGATCTTAAACTTCATATTTTTTTGATATCTTCTAACTACAGTTACTATGTAGCCCTATGGTTCGATGGTTACCATGTGACTCAAAAAAAACTCTTTAGTATAATTATTCTGAACCGTGACGATGAAAATCATCCAGTTCATCACACAGCTTTAAAAGTGACAATGTAAAACGTGAAAATACATCTCTAAAAATACGTCATTCCTCAAATGATCATTAATTTTGGTATACATATAAACTCCTGGGCAAAATTAACGCAACATTATAAATTTGCCATATTATTGATGTTTTTTTTTTCTAAATTTATGATCCGATTTGAATGATTTTATTTTTGCATTGTAGCTTGGTTCCTTGACAATATCATAGTTTTCGCTGTTTATGATAAAAATTTAATTTTCGATTTATACTGGGTGTACTAAAAATGCTATGTTTTTTCCCGAAAATTCGCATCCCCCTGTGGAGTATATTAGCAACCGAAACATATTGCAATTGACATTATACGGTAGGTCCATCTTTCCCCAACATTTTCTTTTTTGGTTTACTTCCATTATCTCTGTTATTAAAGGAGATACAGCGTTTTATAGCGTAACATGTTTTTATAGACTTTAATATTCAACACATTCATTGTTAAATGTTTTCAAGTAGACTATGGACTTTTTCGGACATTGCAAGCGATGTGTCAGCAGATGTTGTGTTTTAAAGTTACAAAGGTCAAATAAAATTCGCCATACTGATAGAAACTGTTCGGAAACTGCTTATTAAATATTCATTTCGTATACCTAGTTGCTCGACGAGTATTTTAATCTTGAAACCTACTAGAAGACATTTAACAATGAATGTGTTGAATGTTAAAGTCTATAAAAATATGTTACGCTATAAAACGAAGTATCTCCTTTAATAACCGAGACAATGAAGTAAACCAAAAAAGGAAATGTTGGGGAAAGATGGACCTACCGTTTAATGTCAACTGCAATATGTTTCGGTTGCTAATATTCTCCACAGGGTGATGCGAATTTTCGGAAAAAAAAACATAGCATTTTTAGTACACCCAGGATAAATCGAAAATTAAATTTTTATCATAAACAGCGAAAACTATGACATTGTCAAGGAACCAACCTACAATGCTAAAAAAAATCATTCAAATCGGATCATAAATTCAAAAAAAAAATAGCATAAAAAATATGGGAAATTTATGTTAATTTTGTCCAGGAGTTTAATAGTATTCACCGAAAGAATTATATTAATTCTGTACCATCGAGTTGTGTGAAAAATGACTTCCACCATGAATAATATCAAGTTTCACCATGAATAAATCGGTAACTCACATTATCAGTAAGGTTGAGGTTCTAGGATTCCGTGAATATATGGACTTATCTACTTATTCCAGGATGGTACAGAATTGAAATGTGTGTATTTATGATCTAACATGAAAACCTAAATAAATATGAGCAAAGCGACGTCTTGCCTTTAAAGCAGACCCTGGAGTAAATAAATTCGCAAAAATTATCTTAGATATCGCATATAAGGTTGCACTAAATTAGAGAAATGCTGCTCTAATTAAGCTGAGAGTTAAAAATTACTTGTATAATAATAAGGAAACGTTACAAATTAAGTAGAAGTTAAGAACATCCTGGTTACGTCAGTAGGTAACTTGATGCCCAGTTCGATAGAGTGTGGCAGATTTAGTTCAGTTAAGAACGATGCATCATGATATCTTAAACAAAATGTATGATTGCTAAACACCTTCCGTTAATAATAATACAGAATGTCGTTTGCTACGTGACAGATACTTTATGGTACAACTGAAATATGACACACTATTGATGTCATTCTTAAGAGCTGCGTTTAATCACAGGTTACCAAGCCGTCAAAATTTTTGTCACAGATCTTCCTGACAGTTGTTGAAACCACAATCAACATATCAGATAATCTAAATATCAATACATTAACTAAAAAACTTTAATATTAGATAGCTGATGCCTATCGTCTCTAACTAACCTGCCAAAAAAGCGTCATGTGTTTTAAATTAAAGCGATGCAACTTAGACGGCTCTGATTGCCAATTTGGGATTGTTTGGGATCCTCATCTTAACCTTACCAACTCCCAGTTTAATTGTTGCTTCATATAGTTGAATCGGATGTTTGCATTTTTGGTAGAAAATACGAACGTGAAATATCCCTAGGTAAGGTGAAACACCCAATTATTGACATTCATCCAATAATTGACATGGTTTATAACTTGTCATAATTTAAGAAATCTTTATATCTGACCTAAAAATTAAATGCATCAACCTTTTGGGGCTGCAATCTGGCAACCTCGTTCGTGTTCACATTTTTTAACAATATGGCGGAATGACTATTAAGACTGGTACTACATATTTGATTCCTAAGATGATGTTTTAAATAATATACTATACTACCAATATTCACCCTTCTTCTTCCTAGTAGCTTTAAAATTCAAATTCAAAATCTTTTATTTCTTCAATTTAAAGAGAGATGGCAATAATTGAAGAAAACGTCAAAAGTAAAGTTAAAAGCTAGATACAATTCAACTATATAATATGAAACTAAATACAGAAAGAGAAAAAAATTTAAATGAATTTTGTTAATCATGCTTGTCACAAGCCTTAAGAAAATTCCTGTAAGGAATAACAGTATACCTCCAACAAAAACTCCTTCAACCTTCTTCTAAATACATTTAAATTAACGGCATCTCTAATATCAGCATAATTTATTGAAAAATTGACAGCCTGTAAAAAATATATATTTTTGATATTCGGCAGATCTGTGGTTTTCAGGTAATAAGAGTTTTCAGTCTAGTATCATGATTATGATTAGATCTCACGCCCCGAAAATATACTTTGTTACGGTAAACGAAACAACATACTTCCTAAATATAAATGCCTGCGACCGTCAAAATTCTCAATCTTTTAAAAGCTTCCCGACATGAGCCCCGATATGACAGTCCTGCAACCACGCAAACAGCATATTTTTGCAAAATCAAGACTCTACATATACCTACTAGCACTCCTCCCCCAATTGAGAATACCATACCTAATTCGCGAGTGAACATTGGCAAAATAAAGAGTTAAGAGCACTTTTTGACTATAGTGCAGTCGCAGGAAATTAAGGGCGTAGCAACAGTTGCGCAATCGTGAGCAAAGCCCCTCGATTTGTGGTAGCCATTTAAGATTGCTATCAAAAGTTACACCCAGCAACTTTGCCGGTTACAGACAATCTCGCAGTCAATCCAGATTCGTCACGAAGAGCAAAATCAATGTCAGTCGACCTCAAAGAAAAATTCACAACTGTAGTCTTATCCCTATTCAAATTAAGCTTATTTTTTCAGACCAACCAAGACTCAGATCAATTTGGTAAGACATGTTTCTAAAAACTGTCAATAATTGGGTGTTTTACCTTAAAACAACTAAATTTGATTTGGTTCCTGAAATCAAAATGCTAAAAAAATATAGGGTGCTGAATTTACAAAATATAACTTTGTCATTGACTTTTTGGACACTAGGTTCATTTCATAGTAATTTCGAAATCCGTAGGTACAATTCTTTGATAGTCTGTATCTCCGAACAAACTTGCAACTTTGTCACGACATGGTTGCCATGTCGGAAGAAAATTTTTTTAAAACGGCATCGTCTTGTCATAAAAAATTTGTAGTGAATTGACAACTGTCAACAATGTAACCAGTAATTTACCGAAGTTTGTATACTTTGTTTAGGGTTTAAGGTCGTCGCAATAATAAAAAACAACAGCTAACACAAACACATCCGCCATCATTGTTTATAGAAAAAGTGTTATATATAATTGTAATTTAATCATTTTTAGATATACTTAGCTATGTTTATATTATGACATTGCATGGAGGAACAACATTAAATTCAAGACTAATTAAATTGTGAAGTTCCACAATGCTTCAGTAAAGACCAAAAATGACGTAATTAGATGGGACCATACGGCTATCAATTTGACATTTTCTCCACAAAATGTCAAAAAAGGCATTTATTAATCGAATTAAAAATAATTTTGTTTGGAAAATGTTTTATGCCAAAGAACCAAATGTATCACTGTTGATAATTTGTGTTTTCTACCTATTATTGGCGAATATCTAGTGTTATTGAAAACGAAAATCGACCGCAAATCTATTTATTTATAAAATATTCATCGTTTAAATTAATTCTTTATAACAAAAATTCTTCCAAAATGTTGATTTTCCTCAAAAAATTAAATTTTAGTTTAAAAATGTGGAGCAAATCCAAGACTTGAAAGATTTAACCAACGAAGGAGAGAGCCTTGTATTTTAAATAATAAATACGTTGCAATAATGGAAATATTAGAATACGAATGCCGTTGTTTATAATTAAGTCCGTATTTTATCTCATCTTACCTTTAATTTAAACAATAAGGAGGCCAAACACATTAATAGGTTCACTATGACGAACAACATACGCCTTAAACGTCAATGAAAATAGATATTGGGCAAAAATAGATAGAAATCAAAAATTACCATTATGGTATCAGTGATCAGATTTGGTGTTTGGGCATACAATTACAATTCAAACAACTTTTTCAAATAACATTTTTTAAAATTCGAGAATAAGTGCCATTTTTCGACATTTTGTATAGATAATGTCAAATTTGACAGTCCCATTTAATTATGTAATTTTTGGTTTTCATTGAAGGTAAATTAAAATAGTAACACTGTATGTGTATGAATAAAAATAGCTTACAAATTCTCATTAACATTTAATTAATAATACTGTTTAAAGCGGATTAATTAAGGATTTGTGCGGATTAAAATGATTAAGAACTCGATCGGCCTAACTTCTATTCCTAAAATAGCTAAAAAGAAAAATAATTTTAAAACTAAATAAAATACACATTGTCTATATTATCATCATTTAAATAAATCTATAATTTTGATAATATAGGTATTATTAATAACGTTAACCTATGAGTGACGTTACTTTAAAAAATAAACCCAAAGCAACATTATAAATATTTTGAAATCTGAGTTAAATTGACAAATTTTCGATAAGGTAAAATCAGAAAATATTATTCATTTTTACAAATTATAAAAATGTTATAATGAATTTGAAAATGCGATAATTATTATTAAATTAAATTTGAACTGACTTCCTCTATTTGGTTGCATGGTGTTGATACATTATTTCTATTATCAGTTACAATTGGTCATAATAATAAGAATCCCCGCGTTAGTTTTGCTGTGGCCATTTTGTTTTTTGTTTAATATTTCGTTATTTGGGCCCCAAAATCGGCCAGCTACCGGTTTTGGGGCCCAATACCTGGAGTCTAGGGTTGAAAATTTTTTTAATAATAACAAAAATTTAACAAAAAACGACATTTCTTCATTTACCAAGTTTTATTATCCGCTGCTCTGCTTTCAATTAATAATTTTGACTTTCAAACTTTAGCTAACAAGGGGAATTTGGTCGCTGCTTTACAGCAGGATTTTTAAATAGAAGGAACAATCTGTATTGTTTCAACCTGAGCTTTAAAACTCAAGACATATATTTCATTTAAGAGTCAACTAAAACATAAAATATTAACTAACAACAAATATT
Organism: Barypeithes pellucidus; assembly: GCA_963991005.1. NCBI lineage: Eukaryota > Metazoa > Arthropoda > Insecta > Coleoptera > Curculionidae > Barypeithes > Barypeithes pellucidus. The sequence goes on along the minus strand of OZ022562.1, from coordinate 16,747,388 downwards.
ACAGGCTACTACAAATTTTGTAACTTTTTCTAGGATACTTTGTTACTCTAATATAAGTGAATAATCTATATTTTAAAATAACCGACTCCCGCACAAATCCTATTAAACTTGAACCTCGTTTATCACAGCATCACAACAGAAACAACCATAATACTTCTTTCTAAAAATATCGTGAAACCAAACTACTCACCTCTGGAAAATTCAGCCATATCCGCAGTATCATTTAAAAAATGTTTCGTTAATTTGGTTCTAACGATGATCCAGGAGCTTAACTATAATACCATTCTTATAACCTATAATATTCAAAAATCTGTCTATAGAATGTAACATTTAAAGACGCTTAATCGTAACAAATTGTGCTATACTTAGTCTAGTCGTCAATATCTATCTTTAAACTACTCAGGAATCTTTTATGTTTCACAAACTAAGTTAAATAAAGGAAGATTCATAGATCTAAAAACATATCATCAGAAATAAATTGTTTCTAATACATTAGCATATTTAAAAATTATTACCAGATCAAATTGAACATTAAGGAATAGCAGTTTGCTTATAATTAGTAATTATAAATATAAGATAAACTTACGAATAAACCTTTTAACAATCGAGATAAATTAAGTTGGAGTACAGCAAATAAAAATTGATGGGACTTTAAAGTGAATAATATATTTCCTATTAAAATCTTTCTTTATTTAACAGATAAATCAGGTAAAGTTTCAGGGCTTAATGTGTAAAATTTAACACTTTTATTTCATTAGCTGTATTGAGTATTTCAGTGCTATATAACAGACAAGAGCACAATAGATATCACGCGTTGTAAAAATGTATATACATATTATCAAAATCAGCAATTCAATAAATATATCATGTAAAAACGTTTCGATTTATGTAGCTTGCAATTATATTAAAATTCCTCGAGGAAAACAAATTTGTTGTCATGTAAATAAATGTTCACATCAGATAATAAACACTTAACAAATCATATAATCTATAGGTAGGTATCAATAGAAAATTATTATAAATTAGTTTTTTGCATAATATGTATTATATATACTATATACGGGGATATCCCTGTTAGGAATGCACTCTAACCATAGGACATATGGAAATGATCAAATTAGATAAAGGTTGAACATTAGTGATGTAATGTTTTCAAAGTTAAAATTTTCCGAATATTTCTGAAGATACGACCATCCTAAAGAAGAGAGTTACATCTCAAAATTTAGAATATTTGTGTTCTTTACATAAATGAACAAAAAATTATTTAATAATTATAAGAGAAATAATGGTACATTTAAGCTGCTCCTTGCAATCGATAGATGGTTAAATGTAACATTATTTCCCTTACAATTAGACAACATTTTTTGTGTTGATTTATGTAAAGAACACCAAAAATGCCAAATTTTGAGATGTAACTCTCTTCTTCAGGATGGTCAATATATAAAGTAATGTCAGACATTTTGAGTAGCCTTAATGGCATGCCAAGCGGCAGTTTTTAGCATTTTCTGTCCTTCTGGTATATCCCCGTCCGTAAGACCGCGTAAATATCAATTTGAAAGTTTTGGTATCAAAATAACCAGCTTTAGTGAAATGACGTAAAGTTACTCCTCCAGAAAATTTCAACAAAACAGAAAAATATCGCCATTTTCCTGTTATTATCGATTTGAACCGAATACTGTTGTTGAACTAATCGATTTACGTATATAAAAAAATTCATGTATCAAAAATAATGCGCTAGAAAAAATAACCATAATCGAGTTTTCTTGATAAGTTTTTCGGAATCTTCCATTTGCAAAAATCAAAACTAGAAATAAGGTATAATTTAAGTTTATTATAATTATATGATAATATATAGAAAAACCTATATTGTACGTTTAGAAATTAATTTAAAAATAGATTTAAGGGAATGATGTTTGCAAGAGTGCGTATTTATTTGGGGATAAGAGTAAGTTTTTAGGAAGAACCGTCATTCTAAACTAGAATTCATTAAATATTAATTCGGGAGAAAAATGTTTAAAGAAAAAATAAATCCACTCATTCTAATTTGGTAGATTACATGGGGTACAGTGCTAGATGACTTTATAAAATATGTAATGATATACAGTGCAGACAGAATTTACGCAGCGTATAGGAAAATGTTGTATTGTTAAATTTATGATTTTTTTTTTAATTTTATTTTTATTAATACAAAATCTGTTGATTTTGATACAGTTCTATCAGTAACTATCAGGACCAGATAAATCGTCCTCTTTTTGCATCCATATTCAAATTAGCAATCCCTAAAAGCAGCAGGAATACTGACGGATTTCTTGTATATTCTGTTATCAAATGATTGACGTTTGAGGATGAAAAACGCTGCAACTTTCACTCACGTTAACGTGCATGAATGTGAATCCAAAATTGCATGCAATTTAATGCAAGGTTAAAAATGCAGGGTGAACATGCATACGTGCTGATCGGCCTTCAAAATGTATACAGGGTATTTCCTAACCTCTCTGAAAAAATGAAGGAGGTGAATTCTCACCTTATTTTAAGACGAAAATGTGGTATAAAAGTTTTTCGCATGTCGCTTCGTTTTCGAAATACAGGGTGTTAAAAAAATATTGCATTTTTCATTTTATGAATTAATGCCAATGATTTCATAATGCATACGATTTAAAAACTTTGAATAATGAACTTAAACAGGAGACAAGTGTCACGGCGAGAATAACTGTGGTTGCCATGGAACGAAGCAAGCCTACTCGTATAATTTGACGATTAAAATACGATAATAACTAGAAAATTACGGTACTATTTTACCCAGATCCCCGCAAATGAATTAATTGTAAAATTTAAAATTGGAGCAAAGTAAAGTACTCTAATCCTTTATGTTTTTAACAAATATCATTAGAATATCGTTTGGCACTAATTAATAAAATGAAAAATGCAATATTTTGTTAACACCCTGTATTTCGAAAACGAAGCGACATGCTAAAAACTTTTATACTACATTTTCGTCTTAAAATAAGGTGAGGATTCACCTCCTTCATTTTTTCAGAGAGGTTCGCAAACACTAACACAGTAACTAACAAAACATTAGAAGTTCTTTTTTCTTTCTTTTTATACTTCCCATCGAAGTATATTTTAAATATTTGTCTACGTTATATTTCCTAAATTTGGCTTATTAAACCTATATTCAGTAGAAACTTAAATTCATAAAAAGGGAAAAAAAATATATTTCATAAAAATGATATTTCACTGCTATATATTATTCTATATATAATTGTATGAGTAGGAAGTATTAGTTGTCATAACTTAGCTACAAAAATATTACAATTAAGCTAGTTGTATACAAACATAGATAAAATTAAATAATTATTTCGGTCTAATAAATATTGGAAATATAATTTTTGTTATGGAAGCAAACAAAATATATCGCATTAAATAAAATTATATTTTCACCGGAAATATTGGTCCAAAATCAAATGTCAAGGATTCCTGCACTAGCTAAGCTCATTAATATCCTATCCTTATTAATGTTTTTTTTAATATTTAGGCTTTTAACTTGGTCCTAGGATACCTTGAATATATTCGAAATAGGTTGAATAATATCAGTAAAATTAATTTAAAATTATAAATCGATAAAGATAATTGGTATTGGCAAATTTTTCAATTTATGACGCGTGTAATGGTTACAAGATAAAGTTACATATAACAAATTATAGGGGAACATTAGTTGTAAGTTCATAGTTAAGTCAACATAGATCTAAAATATTAATGATAGAGAGAAAAACTTGACAAGAAAACCATGATTTAAAAACAACAATATTTTTTCCTTTTGCATGGAGAATGAATTCTAAGGAACTTATTATCAACAGATTATCCAAAATTGATCATTGCCATTATGATTGTGGTCAGTTTTTCTAGTGTAAATTGTGTATAATATAATATAAGAAGTTAGCTTAAAGAATCGTTAGAAGAACGTTATATAGCACATGGTAAGGATAACATAGCAGAAGTAAGTAGATATTCTAAAGCACAAACAAGCGAAAAACGATACGCACAAATTTATATCCATACCTCAGTTGTGTGGCTTTGTATTAAAAAAATAACCATACTTACACTGTGGGTCAAAATAAGTTAGCCGTTCCTAAGGTAATTAATAACATTTCCATGTTTTTAAATAGTACAGCAACTTTCTCCGTAGATAACACAAATTATGCAAACATTTCTTAAACAGGAATTTAAAAACAAAAGTTTAATTTTGCTCCCATCAAACATATATATTCTAATTACTATGAACACTCAGAAGAAGACAATGTGTTAAAAAAATCTGAATATAGGCGTCTATAAAAATGTTTTATTTATTTTTGAGTAAAACTCATCCATGCAGGATTTTCAAAGGATTTTTATTTTATTGCACAATAAACTACTCTTTTCAAATCATATTGTTATAATCCAGAGGTCTTGATATAATTGGAAAATTTGTAAAATTCAACTTTGATAATTTTGGAAGGATGCGGCAATAGGTGCAGCCATAATCTAGAGTTTAATCACAATAATAAATTTTTAAGAGTTTGCAGGTTAAACACGGCTCTTTTTAATTTTTCCCAGATATCTCAAAATTCAAATAGTTTTTGGAGAAGTTTTAAAGGATATTCAAAACGGACACAACTTTCCCAATTTAATAATTCTTCTAATTTCAATTATCACTGAGATCATTGAATTTGAGACACACTGTAAGAAATATGTTTGGACTATTATGCAAAAATGTTAAATATTTTAAATTTAAAAAAGGCCCGTGCTGAGAATTGAATTCAGAATGCCTCGGTTGCCGCCCCGCCCCACTCTGCATTTTTCTCGGCCAATTTCGGTCATATTTCAATTTTAATGTTTGTTCTATATAGTTCGGAATCTTCGTCAATTTTAAAATAATTTTCATTCACATTTAATATAGACAACAAAACATTAACACTTAAAATATAGAACTCTAAATTTATTACATCCAAGCCTCACTAATTCTTCATGGATGTTTCATAAACATTATCACTCACGTCTGTTCAGATTTAATTTAATTTATATATTATAGAAAAAAAATTTTTGAAAAATTTGAAAGTCACTTATTTTATTATTTTTTAAGGAAGAATTGCTATAATTAGGCATGAAAGCCATACTAGATGAGAATCGTCGTCAAAAATACTCGAATATCGGGCTACAGAAAAATTCCAATCAATAATAATCTAACCAGGTAATTTGAACTGTAACATAAATGATATTGACAGAAAATAAAATCCCGCAATCAAGGTTTAGCTTAATTTTTGATTTAATAACCATTCAATTTTGATTGTATGGTGAGTAAATACCAGTGTCACAATCAACGTTCTGTTTTTTGCGCATCCTACTAAGAAATAGTTCAAATCCCTACTCCTACCTACCTACTCTTGAATCAATATGTTACTTAAATTATTAAATATCGCCATATAACAAAACACACAAGGAGGAAATTAACTAATCATTTCGGTCTGAAAAATGTTGAAAATATAATTTTTGATACGACACCGAACAAAATTTATCACTTAATAAACAATATATTTTTTAAGTAAATCCTGGTAATTTTAAAATTATTTCGTAATTCAATTTCCACCAAAAGAACTGTTTTTCCATTTAAAATATTGATCCAAGATCAAATATAAAAAATTCCTGCACTAGCTGATCTCACTAATATCCATCTTTATTAATGAAAGTAGCTATATTCAATTAGACTTCTAACTTAGGTTATACATCCAAAATGGTGCAACTGTAATACTAAAATAACCTTAACGTGTAACACATTTCTCCCAGAACTGACCCATAATGTACCACCCATCAAATGAATTTAAAATAAAATATGAATTTAAAAGTACAATAAGATCAAGAAAAACAATAACTGTTCATTAAAAATGATTTTTCAAAATTTCACTCATTATTAAGTATTACGTTTAAATTAGCAAATCAAAAAGATTAAACCCAAAATAAATTACTCTGAATGTCATTAAAAATATAAAAAATTTACCGTGTATAAAATAAGTGTTCAAATAAGTAGTCCATTTCTCGAAGAGACCGGATTTTAGTAATAACATTAATACAAAATTTGCATATTGTGTTCTCTTTAGAATGGTGTGTACTGAGTTTATAATAATTCAAACTTATACGAACAATTAAGCGGGATATTAATTATGGATTACAATGTGTTACGTTTATTTCGATTGCTCTGTAATCCGCCGTTTGCAAGAAAAAATAACTTAAATATAATGTACGTTTAGTAACATTAGGATACACGTTAATTATTTAAAATTTGTTATCACTACTTACAAGCTTGTGACGTGCATTTCGTATTGTACGTCACACTACTTACAAATGTATGATTTACCGTTCGTTTGTTAATGATATCGAGACGTATTATAATGTACCGTTTGTAACCAAAAAATACAGACATGTTTTTCTTTGTTTAAATTAATTATGGTATTAGTTTGTTGAACTAAAAACAGCATTAAATATATTTTTGATTAGTTACCTGTACTAGATCTATTATGACCGTTATAAAAAATATATTATCATTTGGTCATTGATTTTGTCATAGTGACATTTTGTCATTTATACCCACAAAACTACAACTTATCTAATACAAGTATTTTTCTATTGGTAGTAATGAAATACTTTATGATGTCGTTTGTAACTTGAATATTTTACATTTCTTGAAGCATCGAGAACAATAATCATTATATTACTTTTATAATATGGAGGAGGGTTTCTTTGCCGGAAATAATTTCCTAATTGTCTATTACATGAGGCTTTTAAAAATAGAAAATTAACTATAGGTTACGCTTGATATTTCCTTTAAATTTCTTGTCCCTAAATGTTACTAACCGAATATTAAACGTCTGCATTACCGAAGACCACAGAATTTTAACCACACACGAGTGAACAGATGGTGTAAAATGAAACGCACAATTAATTGTGGAGATTACTACGGGAATCCTTAAATAAAAGCTAATCACTTACTGCTAGATTAAATTTAATAGCATATAATTTACGAAAATATTTAAAACTATTTTAGTTACAAATTTAACTACAGGAAGAAAATTTCTATTAATTTTAATTTCTAATATGTTTTCCATAAGATCAAACTATTTCGTTTGAAAAAATATTAAAATTCTAAAAAATGTATAGGGTTCCCCAGAACTTAAACGCACAAGTTGTAAGTGTATAATTTAGGTAGTTTAATAATTTGTAAGTTTAGTTACGTAACTTAGCAATTGCAGAAGATACACCAAATAATTAATTTATTAAAATATTAAAAACAAAAATTTATAAAGAAATTCAAATATTTGTTTTTAACCTATTACAAATAATATAAATATAAAGCCTTATCAATTTCTTATAAACTCTAACAACAGTTTATTAAGGAAGACATGCATGCATATGAACATTGGTTCAGGTTTACACGTATATAGAAATTTAAAAATAATGCATTTTGAAAATATTAATTGAAAATTTTAACAAAAATCAAATTTACTTAGGACAGCCACATCAACACTACCTCATAGCTAATATAAGGAAAAAATTTGATTGTTAAAAGGCATATGCAGGCAACAAACATTTATGTTTTGCTGCCAATTTTGACAATATTAATATTATTTTTGTTTTAAGTTTACAACGTTTGAAGAAAATTCTAACATAATAAATATCAACAAACATTAAATTTATATGTATTAAGGTATTGTTATAAATTCATGGCTTAAGTCTTTTAAAGTATTACATATCTTAGCTTATAAAGTTCAAAATTTGAAATTATTCCATTTAAAAAATTACAGAAGACAAAACAACACCCTTTAATGTTGCCGGTATTAAAAATTATTTCAAAATTAGCAAATTTTAAAATATTTAAAACAAAAACATATGAATTCATAAAAATGGCATAAATATATAAAGTCAGTACATAAATAATATAATATAATAACTAAGAACATAGTTTTTAGAAATATTATTATTATTCATAAATACACTCATGTAATAAAATAAATATGTAATTTTTGTCACCTTGACATCGATGAGAAAGGTGCATACTTTTTACAGCGATAAAAATGTGTCCAGCTAAAAATTAATCGGTAAAATCGTCTTAAAGCTTAAATTTAAGTAGTCTTTATTTTCAGTTGCCCAGCAACGTATTATATTGTTACGATCCAATTTGATGCTGTCGAGCTTCTTTTGTCAGTGATTGAATCGTTGATTTGCGATTAAATTGTCAAAAACTTGCGTTAGAAAATACACATAGTATTTTTTCTTATATCTGAACTAATGAATTCATCTCGCTAAAAATCACACGATCGTTTTTTTTAAGATCCGATAAACATTTATTTTGTACAGTCAAACTAGATTGCTTTTTTGCAACTCGAACAAACGGTTCTTAAAGTCGAATGTTCTCGTTAAATTTCTAAGCAATCTAGTTTTCGTAAAAAATAAAAGTTTATCTGAAAAAAAAGCTGTTGTGTTTTTACGTACGAAAAAAGTATTTATATTACCGAATTCTACATATTCTTCTCATCAAACTACTATAACACTAAATAAATAGGTCATTGAAATTATTTGGTGTATCATTGGTATGTATAGTTAACTAAATTTTTAAATAATTAACATTTAGCACACACTACATAAGCTAAAAAATATTTAAGTTGGTTTCTGGACAATAATATCCAATTTGTAGCCTTACTACTTTAATTTTTATAAGCAATATCTTATAATATTTTAAATTAAATTAAATATATAATTAAAAAAATTGATTGAAAGTGCAATTGTGGAAAAATGTCCATAAACCAACGACTAATCTAATAAATTAGAATATTTTTTCTGCTGAAAGAAAGACTACGATTTGTTAGTTTGTGTAAACGCACAATTAGTTGAGTGGTAATAATATTACGCACAAGATCCTACCATAAGCCCTAAAGCCTGTAATACTTATAATAAAATTGCTTTTTAATAGTTAAAGTTGATAATAAAAAAGTATATGGATGAATTGTTTACTACTACTTTACTTTTACAATATGTAGAGTGAACTGGAGTAGATTCTTGCTGATGCATATTCTGTGTCGATTGTAATTTACATTTTAATGATAAACATGTCAGCCTGTAGATTTTTTCCTTTTCGTTCAATTTTGGAACTGATTTTAAGAATGATATTTTAATAGCGATTTAATTCATAATATTATATTGCAATTATTTTCTGCTTTTATGTATCTATATTCTAAAATAAATTAAACAAATTACTTAATAAGGTTCTGTGTCACAATACAACTTACATATTATTTTAAATAAAGCACAGCTAAAATTATTTATTATGACCTGGATATTAAATCTGATTATAAACGTGTTCAAAAGTAATTACCTTAATAATAAAGTGCATGTAAAAACTGTAAAAAAAATTATAAACTATAAATTATATATAAAAAATAAATTTAATATTATCATAAATTAATAATTTAATATTGGTATGGGCTTATGGTATATTCTAAGATAAGAAGTTCTAAACGCACAATCATAGAAGAATTAAGTAACATGTGGGATGACCTTCAAAACGAAACAAAACCAAAAGAATGTGTACTTAAAATAAAGAGCACAAGTAAAATAAATAATAGAATATATTTACAGTCGTACTAAATAGTGTTATGTTGCCAATCGTCCTAATTTGACTATTGGACAGACAGAACATTAAGTTAAAGAAGAATATCCAAGAACAATTATAACGTTAAAACACAACTGGATAAATATTTTTTACGGGTTAAATTTTAAACAATATTAGTGAAAAATGGATTTATAATTTAGCCGAAAAATCGAAATTATTAATATTTGATAATTCATTAGTTTTTCAAAAATATTTTATTTGTGCCAAAAAATAACTAAGTAGCACAAGGACGCACAAGAAGTGCCTTGATAATTCCAATACATCTGATAGCAGGGCCGGATTAATACCTTTTGCATGTCGGTTCGGTACAATAAAATATAAATTCAATACTTATAAAGACAAAAATGATAAAAATTAGATTTTAAAAATACAATATACGGTATCATTAAATTTATAAATCGAAAAGATTGTTTAATCGGGCCCTGGCAAAAATAAATAAATATCTATATTTGTAGTCTTGCAACTATAATATAAAAACTGCATTGAGAATTATCGTAAATTTTTTGGAAAATCCTCAAAAAATTGTCCATAATTTTCATAACACGTGCATTATATTCGGAGGAGAATTTCATGAACAAGATTTGTGACAACCCATATAGGTGTCATATTAAAAAAGCATTGTAATGCTTCATGTTTAGACATTTAGTTGACCACCATTACGGCTAAACCCATCTACAGCTATAGGCTTCATCAACCCAGCTATAAGCTGTTGATATAAACGTATTTATTCATAGTGGAAATTAGAGCCAGTCCTCTATGAAAGTGTGTAACATAAACATTACATCTGAGCATGTTTTATGACACTTTAACTATTATTAGAAAGTGCCATATTTTAATTTATTCTAGGTGCATTTTATATAAAAATATCGACATTTTATATAAACTGTATTGGATTATTACAGTTTTACATGTAGAAGGTCTCTTAGGATAAGCGATGTTTTTTTAATTTCTCATCCAGATTGGCAAAGTAACCAACAATCAGGTATTTAAAATTATTTTAAATCCGACTCTTCAGTTTAATTAAGTTAATAACTACGAAAAAAGGAAAGCAGTTTTTCCCTCTTAAGTTCTGTGAGGATACTTTTTAATTAAATATATTGTGAGTCGGAAGTTAGTTTGTTCAGGTTCAAATTTAACGCAAGACAAGAGCAATATATTTATAAAGCATGGGAAGTAGTTTCGCTTTCGCAAAACTTCGATTAATTATTATTATTATTTAAGATATCTGTATTATTATTTGGAAATATTTTACCCAATTCTTGTTCCATTACTGCAAAACTAAAATATTTTTTGTATACGGTTACCAAATGCAGGATATTTTTTTGTAAAAGACACAAAGCCAGAAAATATATTTGCATTATACAATAAGAAATAAGCAACTAATGCTAAACATATATTTTGCGAGATATAGGCTTCAGCAAACACTGTATTTTTACCTTAACCACTGTGGAATGCACCAGTTTCTTAAACTATTAACTTACACTTTACACTTTTGCCTTACACATTAAAAATCCAAAAAAGCAAGTCTGGAAGCCAAATTTGGCTGTAAGAAAACTGATTATTTATATGCTTTTTCACTCTGAATTATTATTCTTATTTTTCAATAGAAAGAGTTAGTTAGTTTAAATCATTTTTAAAAAATTCGAACGAACCTAAGAAATACTTGAAATTACCTTGTATTAATATTATCTAATTTTGCGATAAATCGTTAAAAAAACGGCATATTTTTTACTTTACAAAATTTTCGGTTTAGTTTTGCGCAAACTGTAACAAGTACGTGTGATTCTAGTTTTATTAAAAGCCTTATGATGTAATATCGTACATAACAAATTAAAATTATTCGGCTGTGAGGAAAGTTTAAAAAGGCTAGTGAAATATGATTCCAAAAAGATTTTACCAGAAATAGTTTTTTTAAACCATTTAACCACTAAGAATTTTTAATATTACACATTTTTTAAGTTAAAACGTTAGTATATAGGGGATCTCAGATGGGAGGTATGACGCCATCTAAGGTTTTTTTAAAAATGGAACACATAGTATTTGTGTCAATTTCGAATTCTCTCTCAAACTCTATATCCGTAAATAATCGTCGTTATAATGATAATTCGATATTTTTCACTAAGATAATATACCATAGTTCATAATCGTTAATAATATGGCGAAATAATTTTGAAGTTTTAAAAATATAAACATAATGACATTTGAGTTAGCCATAGCCATAGGGTTGTAATAAAATCAGCTTCATTGCAATAATTAATAATTGTTGTTATACCTTCAAATTCAATTTTCGGACGTCAATATTTCGGAAACCGCAGTTTCCTTTCATCATAGAATTGAAAATTGACACAATATGATATTCCATTAAAAAATCGTAAATGATTGCTATATTTAGGACACACCTTAGACCAACGCTTCACCTTAAAAAATGTACAACTAAAAATACTAATTGACGTGACCCTGTATTTAAAAAAAACAAATTCCTGAATTTAAAGTCAAATTGTGCAAGAATTTATGGACATACTGTATCTCAAAGGGTTTTTTTTTATGAATAAATTTACACTATTACGTTGACAAAACGTTTAACGAAGTTAACGCAGTTATTTTATCGTACTTTTCGATTTAAATTTTGTTAAAAGAAAATAATGAAAATATTGCTAGCGAACTAAAATTTTTAAAATAACTTCGATATTTTAGATGTTTCTGCCCGTAATGTAATAAAAAAAACTTCTCCGTGCAAAAAAAATCGCAATTTAAAATATGTCAAACAAACTGTCAAGTAAATAATAATATTTATTAAAAATGAAAAAATATATTTCTGGAAAAATAAATATAAATGCATATCAGAAATGTTTCAGGTTTTCACAATATACTGGTTTCATTTTTTCGAAGAGAAAACTTATATATCAAAAAAAAATTATAAAAAGCTTGGACGAACAAAAAATGTTCTATGTTGAATCCGATTATGTACTTTTCTTTCATATTTGTAAAAATATTAACAGTAATAGTAATCTAGCGATTATACTAAATAACACTTTTTGGTTACAGCAATTGACAGAAGTCAATAGCCCGAAAGTCAACACAAAAATTGAGCGAATTCATCAATCAATTTATTTGTTTGAAAAAGACTTGTCACTTATCCATTCATTTTCAAAGTTATTCCGTGAACTATTTCGAGTTTCTTGATGACAACAAAAAATGACAGTTCTAATTAAACTAATCCAAAATATAAGACTACTTTAAATCAATATATTATAATATCGGTACTTAAAAGAAATTTAATGATTTGTTCATGTTAAAATCTTAAAAAAACATGGTTAAGCAGCAATAAAGGTATGGTAACATATGAGACAAAAACAAATTTTAGTTTTGCAGTAATAAAAAAATCAGATGATTGCGTTATCCGTGTGCTTTCTAATTAGATCTAAGTTCGGTATTATTCTAGATTAAACCAATAAATTATTACTTTTAAAAAATCATTAATAACAGTCACATGGTTAACGCCATCATCAACTAACTATTTATTTTTTGACAAGAAAACTTTTAGCATAAAAAGACAAAACTGGCCAGTTGCATTTTCGACTTCCGCATTTGTAAGTTGTAGTTGTAAATAGTAAACCTGAAATTTAATATATTATGCCAAAGGATAAGTTTTTTAATAAACAGTTTAGTTTTATTTTAAAATTTTTATGCTAAAAGTTTTTAATAATGACGTAAAATTTTATCGATTAATTAGATATTAATACCTGTCAAGTAAAAATGTCAAGCGGTACCTATGAGGCGATAAAATTGTACGTATGTTCATCATCTGTTTTTTCGCCTTAGTTTAGATATTTATATCTTGATAGCGGCCTAATTACCCAAATAACCCATTCAAACTAAATAATCCCTGTACCAAATTACATTATTTCTCTATCTCTTTTTTGGGGGCGGAAACATGATATTGGAGAAAGAATATAATCAAATAGTGATGAACATATTAAATAATTGATATCAAGTCACATGGCCTATTCTTATTTCACTATGATGAACAATAACATAAACAAAAAATAAATTTTTACTCTCTGTCCCTTTCTCTTTGAGCAAAATTGGCATTTAAAATAAGGCGAAAATGTTATAAACCTGCATATAATTTAACGTGCTTTTTAAAAATAGAGATAGAAATGATTGAACCATTTGAGGTAGCTGAAATGCTTCAAGTGTATCAAATTACAAGTAAATTAATAATTTTAAAAAGCGCTCACTATCTGTAGATATATCTTTCGTCATGGCAGTAAAATATTCTCCCAAAAGAATATCTATTCTGGTCCTTACTGATTACTAAATGCTGTAGAACAATGAAATAGTATTCAAATTTGCCAAACAATTTAAATTTAAATAAATGTGAAAAATAAATAATTCCTCTTTAAAGTGCAAATAATTAATAAAATAGAAGCAAATTTATACACCATTGAAAACGAAGTTTTAGATGAAATTGTTCGAAATAAATTTAAAACCCTACCATATGTACTAATATTCTGCGTTATCAGCTGGCTTTTCAAATATTTCTACTAAATAAAACAGGGTGAATGTTTTACAGCCAATCAATGTAATCGACCAAGAAATGTCATAGTAAATAAACTAATTTATATTTTTATTAAAAATCAATAACATAATTGGTTTCAGTTAACGTCGACACAAATTATACAGTTGTTGGTAATTATGTGTATTTCTGGCAATAATAAGTTGTTCCACAAAGATTAAAATCTGCTGACATTTCTTTATCAATTATAAACTATAAATATTAATGTAGAATCACTTCAAAAGATTTCCAAAGCGCTTTGCTGTTAATATATAGGTATTAAACTAAATTTAAACCTTATATTGTTAATAGATTATATTGTTAATAAATTTTCTGTACATAATAAATAATATAATGCATTTTTCAAGTTCATTGATTTTATGTCTGTCAGGCTTTTTGAAATTCAAAAAACTTATGTTAAAAATATTTATATCTTTGATGGTAAGTCCAGTTAAATTTTCTAAACTGTATTAAGATCCTTTACTGAATGCAATTATTTCTAAAATTAGTCCTAGAACAAAATATAAACTATATGTATAGAAAATTGCTTGTGTGATAAATGTTTTCATATCTCTTTTAAAAGTATCTAAATTCAGCAGACATATATTTTTTTACATCAAATAAACATAAACTACAAAGATATAGATAATATTTGTATTTTTTACAATACATTTTCATTTGTAAGATATTCGAGGCTTGATTTTAATATTAATATAAAATATATCCCGATATACTATTCCCTGCAGTAGAAATCTTTTGAAGCTTTTATTTGATCTATTATTATTATCACATGCATGGCAAATATTGTAACATTTTGAAATAAAAATTAAGAGCTTAGTGTAATCTTTCGATAAATAAAAAATACCTATTAGAACATAAGAGCATGTAATCTATTCTATCGACATTAAGAAGATATATAGTTCAGTGTTAGAATAGAGAACTTCATATATTGGCGTCTAGTGTATGTATAATTTTATTCGAATAAAACCGAAAAAAGAATATAAAATGTTGATTTGTAAATAAAAAAATAGTTTTTTAATTAGATATAAACAAAATTATTGAAAAGTATTTTTCACCTTGGACAGATTCCTAGGATTAAGTTTATATAAATTACAACAAACGAAATCCCAAATTGTATTTAACAATTCAAATAAAATTATGAATACAAAAATCGTATGTGTTTGATTCTAATAAATTAAATATAGCCTAGCCAACTAGATAGAAAAGTTGTAGGTGTTAAAGGTGCATTTACACATGCATCGATTTAGTGGCGCCAATCAAAAACTGGCGTACCAGTAAATAAAATTAGCAAGTGTAAACATCGACTTTTGCATACATAGACAAAAAAAGTTTGCATCCTTCTGAAATTACTGGCGCCAGTGATGACAAATTCGTACAGAAAATCAAGACTGGCAAGTGTAAAAAGAGCATTTACACATGCATGGATTTTGTGGCGCCAGTGGTCGCACCATTTCCATTTGCTCGCCAGTAAAGGTTTACACTTTGTTGAGAAAACAAAAATAAGTGGCACGCCAGTTTCATTTTTAAAGTGTTTTTCACAGTGCTCACTATTTCGAGTGAACTTTCCGAAGCCGGTAAAATAGTCGCTGAACTTTTAGTGGGAAGAAAGATAAAAGAAATACTGAAAAAGAAACGACGAAAAGGCCGTGTGTGAATTAAACCATAGATTGATCGTCGACCTGATTTGGGTGCTTCTGCAAAACATCTAGTAGAGCTCGCAGCAGAGGATCCTGCTAGCTATAAAAACCATCTTCTACCAACCAACTATAGAAAATACAATCAACAAAAATTAGAAGCGCAACCTAAACGAAAAACTTGCGAGCGGTGGCTGACGTGCAAGCACTTGTTTACACTTGCAAATTTTCATTTTCTCTACGAATTTGTCACCACTGGCGCCAGTGATTTCAGAAGGAGGCTGACTTTTTTGATCTAAGCATGCAAAAATAATTTTTTATGCAAGTCGATGTTTACCTGGCTAATTTTATTTACTGGCGCGCCAGTTTTATTGGCGCCACTAAATCCATGCATGTGTAAACCCACCTTAAAAAGTGTTTGCGCGTTGGCGACCGCACGGCAGTATAGTTTGAATTTCGTTTAGGTTGCGCTTCTAATATTTGGTGATTTTAGTTTATACAGGGTGTCCCATAACTAATGGTACACAGGAAAACTACAGATTCCTTGGGTAAACATACTGCGATTTGGCCATACTTAGTTTAGTTCAATAGCTGGTAATAACCGAGATACAGGGTGTCCAAGTAAAAATTTGATTTTCAATTTTCCTAAATATTTATTTCTGAATCAATATTTTCGCACATGTGACTAGAGTTTTTTTGGGGAAAGGAATTTGAATTTGTTAATAATTTTGATGTAGATTATAGGGGGCGCTCTCTGCGGTACTCTGGATACATAACAAGAAATGTAACTTTTTTGTGCCTTAGTATAATTAAATTTTTATTAAAAATATCAGTTTTCCGTCATTTTTAAGTAATAAAGGTATACTTTGTAAATGTCGCTCCGACTAACCGTTTTCGAGATATTTTCAATTGCAATTTCTAATGCGCCCGGTTAAATTTTTATTTGTAAATGTGAAATTTGTCACAGTAGGCTTTGGTAAAAACAAATACAATGAATGCACTTTGAAACCTCATTTCTGCCAAAGCTTATTTTCATTTGTCAGCATTGTGGGTGTTTTTAAGGAGTTTTTGAAGATACAGTTATCAAAAATTAAACTAGTGAGTCGTTGGAGGCGACAACTTATAATCTGGATAAAAAATGAAAAACAATTTTAATAATTAACACGTTTTATTGTGTTCAAGATATATTAATGATTCTTAAAAAAACTTAAGAAAAATTTAAGGCCTAACTTCTCCACCGGTGTTGGTTGTTATCCAGTTGGTGTAAGCAGAGGTCTTGGCGTAGACTGAAGGAGCACCTGCGTCACCACATGGGGTAAGTCCCCAGGAAACCACTCCGATGACGCTGCCGTCCTTAACATATGGACCACCACTGTCACCACTGCAGGCTGATTCGTGTCCACGGACAGTTCCTGAGCAGAGATTCAATTGGATGCTGAAGGGGTGGTTGGGTCCGAATAGACTTGTAAAGATCTGGTTACATTCTACAAGAAAATCAATTTTATTTATCAGCTGTAAACGAAGAAACAAAACGATAATAATATAAAGGAAATTTAATATTTAACTGTGATACTGGGTGGTATAAATTCGGTCTTCACCATTGGGATTTCGGAAACGGTAAGAGATACGAAGTCGATTAAATTGGGGCAAAGTTGGGCCAAATAATATGCCGCAAAAATAAATTAAAAAATATTTGAAAAAATCTAAAATTTTGCTTTTTGGTTTTTATTTCTTCTTTCATGCGATCTTTCGTCTTATTGTCATCATCATCATCAACTTAATTTTTTTCAATTAAATCTTTGCTTCAATTTTATTATGAAGAATATTTTCAACCTTTGTGGTTAGGTATACCTGTAAAATGTTAAATAGGAACGTGGGTGTATGAGCTTATTAATGTTCCGATAGTAGAAACTCAATAAATAAATTACTAATTTTCTAAAAACTTACGGACTTCAGGAACAACTGGCAAATTTGCGAACTGAAGATTGTTTGGTGTGGAACCGCCAGTTTGCAAGAGACCCCATCCAGAAAGAACACCATTACCAACTGATGTATGTCCTTGCGCAGGGATATTTATAGGCTGAACGTTCACTGTCCATGAAAGAGGGGTTGCCAAACGGACCACAGAGATATCGTTGGGTGCTACCTGGTTACCGCTACAAAAAGTTTATATACTGTAAAATTGTCCATTAAAATTGCAATGATTTTTATAATATTAAATAGAAAATATTCACAAATATTTTAAAAACATTCTGATAGAAACAGTTTAACTTTACCAGGCGTTAAATTATATACTGGGTGGCCCAGAAGTCCGGAATAAAATTAATATAGCCTTAACCTGTAACTTTTGGGGAAAACGCTCGGACACGTCAATTTAGTTTTATATATGCTCACATTTTGACGTTATTCCTTTGTTTTTTTTATAGACATTTGTCAAAGATATGACGACATCGATGTTTTTTTAAGTAGAAACATACAGCTTGTGATACATCATTTGAAAGCTAATATCTCGTACAGTATGCTCATAAATTTTAGTGCGATTCTGTCAAGCTATTTCAAAATGGCGACTGTTAAAAGTTTTTAAAAAATCTCTATTTAAATAAGCGGAAATTATAAATCATTGATGGTTTTTTTACCTTTCAAGGTAATAAATCTTCTTTGTGTCGCGTTCAGAAGATTTCTTACCTTGAAAGGTAAAAAAACATCAATGATTATAATTTCCGCTTATTTAAATAGAGATTTTTTAAAAACTTTTAACAGCCGCCATTTTAAAATAGCTTGACAGAATCGCGCTAAAATTGAGGAGCATACTGTACGAGATATTAGCTTTCAAATGATGTATCACAAGCTGTATGTTTCTATTTAAAAAAAAGATCGATGTCGTCATATCTTTGACAAATGTATATAAAAAAATAAACGAATAACGTCAAAATGTGGGCATATATAAAACTAAATTGACGTGTCCGAGCGTTTTCCCCAAAAGTTACAGGTTAAGGCTATATTAATTTTATTCCGGACTTCTGGGCAACCCTGTATATTATTTATAGTTGGGCATGGGGAAAAAAATGATCATTCATTATAACTTTATAGTAATATCAAAGACTTGTTATTTTTAATGTCTTTTTATTTTATAAGTTATAATGGAACAGACAACGTTTCGTTTTTCTTTCGAAACCAATACAATTCCAGTGTATTGGAAAGAAAAGGCAAAATTAAAATATTATATATTGACTTTTACATTTTGTGTTTCGTGTGGTTTCCAAATTCTTAAATTTCCTTATCGAAAGTAATATATGGAATTTAATAATTAAAATCAGTTCCTAAGAACTATTAGTTAATAAATTTATTTCCTTTTCTATAAGTAGTGTTAAATATTGTATATTTTAAATTAAAATAGATGATGTAATAAAGGGATTATGTCTTTGGCATATTTATAGACATATTGGCGTTTAAATGACAATAATAATCGCTAATCTACTTACATTAACAGAACAGAATACAGAAATATTTATATGGACGAGAAATGAAGATTTATAGTGTGACATATTCATATATAACATTTTTATCAATAATTTCGCAACTATACAGGGTGTTCCTTAATGACGTGGTAATATTTCAGGGTGTGATTCCTTATATCATTTTATAAGGAAAAGTTCATATGAACATATGTCAGCAACGGCTTAAATTCTTTGCTACTGGGTGTTTAATTCTTATTTTTTAAATGGTTATTTTTTAATATCTCCGAAAGTTCTTTAGATATTATTTTCATTATTGGTATGTGTTAATAGGATATAGAACCACAAATTTTAGTTAGAAAAGTTATTCAATTGTTTTACCAGCGGCGTCCCTGCAATCATGTCCTCTGATATTTTTTACAAGAAAGATGGTACGCCACTGACATTTTTCCATGATTTTTTTTGATTAGCCTGGTCAATTCTACATGAAAACGCATTCTTGAGTTTTTGATTAAAACCACTACATTTCTATTGAAACTGATTATTATTAACATTGATAAAATGTTTATTATAAAAATTTCAATATTTGAACGAGTGGGCAATTCGATGCGAAGACGAACAGAAGCATGCCTTTTAAGTGAAGGTGGCCATTTCCAACAATTTTTATAAAACAAAATTTATCATTAGTTATTTTATTAATGTTAATAATAATGAGTTTCAATATGAATTTAGTGGTTTTACTCAAGAACGGTGCATCTGATGAGAAAAACTCAAGAGAGCGTTTATATGTAGAATTGACCAGGTTAATCAGAAAAAATATCCGCATGATTGCAGGGATGCCACTGGTGGAACAATTGAACAACTTTTCTAACTAAAATTTATGGTTCTATATTCTATTAACACATACCAAAATGGAAAATAATATCTAAAGTACTTTCGGAGATATTAAAATATTACCATTTAAAAATAAAAATTCAACACCCTGTAGCAAAAAATTTAAGCCGTTGCGGACATATGTTCATACTTATGAACTTTTTTTTTTTATAAAATGACCTAAGAAATCACACCCTAAAATATTAGCACGTTATTAAGGAACACTCTGTATAGTTGAGAAATTATAACAAATAACAAATTAATTTCATCAAGCTCAACGTCATTTCATCATTCTTCAACGTCAATGTTATATGCCATTTAAAATCGTTTCTTATATTTTAAATGATCTGCCCATGTTTACTGGTAATGTCGTTTCGAAGTCATGAGATCGGCTAGTAATATTACAATCACCTTGGCACGAGAAAAATGTCGCCAATGGCTAGCGTGAAACGTAGAAAAACACACCGTGCCTCTTTAAATTTAAATAATAACAACTATCTTACCCTGGATACAATGGATGATTAATAATGGTATCAATATTTCTGATTTGTTCGCCAACGTTAGCATCGTTCAATAGCAAGATTCCAGCGACAACTCTGAGGTTGTTAGGAGTGAAATCAAATGTGCAGTGAGCAGCTGTAAGTACCCAACTGAAAAAAATATTTTTTAGTTAGTTTGGATTCTGTGGACAATATAATTTTAGTAAATGGTTCAAAAAAAGTGATTAAATAACAACGACTCCGATTTTTATGAATCATACATCTTATTATAAATATATTGGTAAAACTTACTTGGAAGAGATAACGGAACCTCCGCAGATATGACTGAACAAAGTTAAAATGAGGCGTCTTTGAAGAGAAATTTGGTAAGGAAACTGGTTCCTGGCAGCGTTTTGTCCACCAACTATACGCGGAGAGGGATCATACGAAATCTTATCTGCTAAGGGTATGTAAGCAGGCTTGTAGATAGTCTCCGCTGAAAAAGAGGATTTATTAGTTGCTTTTGCGAAGCGTCAAAAAAAATTTCACACACACAAAATCGCTAATACTATAATAAAATAGAGAATGTATTCCTGTAGAATGAGTCAGAATCCAACTAGCACGATGGTGCACCTGCAGATTTTACTCATAAGGTCAAGCAACATTTGGACTAAAAGTTCCAGGGCTTTACATTAGTCGCGGTGGTCTTTTTATAGTTGGCCTCCAAGATTTCCAGACCTCACACCATTATACTGTTTATGGGAATGGTTCAAAAATTAATTTTACAAAGGAAAAGTCGATACTCGGGATGTATTAGAAAAACAAGGGACGATATTAAAGAAATCAGGAAGCTGAAAATATTTACAAGCAAATGGAAATATTTTTATTAAAAAACCATTCGATTAAAATATGTAAATGTATGAAACTTCATTTATTTGTAATTACTCTATAACTTGAAAAGAAATGAAAATTGGATAAAGAAATATATGAGTTTTTAACATTGTTTTCACTACAAAACAGTCGCCTGCGATAGTATCAATTTAAGTTATTATTAGCTTATGTAATAAAAAAAATTAAATTCCATTAAAAATTAAAAAAAAAATGATAACTTACCCAAGGCGAAAGCCACCAAAGTACTCAAAACTAATAACAATTTCATTTTTTTTTCCTGCGTATCTAGGGGACAAGTAGTTTGGTTTTTGGATTTTTTCTAATTTATATACGGCGATTAAAAACAGTTATCGCGTAGTTTCGCAAACTTAATCTCGTTATATTTTGTTTCACTCAAGTACGAAAGCTTTTCCTAAAGTATTTGTCAAAAATTGAATACATGGGATTAGAAGTACTTAAACAACGACAATATTTTAGTCATCACAGTAAACGTCATATCCGATGAAGATTTCATTAAAGTGATTAAAATATCTAAAACTTAAAAAAATAGAACTTTTAAGAATATATTTTCTGAAAATTCTCCGTTCGTAGCGGACTGGAAGTATGGAAGGAAGAGTAAACTCCCAGTCTGCTACACTACTTTAATAACAACTTCAATGTAAGCCCAATACGTGGAAAGAATAACTTGCTATAAAAATAGTAAAAGGGATATAATTTATTGCTCTTTACCTGATTGGAATAACTTGTATTAAGAATTGCCATTGAATTAAAGCAAAATTCCATACTACATTTTTGGTAAATATTACAGAAATATTTTTGTAAAATTTAATGAAACTTTTTGTAAAATTTAGTAAAATCTTCTGTAAAAATGTGGACACATGGAAGTACTCACCGTGCCCAACGTCGCTTAACTTCAGTGATCGATGGTATGTTCCTGTTAAACTCCCTCATATTATTCCTTACGAAGATATAAATCCGAGTGATCCGTTGTATCTGATTTAAGCCTTTTAGTCTTGTAAAAAAAGTATTTTTACCACACTTTATTTATACTTGGTAATTTTTCAAAAAGAATACTTAAAGTACAGGGTATCCCATTTTCGACAATGTTATAGGGTATCTTCGTAATTGTTAGTGTTATCAAAAAGTAATATACAGTGAGGACGTAAAGTAAGGAATAAATTCATTATCTCGCAAACTACAATTTTTTTAAAAAATCGCTCGGACCCTTCGATTTTGTTTTGTCGAACGCGCATATTCTGACATAAAATGTAGATATACAGGGTGTTGCAAATAAGAGTGCCACAAAATTTTTTTTCTTAAATAGAACCCACTGTATATTATTGCATGTACGGATTCTTCGGAAAATCCTAAACATTTTTCATGTAGCATGTGCTATACCTTAGCCCAAACGTTTTGGAGTTATTCTCATTCAAAATTTGAAAAGTGGAAAAAGTCATGGAGAAAACAAAGAATAAAATTATTTTGAAAATGTCTTATTTATCGAAAAAACAGTTAGGTCAACTTAAAAATAATTTTTCTAAAGTAAATGTTCGAAGTGTCTTCCGTTGGTCAACTGACAATAGCCTAACCGATCTACAAATTCTCGCTGAACATTTCGAACCATTTGGGGTATAATTTGGGAATTTCTTGCCGGATGCGATCTTTTAAATCATCTAAATTTGCAGGCTGGCTTTTGAATACTTTTCCCTTAAGGTATCCCCATAAAAAAAAGTCGAGTGGTGTTAAATCGGGTGACCTTGGCGGCCACTCAATAAAACCACCTCTTCCAATCCACCTGTTTGGAAAAGTATCGTCCAAATATGTACGAACTCCCACAGCGAAATGTGGGGGAGCACCATCTTGTTGCAAACAGATATTATGATGTGGCAAATCGGGAGGTTCTAACTCAGGAAAAAGGGTGGCCAGGGCTGGAACAAGTTCTTGTTCTAAAAATCTGAAGTATCTCTCTCTCTCGCCTGTTAAATTTCCGTCAAAAAAGAAAGGCCTTATATCAATGTCATCGACAACGGCAGCCCACACATCACCGTAGCCCATTTTAATTTAATTTAGTTATGAAAAAACGAAATGAGTCTTTTGAAAACTAGTAAAACGTTAGGAAAATACACATAAAACTGACAATAACAGTAACTATTGACATTAATTCTTTTGGTTCTTGCATCATAACTCCAAAGCCTACTAGACTTTTCTTGCGCTTCACGCATGCTGACTACAGGTTTTCCTCAGCGTGCATGAATCAATGCAAGTCTTGATTGATTGCGAAATATCTGATTTTCAAATTTTGAATGAGAATAACTCCAAAACGCTTGGGCTAAGGTATAGCACATGCGACATGAAAAATATTTAGGATTTTCCAAAGAATCCGTACATGCAATAATATACAGTGGGTTCTATTTAAGAAAAAAAATATTTTTGTGTCACTCTTATTTGCAACACCCTGTATATTTACATTTTATGTCAGAATATGCGCGTTCGAAAAACAAAATCGAAGGGTCCGAGCAATTTTTAAAAAAAATTGTACTTTGCGAGATAATGAATTTATTCCTTACTTTACGTCCTCACTGTAGGTGCCATGTGCTATTTTTGGGTCAAACTTAAAATGGTAAAATCAAAATTTGAAAATTATCGCTCGCTTAAGAGATACGGATGAAAATCAAAAAATTGACAATTTCAAAATTACCCGATATTTTCTTAGTTAAAAGAGATACAGAAATATGTTTTATATAGAAGTTTCTTTATAATGATTGTTGAATAATCGCTGTTTTCAGAATAGTATACGGGGTCAGGTACAAAGGTTATCGCACCAAACCTCACTTTTTAAAATTGAACACCCTGTATATTGTAATCTAATAGTATCTTATAAATTACGTTTACAATATTATTTTGGTACGTATTAGTAATTAAAAATGTAATTAATACTATATTTTATAGGAAATGTCACAGTAAAATTTTTACTATAATAATTTTACTAGTATTTTTCCGTGTAAGCATGGATATCTTACCCAATTAAAGTCCCCGCCCGACTGGGACCCTCAAGACCACTCGCGTTTGAAATTCGTAGAGTTAAAGATGTAAAGAGTAAGCGAGATCAATTTTAATTAATTCATAGGATATAAAGTATTTAACGACAAAGCGTATTAATATACAGTGAGGACGTAAAGTAAGGAATAAATTCATAATCTCGCAAACTACAATTTTTAAAATAAATCGCTCGGACCCTTCGATTTTGTTTTTCGAACGCGCATATTCTGACATAAAATGTAGATATACAGGGTGTTGCAAATAAGAGAGACACATAAAAATTTTTTTTCTTAAATAGAACCCACTGTATATTATTGCATGTACGGATTCTTCGGAAAATCCTAAACATTTTTCATGTAGCATATGCTATACCTTAGCCCAAGCGTTTTGGAGTTATTCTCATTCAAAATTTGAAAAGTGGAAAAAGTCATGGAGAAAACAAAGAATAAAATTATTTTAAAAATGTCTTATTTATCGAAAAAACAGTTAGGTGAACTTAAAAATAATTTTTCTAAAGTAAATGTTCGAAGTGTCTTCCGTTGGTCAACTGACAATAGCCTAACCGATCTACAAATTATCGCTGAACATTTCGAACCATTTGGGGTGTAATTTGCCGAATTTCTTGCCGGATGCGATCTTTTAAACCATCTAAATTTGCAGGCTGGCTTTTGAATACTTTTCCCTTAAGGTATCCCCATAAAAAAAAGTCGAGTGGTGTTAAATCGGGTGACCTTGGCGGCCACTCAATAAAACCACCCCTTCCAATCCACCTGTTTGGAAAAGTATCGTCCAAATATGTACGAACTCCCACAGCGAAATGTGGGGGAGCACCATCTTGTTGCAACCAGATATTATGATGTGGCAAATCGGGACGTTCTAACTCAGGAAAAAGGGTGGCCAGGGCTGGAACAAGTTCTTGTTCTAAAAAACTGAAGTATCTCTGGCCTGTTAAATTTCCGTAAAAAAAGAAAGGCCCTATAACAATGTCATCGACAACGCCAGCCCACACATTGATCTTTTGATTAAATTGTGTGGATCCTTCCCTCATCCAGTGTGGATTTACATCGGACCAATATCGATAATTTTGGGTATTTACGTCACCATTCAAGCAAAATGTGGACTCATCGGAAAAAATTATATTTTTTACAAAATTTCTGTTTACGAAACACATATCCTGTAAACGCTCACAAAATTCAAGGCGCCTCTCAAAGTCCCTTTCCAAAAGTTCTTGGAGAACTTGCATTTTATAAGGATGGTATTTATTTGTATGCAGTATTTTAAGAACTGTTGTTTTTTCAATATCCACGTCACTTGCTACCTGCCTAGACACCACATGCTGGTTATCTTGAACTGCCAGTAAGACTTCTAATTGTTGATTTTCATCAACTTGAGGACGACCAAATCTAGGGACATCTCTTACATGACCGAATTGCCTACCTTGAGTACAAGTTTGCTTACTGTTGATTGTGATATATTGGCGGACGATTGGGGTATTTTTGATTAAATAACTCACAAGTTTCTTGCTGTGTTCTAACCCTATCACCGTAGCCCATCATCATCAAAACCTCTGTGCGCTGTTTCTCAGTGAGCCGCATTTTAATTTAATTTAGTTATGAAAAAACGAAATGAGTGTTTTGAAAACTAGTAAAACGTTAGGGAAATACACATAAAACTGACAATAACAGTAACTATTGACATTAATTCTTTTGGTTCTTGCATCATAACTCCAAAGCCTACTTGACTTTTCTTGCGCTTCACGCATGCTGACTACAGGTTTTTCTCAGCGTGCATGAATCAATGCAAGTCTTGATTGATTGCGAAATATCTGATTTTCAAATTTTGAATGAGAATAACTCCAAAACGCTTGGGCTAAGGTATAGCACATGCTACATGAAAAATATTTAGGATTTTCCGAAGAATCCGTACATGCAATAATATACAGTGGGTTCTATTTAAGAAAAAAAATAATTTTATGTCACTCTTATTTGCAACACCCTGTATATCTACATTTTATGTCAGAATATGCGCGTTCGAAAAACAAAATCGAAGGGTCCGAGCGATTTTTTTAAAAAATTGTAGTTTGCGAGATAATGAATTTATTCCTTACTTTACGTCCTCACTGTATAGATTATTCTGTTTTAAAAAATAATGTGTTATTACTTCAAAGGTCACATTGTAGTCACCACAAAGAACACCACATTAAAGTGATTTTTTTTTAATTCAATTCCGTTTATAAAGTAACTTAGGTTCCTATTTAAAAAAAAGTACCTTTCGACCGACATTTTGAGATGCTGTATATGGCAAAATATAATGCTCAACATCATTCCATCGCAAAAAACCTTAGGGGTATAGTTTTCGCTAACCTTATTTTTCCAGTTCTAACAATTTAAATAACAGCAACTTATTATTTGTTCAGCACCCGTCATCATTGGTTCCCGGAACTTAATCTGGGTGATAAAGGCTTTCTTTAATAACTTTTAAAAATTCCCACTTGACCTAAATACCCCTTTGTCCCACAGAGGCATCAAAAATCCCGCGAAATGGCAACAGTGTTGTTTAATATCACTGAATGAAATCTCAAAATCGATGCTCCCTTGAAATTTAACGTCGGGAAAGGCTCTGGATGCTTATACTAGGCCTTGGTAAACTTTTAAATATCAAATGAAAAACATCTCCTTTGTAAAATAATTTCTACGTTTTGTTTCTCCAATTCTAAGTGCCTACATATTGTGAAAATGAGTCAAATGATTAAAACGCAATAATAATAATAATTCATAGGTTTTATTGTGCTCAATACAGATATTGTTTAAAAATCTAAGGCCTAACTTCTCCACCGGTATTGGTGGTTATCCAGTTGGTGTAAGCAGAGGTCTTGACGTAGACTGAAGGAGCACCCATGCCGCAGGGGGTAACTCCCCAAGAAACCACTCCGACAACTTGTCCGTTCACAACATATGGACCACCGCTGTCACCACCGCAAACTGATTCACTTCCACGGACAGTTCCTGAGCAGAGATTCAACTGGATGCTGAAGGGGTGGGTTCCGAATAAACTGGTAAAGATCTGGTTACATTCTGGAAGAAAATCAATTTTATTTATAAGCTGCAAACAAAGAAACAAACCAACTTTTTAATAAAGCCCACTTTTAAGTGAACTCATGCAGGTGCCGCTAATGTAAACTATATAAATTACTAATTTTCTACAAACTTACGGACTTCAGGAACAACTGGAAGATTTGCGAATTGAAGATGGTTTGGTGTGGCACCGCCAGTTCGCAAGAGACCCCATCCAGAAACAACACCAGTACCAGTTGATATTAGTCCTGCCGCTGGGATAGAGATAGGCTGAACGTTTACTGAATATGAGAGGGAGGCTGCCAAACGGACCACAGAGATATCGTTAGGTGCTACCACGTTACCGCTACAAAAAACATCATATACTGTAAAATTACTAATTAAAGTTACAACAAGTTTTTTAGTAATAATTAAGAAATTCACAAAATCTTGTGCAATAATCAGATGACATACTTTAACAGTCGCATAATAAATCCAGATTATATAGATCAAAATAAGATAGAACTACGTCAGCAGCTAATGGATATGATTAATATGATGAAAGTCCTAGATATAAACAAACTCTTTCTTTATTGTACTATATCAAAAAGTTTCTTACCCTGGATACAAAGGATGGTTAATAATTGTATCAACATTTCTGATTTGTTGACCAGCGATGTTAGCATCGTTCAATAGTAGGATTCCAGCGACAACTCTGAGGTTAGCAGCAGTAGACTCACTTGTGCAGTGAGCAGCAGTAAGCACCCAACTAAAACAAAAAATCAAACATTAGAACCTGTCCGTTTAGATTCTTTGAATAAAATATTCTTAGTAAGTAGACTAAGACACACGGCAACACAACGTTGGTGTGTAATTTTGAATTAATATTGTTGAGGAAATAAATTTCATATTCCTTGATAGCTTCTCTACAGTCCGATTTTCGTGAAGTTGTCCATCCAAGTATTTCCACGTTTTAAAAATAATATCATTCTTCTAATTGGTGAAACTTACTTGGCAGAAACAATAGAACCTCCGCAGATATGGCCGAAGGTATTTAAAATGATACGTCTTTGAAGAGAAATTTGGTAAGGAAACTGGTTCCTGACAGCGTCTTGTCCATCAACTATGCGAGGGGAGGGAGTATACGAAATCTTATCTGCTAAGGGTATGTAAGCAGGCTTGTAGATAGTATCGGCTGAAAAAGAAATATTACTAGATAATTTTGCTAAGGATCGAAAAAAAAAACTAAACATACACACAAACACAAAATCGTTAGTACTACAAATACTCAAATTGTTGTTGATAGAACAAATTTATTAAGATAGAATGAATGAATGAATGAACGAATGAACTTACCAGGGGAAGTTGGAACAATTGACAGGTTTTAGGAAAATTATTCAAGGATACAATAATTATAACTATCCCTGCTTTAAAAGTAACAAACGTTTATCCAGAGATTCTGCCTTTTTGTTTGTTAGGGTTGAGGTGAAGTAAAAAAACAACTTATTATGTATGTGCTCGAAGTTGCTTCTACAGATGATTTTGTAATATGGTGTATTACTGAATGAATACTATAGAATTGTTGTTCTGGTTTATTGCAGAAAAAAAAAAGTTAACTCTTTTAAAAAGTAAAAGGAGAAATATAAGTATGTATCTTTTAGTATGCAAAAAACCAACTCATCTCATAGTATTTTGCTTTACAAGGTCGTAACTACCGTTGTAGCAGGCATATCAATGATACAGGGTCACCGAGCTTCAACAGACAGGCAAGATAAACCGTAAAGTATTATCCATAGTCATATTGCGCCCTAATAAATACAAAATCTTACAACCGGATAAACTCCTATCTTTTTCAAAATAAATAATATGAAAGAAGCAGCAGAACTGTCTTATACATAAGATATTGATGATTGATGACAATGATCAATTAATTGCCTTGAAAACCTGTTTGAAATCTGGAATTTAAAAAATTCATACCATTATTAACGAAGTTTTACAGTTATTGTTGATACATTTCAATACCCCCCTCCAGTTTCCCAAGGGTAATGTTTACTATTTTTTTTACCTTTCCGGTTATTATTTCTAAACTAAAACTTAAAAATTATCTTAAAGCTTTTATGGGACAAGAGCGGCCATCAGACTAATCAATACTGTTCATAGAAAACGGAGAACTTGAGAAACTCAAATCATCTTCAGGTTCGTGGAAAAAAGGCAAGAAAGTACATATTTAACAACTAGACTGTTTTTTTTAGTCACAAACTTTTTAATATAGGTATATAAGTATTGTTGTCTTAGTCACTTTCAAATACAGCTTTTTTATGCGAGTGTTTAATTTATTGTTCAAATGACTCCCCTAAGACCTTTAGACATACGGCTCACTCAGGTCTAGCTATGCCACTGTTGCTTTAGTTAACTGTGTGAAATTTGCTGAACAAAGCCAATCCTCTCTGTATTGTTGCTCCTGAACCTACCGTAATAGCATTTTCAATTCTTAAACGCTTATTTATTAAAATAATATTAATTTAAATAAAAATCCTATAAAAGTGTTAACTTACCCGCGGCAAAGGCCACTAAAGCACTCAAAACCAGTATGAATTGCATTTTCTCGCTTGCGTATCTTGGAGACTAGTAGTTGTTCGATTTTTCTTGTGCAATTTATATACAAATTTTATCTCAATATAATTTTTTTACTTAAGTCGAAAAGCTTTTCCTGAAATAATTGTCAAAAAATTAATCCGAAAGATTAGAAGCACTGAAATAGCGACAATATTTTAGTTATCAAAGACGTCATATCCGATGAAGATTTCATTAACGTCATTAAAATGTCTGAAACTTAAGAAAATAAAACTTTTAAGAATATATTTTCTGAAAATTGTCCATTCGTAGCGGACTGGAAGTATAGAAAAAAAACTCTCAGTTTGCTGCACTACAATAACTTCAATGTAAGCCCAATACGTGGAAAGAATAACTTGCTATAAAAATAGTAAAAATAGCCATAATTTATGGCTCTTTACCTGATTGAAATTACTTGTATTAAGAATTGCCATTAAATTAAAGCAAAATTTCATCCTACATTTTTGGTAAAAATTACAGAAATATTTTTGTAAAATTTAATGAAAGTTTTTGTAAAATTTAGTAAAATCTTCTGTAAACATTTGGACACATGGAAGTAGGTACTCACCGTGCCGAACGTCGCTTAACTTCAGTGATCGATGGTATGTTCCTGCTAAACTCCCTCATATTATTCGTTACGAAGATATAAATCCGAGTGACCCGTTGTATCTGATTAAGCCTTTTAGTCTCGTAAAAAAAGTATTTTTACAACACTTTATTTAAACTTGGTAATTTTTCAACAAAGAATACTTAAAGTACAGGGTGTCCCATTCTCGACACTGTTATAGGGTATCTCCGTAATTGTTAGTGTTATCAAAAAAGTAATGTAGTGCATTATAAAATGAAATAAGTCGTAACAAAGTAGATGTACTGGAAAGTGTCTCTAGAAAACAAATGTGCTCTTTTGGGTCAAACTTAAGATGGTAAAATCAAAATTCGAAAATTTTGGCTCCCTTAAGAGATACGGGGGAAAATCAAAAAATTAAAAAATTTACAATTTCAAAATTACCCTATATTTTCTTAGTAGTTAAAAGAGATACAGAAAAATGTTTCATGCAAAAGTTTCTTTATAATGATTGTTGGATAATCGCCGTTTTCAGAATAAGTATACGGGGCCAGGTAAAAAAGTAATCGAACCTAACCTCACTTTTTTAAATGGAACACCCTGTATATTGTAATCTAAAAAGATAGCATTTTAAATTCTCTTTTCAAATTTATAACACACGATGGAGGCGATTTATTTGAACATTTCTTCATTTTCCTTGTTTTCTTTATTATAAGTTTTTGATCTCGACATAGTAAAAAAATGTCCCAGTCGTCGGAATATGTCCCTAAATGGTTGTCGTCTTTCCTGATAGCGAACAAAATATAAATTTTGAGCCGTTTCTTCGTTTCTTCCACTTTCAATATAAACTGATATATCAAATTTTTCAAAATGTTGAAAAGTCATTTTCACAAATGAATATGTAAAAATGAAATTGACGTTAAAAGTTAATAACAACTAGAATGTCAACATAGTTGTTTCTAGGATATTAGCTTTTGTTTCATGGCTTACTGTGGTTTAAAGTAATAAAGTTTAACTAAATCGCCTAGGAAACCAATAGTAGCCATGGTGTGGTATATATTTGAAAAGATAATTTAAAATATTTTCTTTTTAGATTAAAATACACAGGATGTTCCATTTTAAAAAATGAGGTATACAGTATACATACTTATTCTGAACACGGAAGATTATTCAGCAATCATTATAACGAAACTTTTGTATGAAACATATTTCTGTATGTCTTTTAACTAAGAAAATATAGGGTAATTTTGAAATTGTAAATTTTTTGATTTGCCCCCGTATTTCTTAAGCGAGCGAAAATTTTCAAATCTTGATTTTACCATTTTAAGTCTGACCCAAAAAGAGCGCACGGCACTACATTACTTTTTTGATAACACTAACAATTATACCCTATAAACCGAGAGATACCCTATAAAGTCGTCAGTAAAATGTACCATACATTTAAAACTATTTAACTGTAGGAGTTATAAATAAATTATTTTCACTCGATCAGTCGATGTAAAATTTACAATATATTTTAGTGTTTACTTGATTTTACCAAATTTCTTAGGAAAACTAACTTTTTAAAAAATTATGTGTATCTACAATATTATTTTTGGACTGATTTGTTGGATTTAAATTGGGATTAATACGATATTTTAAAGGAAATCTTACAATAAAATCTTTACTATAAGAATTTTACTAGTATTTTTTCCGTGTAAGCAGTAGCGGAACTTCTAACTTTGCCCCCCCCCCCCCCCCCCCCCGCAAAATTATTTATTAGGCCCTATAAAATGATTTATTTAGTTACAAACCCGAACAAACCCATAAGAATTTAAAATAGAAAACTGATGATTCCTATGAGAGAAAATTTTTTAATGCTCTTTAGAAACTAACGTTTATACTAAAAATCACATTTATTATGCTCTGGAAGAGCCCATAAACAGTGACCACACTATTCTTTTCTGAATAACTTCTTTATTGTTTAAAATCAATTTTAAAAGAAAATTTCAGAAAATATTTACAAAAGTATAAGTTCTCGTAAAATTAATATCATACAGGGCAGGTTGAAATTAGAAGTCACTTTAAACAAGTCGCAAAAATAGGTTCTTTCTTTCCTGAAATAATTTAGACTTACATGTTAAATCTTCTTATATTCTGAACAAAAAATATGTTTATATATATGAGATTTTTTGATATTTCACTAGATTAACCATTTATAACTAATTTTCTGTTAATAACTGAATATCACAATGTTTAGTCATCAGTTAGCCATGGAAACAATTATTGTATAAAATGAAACATACTATAAATGATATTTGAATGAAAGAAATGTATTTCAGCTTACTAATAATAATAATAATAATCTACAAAAAAAATTATTTGAAAAATTGTTCAATATGACCTCTGGTTTCTTCAATGCATTTCTGTAAACGTATTTTCCCTAAATTGAACCATTGAACAACTTTTCAATTAATTTTGTTTGTAGATTAATATATTACTAGTAAGATATTCTAAAAATCTATAAGGTGATCGACAGATGTGTAGGAACTCCTCTTCTTGATGATAGTATTAAATCATAATAAATTAGTGTTGCCTAAGAAAAAACACTTTTTGAAGTGGCGAGGGGCCTTGCATTGCGTAACGGGAGGCCACTTTGGGCCGGGGGCCCCCTGGATGCCAGGCCCCCCCGCGTTGCGTGCTGCATAGTAGTTCCGCGCCTGCGTGTAAGCATGTAAATAGTGCCCAATTAAGGTCCCTGCCCGACTGGGACACTCAAGACCACTGGCGTTTGAAATTCGTAAAGTTAAAGATGTAAAGAATAAGCGAGATTAATTTTAATTAATGTGTCCCATAACTAATGGTACACAGGAAAACTCATTGTGGTGGTGACTACAGGGTAAACTTTGACGTATTAAAACATTATTTTTTTAAATATAATACTCTATACAGGGTGTCCCATAACTAATGATACACAGGAAAACTGCAGATTCCTTGGGTAAAAATACTGCGATTTGGCCATACTTAGTTTAGTTCAATAGCTGGTAATAACCGAGATACAGGGTGTCCAAGTAAAAATTTAATTTTCAATTTTCCTAAATAACTTATTTCTGAATCAATATTTTTTCACAAAATTTTGTGACTAGGGTTTTTTTGGGGAAAGTAATTGGAATTCCTTAATAATTTTGATGTAGATTATAGGGGGCGCTCTCTGCGGTACTCTGGATACATAAAAAGGAATGTAACTTTTTTGTGCCTTAGTATAATTATATTTTTATTAAAAATATCAGTTTTTCCGTCATTTTTAAGCAATAAAGGTATACTTTGTAAATGTCACCCCAACTAACCGTTTTCGAGATATTTTCAATTACAATTTCTAATGCGCCCGTTTAAATTTTGATTTGTAAATGTGAAATTTGTCACAGTAGGCTTTGGTAAAAACAAATACAATGGAAGCACTTTGAAATCTCATTTCTGTTAAAGTTTATTTGAGTCAGCATTGTGGGTGTTTTTAAGGTGTTTTTGAAGATGTTTCGTCCAAAACGTAATAGTGGAGGATCCTGTTTCTCCCAGTCTGTCGTATAGGCTTCTAAAAATTTTAAAATCTTGCTGCCCTCTATTTGGATACATTTCTAAAGACCGCTGTCTCTTAAAATTTTCTTGTGCGTATAAACATACCATGTCTCGCATTTCTCCTTTTGAAAACAGTTATGTCGCGGCATTTTTAGTTTAATTTTTGATAACAGTATCTTCAAAAACTCCTTAAATATGCTGACAAATGAAAATAAACTTTGACAGAAATGAGCTTTCAAAGTGCTTCCATTGTAATTGTTTTTACCAAAGCCTACTGTGACAAATTTCACATTTACAAATCAAAATTTAAACGGGCGCATTAGAAATTGCAATTGAAAATATCTCGAAAACGGTTAGTCGGAGCGACATTTACAAAGTATACCGTTATTGCTTAGAAATGACGAAAAAACTGATATTTTTAATACAAATATAATTATACACAAAGGCACAAAAAAAGTTACATTTCTTTTTATGTATCTAGAGTACCGCAGAGAGCGCCCCCTGTAATCTAAATCAAAATTATTAACAAATTCAAATTCCTTTCCCCAAAAAAACCATAGTCACAAAATTTTGTGGAAAAATATTGATTCAGAAATAAGTTATTTAGGAAAATAGAAAATTAAATTTTTACTTGGACACCCTGTATCTCGGTTATTATCAGCTATTGAACTAAACTAAGTATGGCCAAATCGCAGTATTTTTACCCAAGGAATCTGCAGTTTTCCTGTGTATCATTAGTTATGGGACACCCTGTATAGAGTATTATATTTAAAAAAATAATGTTTTAATACGTCAAAGTTTACCCTGTAGTCACCACCACAATGAGTACCAAATTAAAGTGTTTTTTTTTGGTTAAATTCAATTCCGTTTAAAAAGTAAATTAGGTTCCTATTTAAAAAAAAAGTACCTGCCGACCGACTTTTTGAGATGCTCTGTAGGTGTCAAAATATAATCCCTAACATCATTCCATCACAAAAAACCTTAGGGGTATAGTTGCTAACTTTATTTTTCCAGTTCTAACAATTTAAATAACAGCAACTTATTATTTGTTCAGCACCCGTCATCATTGGTTCCCGGAACTTAAAATCTGGATAAAAAGCTTTGTTTTTGGGGTTGTTGACTTTTATTTTTTGAAAACTTTAACACAGTTCCATGGCGCCCATAGTTTTTTGTTGCTTTCAAAACAATGCATTAATAACATTAAGGCTCCTACACATGGACGTGTATGTATTATATTAATACATCCTCGTCCGTGTGTAGCGGCCTTTATGCATAAGTTTATATTTTTTCGTCTTTATCGAACAGTTAATATGTGTGAAAAAACTCAAGATATAACGTTCGTATAGTTTTAATTGTTGAATTATAAAAGCCTATGCGATAGAAAAATAAATGACCAAATATAATTTCTTTTTATTGGGAAAATTACGTTTAAATGATTCCTCTGTACATACTAAAAATTGTCACCAAGTTTCAACATCATATGAAATTGCGTCTTTTAGTTATTTAGGAAAATCATTTTTTTCTTAATATTTCACAGACTCTGTAGAATAAAAACAAAACCGTTTAGGCCTTATGTTTATATGAACTTCTCATCTTAAAATTAAGTAAGGAATAATACCCTCAATATGACTACATACTTAATTAACACCCTGTGTAGCGAATATATTAATAATAATAATAATAATAATGCTCTAACAGTGTTGCCAACCTTATAATGAATAATATCCCAAATGCGAGAACAAGCTGCCCCATATTTTTAAAAAAGCCCCACCGCAAAACTTTAGTCGGTACACGGCCTGCCTGATACACAGAAAAACAAATAAAAGAAATGAAAATAGAACTTTTTGGCAAATTACTGAAAAAGGTAATTTCAATATGATTGAAAACCAAGAAGTTATGAGTTCCAATAAGTATATAGAAAAGTAGAAATTTAATAACTTTTAAAAATTCCCACGAATTGACCTAAATATCCCTTTGTCCCATAGAGGCCTAAAAAATCCCACGCAATGGGAAATATCCCAGAAGTTTATAGCAGTGTTCTTTAATATCACTGAATGAAATCTCAAAATCGGTTCTCCCTTGAAGTTTAACATCGGAAAAGGCTCTGGGTGCTTATACTAGGTCTTGGTAAACTGGTAAACTTTTAAATGTCAAATGTAAAACATCTCTTTTGTAAAATAATTTGTACGTTGTTGTTCCTCCAATTTTTAAGTGCATACATATTGTGAAATTGAGTCAAATGATTAAAACGCAATAATAATAATACATAGGTTTTATTGTGCTCAATACAGTTATTGTTTAAGAATCTAAGGCCTAACTTCTCCACCGGTATTGGTGGCTATCCAGTTGGTGTAAGCAGAGGTCTTGACGTAGACTGAAGGAGCACCACTGCCGCAGGGGGTAACTCCCCAAGAAACCACTCCGACAACTTGTCCGTTAACAACATATGGACCACCGCTGTCACCACCGCAAACTGATTCACTTCCACGGACAGTTCCTGAGCAGAGATTCAACTGGATGCTGAAGGGGTGGGTTCCGAATAAACTGGTAAAGATCTGGTTACATTCTACAATAAAATCAATTTTATTTATAAGCTGCAAACGAAGAAACAAAGAAAACTTTTTAATAAAGTACACTTTTAAATGAGTTCAAGCAGGTGCCGCTAATGTAAACTATATAAATTATTAATTTTCTACAAACTTACGGACTTCAGGAACAACTGGAAGATTTGCGAATTGAAGATGGTTTGGTGTGGCACCGCCAGTTCGCAAGAGACCCCATCCAGAAACAACACCAGTACCAGTTGATATTAGTCCTGCCGCTGGGATAGAGATAGGCTGAACGTTTACTGAATATGAGAGGGAGGCTGCCAAACGGACCACAGAGATATCGTTAGGTGCTACCACGTTACCGCTACAAAAAACATCATATACTGTACAATTACTAATTAAAGTTACAACAAGTTTTTTAGTAATAATTAAGAAATTCACAAAATCTTGTGCAATAATCAGATGACATACTTTACCAGTCGCATAACAAATCCAGATTATATAGATCAAAATAAGATAAAACTACGTCAGCAGCTAATGGATATGAAGGTCCTAGATATAAATAAACTCTTTCTTTATTATACTATATCAAAAAGTTTCTTACCCTGGATACAAGGGATGGTTAATAATTGTATCAACATTTCTGATTTGTTGACCAGCGATGTTAGCATCGTTCAATAGTAGGATTCCAGCGACAACTCTGAGGTTAGCAGCAGTAGACTCACTTGTGCAGTGAGCAGCAGTAAGCACCCAACTAAAACAAAAAATCAAACATTAGAACCTGTCCGTTTAGATTCTCTGAATAAAATATTTTTAGTAAATAGGCTAAGACACACGGCAACACAACGATGGTGTGTAATTTTGAATTAGTATTGTATTAGTATTCCTTCATAGTATTTCTACAGTCCGATTTTCGTAATGTTGTCCATCGAAGTATTGCCACATTTTAAAAATAATATCATTCTTCTAATTCGTGAAACTTACTTGGCAGAAACAATAGATCCTCCGCAGATATGGCCGAACGTATTTAAAATTATACGTCTTTGAAGAGAAATTTGGTAAGGAAATTGGTTCCTGACAGCGTCTTGTCCATCAACTATACGAGGAGAGGGAGCATACGAAATCTTATCTGCTAAGGGTATGTAAGCAGGCTTGAAGATAGTCTCGGCTGAAAAAGAAATATTACTAGATAATTTTGTTAAGAATCGAAAAAAAACTTTATATATATGCAAACACAAAATCGTTAGTACTACAACTACTCAAATTCTTGTTGATCGAACAAATTTATTTAAATAGAATGAATGAATGAACTTACCAGGGGAAGTTGGAATAATTGACAGGTTTTAGGAAAATTATTCAAAGATACAATAATTATACCTATCCCTGCTTTAAAAGTAACAATAGTGTATCCAGAGAATCTGCCTTTTTGTTTGTTAGGGTTGAGATGAAGTAAAAAAAACAATTCATTATGTATGTACTCGAATTTGGAGTACCATATGTAGGTATGTATACTATTCATTTTCTTTCTGTACTATTTTTATTACCAACTTAATTTACAGGTACATGTACAGGTTGATCGCTTCTAGAGATGATTTTGTAATATGGTGTATTACTGAATGAATACTATAGAATTGTTATTGCAGAAAAAAAAAAGTTAACTGTTTTAAAAAGTAAAAGGAGGAATATAAGTATGTATCTTTTAGTATGCAAAAACCAACTCATCTCTCTTAGTATCTTGCTTTACAAGGGCGTAGATACCGCTGTAGCAGGTATATCAATGATACAGGGCCACCGAGCTTCAACAAACAGGCAAGATAAATCGTAAAGTATTATCCATAGCCATATTGCGCCCTAATAAATACAAAATCTTACAACCGGATAAACTCCTATCTTTTTCGATATAAATAATATGAAAGAAGCAGCAAAACTGTCTTATACATAAGATATTGATGATTGATGACAATGATCAATTAATTGCCTTGAAAACCTGTTTGAAATCTGGAATTTAAAAAATTCATACCATCTTTAACAAACTTTTAGAGTTATTGTTGATACATTTCAATACCCCCCTCCATTTTCCCAGAGGTAGTGTTTACTATTTTTTACCATTCCGGTTTATATTTCTAAACTAGAACTTAAAAATTATCTTAAAACTTCTATGGAACAAGAACGGCCATCAGACTTTTCAATACTGTTCATAGAAAAAGAATAACTTGAGAAACTCAAATCATCTTCAGGTGCGTGGAAAAAGGCAAGAAAAGTACATATTTAACTTCTATACTGTTTTTTGAGTCATAAACTTTTTAATATAGGTATGTGAGAGTGTTGTTTTAGTCACTTTCATATATAGCGGTCTTTTTATGCGAGTGTTTAATTTATTTTTCAACTGACTCCCCTAAGACCTTTAGACATACGGCTCACTCAGGTCTAGCTATGCCACTGTTGCTTTAGTTAACTATGTGAATTTTGCTGAACTCCTGTTCGTATTGTCGCTCCTGAATGGATCCGGGACAGCACTATAAATTAGAGAGGCCTCTACCGTAATAGAATTTTCAATTATTAAACTCTTGATTATTAAAATAATATTAATTTAAATAAAAATCCTATAAAAGTGTTACTTACCCGCGGCAAAAGCCACTAAAGCACTCAAAACCAGTATGAATTTCATTTTCTCTCTTGCGTATCTTGGAGACTAGTAGTTGTTCGAATTTTTTTTTGTAATTTATATACAAATTTTATCTCAATATAACTTTTTTACTTAAGTCGACAAGCTTTTCCTAATTGTCAAAAAAATTAATCCGAAAGATTAGAAGCACTGAAATAGCGACAATATTTTAGTTATCAAAGACGTCATATCCGATGAAGATTTCATTAACGTGATTAAAATATCTAATACTTAATAAAATAAAACTGTTACGCATATATCTACTTTCTGAAAATAGTCCGGTAAGTAGCGGACTGAAACTATGGAAGGAAGAGTGAACTCCCAGGCTACTACATTACTTTAACAACAACTTTAATGCAATCCCAATACGTGGAAACAATAACTTAGTAAATAGTACAACTAGCTAGAATTTATGGCTCTTTACCTGACTGGAATAACTTGTATTAAGAATTGCCATTAAATTAAAGCAAAATTTCGTCCTACATTTTTGGGAAAAAATACAGAAATATTTTTGTAAAATTTAATAAAATCTTTTGTAAAATTCTTCAAAAGTCTTCAAAATTTAATGACATTTCGAGCTAATAGGTTATTTGGCAACAGAAAACTTTTAAGAATAAATTTTATGAAAATAATATAAACTTATACTATATCATTAGTATTCCTTTTAAAAAAATTAAGTAATTATTTCAAAATCTACAATTAAAATTACACCATCGTAAAAAGCACTCTGCATAAATAGAAATATATATTTTTAAAGAATTGTTCTTAAAATAAATAAATTGCTTACTCTCTTACTTTAGTTGGATCTCTACATATAGGGGGCGGTTTAAGCCCCAATGAAAAATGTAACAAAATTAAATCAACTGTAACTTCATAATATGATAGGTCAGAAAATAATGTTGCAATAATTTTAATACAAGAGACAACAAGGAATAAAATTCTAAAATCCGTGTTCATTTGACATTTAATACAAGAGAACAACTGACCCAAAGGCGGGATCCACAACTTTATTTTCGGGGGTAAACCAATAAAATGCAGTAATAATAAAAATATATATATTTTATTGTGTTCAATTAAGTTATTCTTTTTGAAAATTTAAGGCCTGACTTCTCCACCGGTGTTGGTGGTTATCCAGTTGGTATAAGCAGAGGTCTTGACGTAGACGGATGGAGCACCTGCGTTACCACATGGTGTAAGTCCCCAAGAAACGATTCCAATGACTTTTCCATTTTTAACATATGGACCACCACTGTCACCATTGCAGGCTGATTCGTGTCCACGGACAGTTCCTGAGCAGAGGTTCAATTGAGCGCTGAAGGGGCTGTTGCGACCAAGAAGACTGGTCAAGATTTGGTTACATTCTATAAATAATAATATACTATTTAAACGATATACATAAACCAAACGATAAAATAACGGTAAATTTTTCTTGTGTTACAGAAGAAAATCTTCATTATTATTGTAAATAGACATCTAAACATGGATGGGTATTTTAAGAATTTCCTGGGAAAAATTAGGTGTAAATGAAATCATGAATATTTACATTACATTCAATTAAGAACAATAAGTGGATCTACTTCTACCCCTTAAAAAAGGCGAGCGAGGCGCGCAGGAATAAACCCAAATGGTTTATATACTATACGATCTAAGTATTTTAAGGGACGAAACCAACTTTAGTGAATAAGGTGATAAAATGTTAAATACAAACTTCTAATTTAAATGAATGTAGACCAAATTATAGATCTTATATTTGTAATGAATCAGTATGAAGGTCCGTATTCTTCGTTTTGCCAAAAAGCAAGCTCAGCTTCCTGTAAGCTGTTTTAAATAAAAAGTGGTAAGTGCCATTATCCTCAATAAATATTTCATCTAATTCCATATTATTAGATAAATTATAAGTTTTATAGATACATTTATGATAGTTATTTTCAAACTTCAGCGTAGTGCGCAGCTACTAAGCCACATAATTAAACCTAAAATAAGGGCTTAAAATTAATTCAGCTTAAGTCTCTTTATTGCTGCGGAGAACCCGAAAATATGCTTTAAGCTGTCTTAATTTTTAAGTGTAAAGTAAAACATTACGAAGAATTCCGGCATAAGTGTACCAAAATTGGTAATAAATACACGCCACATGATAATCAAATTGTGAATTTTCTGAAAACTTACGGACTTCAGGAACAACTGGCAAATTGGCGAACTGAAGATT
This sequence comes from Barypeithes pellucidus, assembly GCA_963991005.1. Lineage (NCBI taxonomy): Eukaryota > Metazoa > Arthropoda > Insecta > Coleoptera > Curculionidae > Barypeithes > Barypeithes pellucidus. The sequence continues at coordinate 16,705,538 of OZ022562.1, read as the reverse complement.
GTTTGGTGTGGAACCGCCAGATTGCAAGAGACCCCATCCAGAAAGAACACCAGTACCAACTGATGTATGTCCTTGCGCTGGGATAGAGATAGGCTGCACGTTTACTACCCACGTCAGGGAGCTTGCCAAACGGACCAAAGCGATATCGTTGGGTGCTACAGAGCTACCTCTACAAAAAATGGTAAAATGACAAAAACTATTATAGTAACAATTTTATGGATTTTACTATCAGTATTGGGAGATTCCCAACATTTTGTTAAATAAGCTGGCTACTACTTTAACTTTACCCGATTTTAATTTTTCCAGAAAAATTGCTATTAAATTAGGTCTCTAACTCGACGAAAATTATAACAAAATCGAGAAATTCCAAAACATAATTTTTTTTTATGATCAAACACAGGCACTATAGGAAAAATCCTTTAGGACACTCTGGGAGTGGTGCGTGTGCGCAAAAAGACATTCACGTTGGTTTTGAATCGTTGGAGGTTATATTCGTTGGGAAAAACGACCTCGGGAAGGTCGTTCCATAAGGATGAAGTTCTCCAGATGAAAGAATTCTTAAATAATGAATTTCAAGGAGTACTAAGCTTAACCACATATGGATGCGCGGCAGTGGTTCGTCGTGTATTTCTGATATTCCCCGCTCTTGGCGGAATTAAGAGGGCAAGGTCAGCTGAGCACTTTCCATGAAAATATCTGTAAAAGAGAGTCAAATCCCCAACCTGTCTTCGATGTTCTAGACTGTCGAGGTTCTTCGTCAGCTCGTGGTCTCCAGTCAGACGAATGGCCCTCCTTTCGATGGATTCCAGTAGCCGAAGAGTATGTTTGGGTGCAGAGCTCCAGACATGAGAGTAGCACTCTAGTGGTGGTCGAATCTGGTCGTTGTATAGTGTCAAAAGTTGTTGAGGTGTGTACAACTTTCTGGTTCGGAAGAGTAGACCAAGTTTCTGAGAAGCTATCGTGGCGATTGCCACAACGTGGTTATGCCAAGACACTCCCAGAGTGACGCTCAGCAAATTAATAGATGAAGTCAGTGGCATGTGTGACATGGCATTCTATTTTCAATACCAATGTTAAGCCTAACTTCCGGTATAACCGGAAGTGATAGATACGTCAAAATGTCTCTATTAAAAATATCGGCATCTTTTATAGCGAATACCAACATTTCAAACAATTATCATTCTTAGTTCCCGAGATCTTTTGATAGGTCACTCATCTCGAATGACCCTATATTACATATCATACAGCTTTCTTTCTAGTTTTTTCTAAATCAGTGTAGAGAAAGAAGTCTTTATGTTCTTTTCAAAGATAATATCACGAGCGAGATGGACATTTTCTGTATTACTCTCTGAATTAACAAGTTTTCAGAGCTTGCCTACAATGAGTTCTGAACATTTTCTACTTATAGACACTTAAATAATAAAAATTCTCTTACCCTGGATAAGATGGATGATTAATGATGCTTTGAACATTCCTGATTTGTTGTCCAGCGACGTTATTGTCGTTCAGTAGTAAGATTCCAGCTACAACTCTGAGGTTGGCAGCGGTAGATGAAACTGTGCAGTGAGCAGCAGTAAGGATCCAACTAAAGAAGAAAATCAAAATTTCAGATCCTGTATGTTTGGTTCCTTTGAACAAATCATTTTTCTTAAATATCTTAAAAACTTGATCTATTTTCAAGGTATCATATGGATGTTACGAAATTTCATGAAACTGCCCGTTTATGTATTCTCATATTTTAAAAATACATAATATTATTTCAATATTTTTATTTTTTTATAGCAGACAGTAATTCTTTAGGTAATTTAAATAAAAATATATATTTGTTTTTTATATATTAGACTTACTTAGCAGAGATAATAGATCCTCCACAGATATGACTGAAACTAGTTAACAGTACGCGTCTTTGAAGGGAAATTTGGTAAGGAAACTGGTTTCTGGCAGCGTTTTGTCCACCAACTATACGCAATGAGTTGTCATTGGAAATCTTATCTGCCAATGGTATGTAGGCTGCTTGGTAGAGGCCTTCAGCTGAAATTAAAGTGTGATATTAGATATTATTATATCACATATATAAATTAACGAAATCTAACGAATTACTACGGTTGTCGACAGGACAAATTAATTACAATATTCACATTCCATTATTGTCCGGGTTTGCAATTTTACTTCATATCTGTGTTGTAATGACACAATATCACCTTAAATTGATTATCGTCTGCCAAATAACATCCCCCTAGGTGCATTCGGAAATTCCTAAACAAAAGGAAAGTCCGACCGAGCTAAATCTGGACTCTACGGTGGGTGTCCAGATAAACAACTTTGCGCTTGCAGAGAATGGGCTGTACTTTTGCTACTTGATGAACCCGCGCATTGTCGTAAAGAAGATGGACATTTTTTCGCATGGATTAAGGTCATTACAGCGCATCAGGTGTGGTTGCAGTTAAAATTAATGAAGATTAATGTTGAAATCTAATTTGTTCCTTAGTTATGGGGAAAATGTTTCCAGAACTTTTTTTGTAACTACAGTTGTTATAGGATTCACAAAGAGATCAGAAAATGGCAACATTTAATGCTGTTATGTTAAGGTTTAATTTTTAATTAATCTAAACTAAGTTTTAATCTTATTAAATCATATCCTAATCCTATTAAGTTATTATTATAATAATATAAGTATTTAAAAAAAAAATTCCCCCCGCGCTCTACGCCACTGTAAAGACTGTATGTGCCTTTCAACGGTGTTACGAAGAGTGGAACTACATAAGAAATAAAGTTAAAGTAATTAATTTTTTGTTTTAGTGTAATAGGTATGTCAAATTTGATAAAACACATTTCATGATTTATAAGTATTTTATGTAACTTATAATGAGCCGGTACAAATTTATTTACATTTGAGTCAATTTAGACCTAATTATTTCTTGTTAGCTTAATGCAAGGCTATGGAAAAATCTTGCATGATTTCGTCCCTTAGCAAAGATCACAGCGTTGCCATATATAAACTCCTCCCATCATAAATTTGCCATATTTTTGATGCTATTTTTTTTCTGAATTTATGATCCGATTTGAATGATTTTTTTTGCATTGTAGGTTCGTTCCTTGACAATGTCATAGTTTTCGCTGTTTATCATAAAAATTAAATTTTCGATTTATACTGGGTGTACTAAAAATGCTATGTTTTTTTCCGAAAATTCGCATCACCTTATGGAGTATATTAGCAACTGAAACATATTGCAGTTGACATTAAACGGTAGGTCCATCTTTCCCCAACATTTTCTTTTTTGGTTTACTTCATTATCTCTGTTATTAAAGGAGATACACCGTTTTATAGCGTAATATGTTTTTATAGACTTTAATATTCAACACATTCATACTTAAATGTTTTCAAGTAGACTATGGACTTTTTCTAACATTGCAAGCGATGTGTCAGCAGATGTTGTGTTTTAAAGTTACAAAGGTCAAATAAAATTCGCCATACTGATAAAAACTGTTCGGAAACTGCTTATTAAACATTCGTTTCGTATGCCCAGTTGCCCGACGAGTATTTTAATCTTGATACCTACTTGAAAACATTTAACAATGAATGTGTTGAATATTAAAGTCCATAAAAACATGTTACGCTATAGAACGGTGTATCTCCTTTAATAACAGAGATAGTGAAGTAAACCAAGAATGAAAATGTTGGGGAAAGATGGACCTACCGTTTAATGTAAAATGCAATATGCTTCGGTTACTAATATACTCCACAGGGTGATACGAATTTTCGGAAAAAAACATAGCATTTTTAGTACACCCAGTATAAATCAAAATTTAAATTTTTATCATAAACAGGGAAAACTATGATATTGTCAAGGAACCAACCTACAATATAAAAAAAATCATTCAAATCGGATCATAAATTCAGAAAAAAAAAATAGAATAAAAAATATGGGAAATTTATGATGTTACATTAATTTTGTCCAGGAGTTTATGTAGAAAATGAATAGATATTTATTTTATTCATTTAAGTATTGTGGAAAATGATCATTTTTACCTTTCACGTTTGTCTACGTGGATTTGGCATTATATTAAAATTTATGATAGTACTGGTAAGTTTAGTTCTTCTAATTGATAATTATATGATTGTTTTCATTTAATAATTTTTTGCTCGCATTCCTTCCAATGTTCAGAAATGATTGGGCATAAAATAGTATATGTATATAATAGGCACTTAACAGCAAGAATAATGCACAACCAAAAATTATGCACAATTTCAAACTTGATTTTCTCAAAATGTTTAGAAAACATGAGGCTACAGTATGATTTCATCATACACTCATTGTTGCTGCTAATGCTGCCTACAGGGTGTCTCAAATTTAACGAAAAAAAACTATTGTCATTTTTGCACTCTGTATAAGCCTAAAATTGAGACCTGAATAAAAAATTTCTATCACAGTGCAATTACCAAAGTAAACAGCTACAGTTCAAAAGAAAAATTTGCGAAATCGATTTATCGGTTGGCGAGAAAATCAAGTTTGAAATTGAGCATAGTTTTTGGTTGTGCGTTATTTTTGCTGCTAAGTGTATAAATGATAATAAATAAAAATTTACACCAACTTATTATCTCAAGTAGAATTGTTTATTAGAAAAATTGTAATTACCTATCTGATTATTATGCACTTTTTATTAATATATGGTACGGCAAATAAGTAATTTCTAGTAATCGTAATTAGTTTTACAAATATGTCAAAAATTTAATTTGTAAAGGATATACTTCAAATTTAACAATAAATATTGTAGGATTAGCTTCCTTACTTAAGTGACATTAGCGGATATCAATGAAAAACTACTACTAAATTTACGACCCTTCGATCTTTATTGGGTCCTTATCAAGCCTATTACCCAGAAATGTCGTTAAAATCATCTTTTCTCAATTTTTTCCTCTTCATCCGCTTGGCAGGAGACGTACAGCTTAACGTGGACTCCTAACCTCGATCGTCGGTCATATGCTAGTCTCCCCAGAGATATCAACCCTTGGTTTATCGCTTTGTGATATGACCTATACCGGTTGGGGAGTGCTAACCTTTCCCCCGTACCCCACAAGATAAATATCCAATCTCATCTTGCATTTTTAGCGGCGTTATAGTGCACCCCGTAGACAAGGGGGTGGGGGTGGGGGTGGGGGGGGGGGAACAGTACCCCTCCCGCCAGAAGCGGGAATTTATCTCGAAATGGGAACCGTAAAGTGAAGGTTGCCATACGAGTACCCTCCTAGGAGATATATGAAAAAATTAAAATAAGGTGAAAGTGGCCATACTAGTACTCCCCACCCCTTCAGGAAACAAAGCTATCTACGGCACTGGAATGGCGTAGGGATGTGGGGTGATATATTATTCACTCTTTTTTATTCTTTCATGACGCCATGCCACTCAAATCCACCCAGTGCGAATTGGTTTACCGGCCGAGGGAGAGTTACCGTGATTGCAGCTCTAACGACGGAGCCACCAGGGCCGTTTTAAAATCATTTTCAGAAGTAATAGTAAGTACAAACATTACAATTCAAAAATACATTTAATAAAATTTAAATGTTGACGGGTATAGTAGAATTTTTAATTATTAGGAGGTTTATTTAATAAGAAAATAGTGATCTTACCTGCTGCGAAGGCTATCAAAGCACTCAAAACTACTAAGAATTTCATGATTTCTCTTGCGTATCTAGGTGACTAGTAGTTGACTCTATTTGTTTCCCGTTTATATAGTTATGAATTATCGCATTATTGCACAAATTTAATCCCAATTTTTTCTTTTTTACTTAAGTATGAACCTAAATAAAAATTGTTAAAAATGTTATCAATATTTTCAATGACAGCGTCATAGTCTGATAGATAAGAATTTTTCTTCCAAATTGAAGAGCTATAATCCGGTCGTTGTTTGAATTACAAAAAAAAAAGAATGAGACGTCTGATGATAAACTTTTCAAAATATGCATAGGGCACAACCTCGGTCAGTCAAGAGGCATATCAAGCCAAAACAGCTACTCCCCTGGCAGTTTGTTAAGACGGGGATTGATGGGAATGGGGAAAAGTTTAGCGCAATTATGGGCAAAATAATATGCCGCAAAGAAATCTATTAGGAGGGGAGTAAGGGGATTGGAAATTTTTTACATAAATGCTAATAAGTAGTTTATTAATCAAGCTGCGGGGATCAGGCCGGATTCAATTTATTAATTTTTTTATCAGCTACGAGGTGGAATTGGCGAAACATTTTTATTTTCCCAAATACGCGCTGGGCGCGGCGCGGCATACAAGAAATGGCCATCTCCGAAAATACCTTAGATATTATGTTTAATTTTGGTATGTGTTAATAGGATATACAACCTCAAATTTTAATTAGAAAAGTTATTCAATTGTTCCACCAGTGGCGTCGCTGCAAACATGTCCTTTGATATTTTTTACAAAAAAGATGGTACGCCACTGATATTTTTCCATGTGGATATTTTTCCTGACTGGCCTGTTCAATTCTCCATGAAAATGGTCTCTTGAGTTTTTCTCGTCAGACGCGCAGCGTTCTTGATTAAAACCACTAAAATCATATTGAAACTCATTATTTTTAACATTGATAAAATAATTAATGATTTTTTTTATTTCATTTGCGAAAATAAAAATTAAAAGGCATGTTTCCGCCCGTCTTCGCATAATTGCGCACTCCATCAATTTTTATAAAATAAAATTTATCATTAACCATCTTATCAATGTTAAAAATAATGAGTTTCAATATGAATTTAGTGGTTTTAATCAAGAACGGTGCGTCTGACGAGAAAAACTCAAGAGACCGTTTTCATGGAGAATTGAACAGGCCAATCAGAAAAAATATCCAGATGGAAAAAAATCAGTGGCGTACCATCTTTTTTGTAAAAAATATTTTAAAAAAATTATTGTTTTTGCAGTTGAAAATCGCGTTAACTCGCGAACTTATTGAGATATCGGGATCGGGTTTATTCGAGCTTACGCGCTCTGTCAAGCTCTTCAATTCGCCAGGACGACTCCACTATAAAGGGGTTTCCAAAATATTTGAAAAAAATCTAAAATTTTGCGTTTCGGTTTCTATTTTCTACCGACTTTGTTCGAAGAGATCTCCAAAAATTAATTTCACTTTCTCACTTTTACTTTTTATTATCCACAAGATGGCGTCATCAGATCTTTAATGCGACGTTTCGTCTTTGGGTTTGTTGTCAACCTAATTTTTTTAAACACAGGCCTGGACTGTTTTGTTTAAATTATGAAAGAGGAACTAAATCTACGCGGTATAAAACACTTACTGATTTTCCGTTCTGACGTTTTGTTCCTTACATTTACATGTAATTTACTTTTGTTTCGCAGCTGAAGCTTTTTAAATTATTATTGCTATTTCTGTCTTTAATTATTATTATTTTGTATCTACTACTACTGTTATTTTATTTCAAACTAATAGTTTTCTCAAATTTCTACTTAGTATAAGTACCAACAAATAATTTATTTTATTAATACAAATAAAATTTGACTCTTAAAGCCGTATTATAGTCGGTAATAATTGCAGGGATTCATGCGCAGTACACCAGTCTCGATCAGCTATCTCGCACTGCCAGAAATGGGGCACGCGCCATTTTCATTGCCATTGCCGGTGCAAGTCTGGGTAGAGATGGATTATTCCGTTATTTTTAACTATTTTTAGTTGGTCGAAGCAGCTATGAACAGCTAATGGCTATTTAAACTAACTGGTACTTAAATTAACAGTTCACATTCTTTATTAAGCATATGATCTGCTAATTCGTAGCGACTTTCTTGAACTGCTATTTGTAAGTAGCAGTAGCTGATTTAACTGCTAATCAAAATTACCAGGTTTGCCCATCTCTAATTCTGGGCGTATTTTAGGGATTTCGACACTACGAACTGCTGTTCTGACTGTTGGAAATGCGCCAGCTGATCGAGAACGGTTTACTGCGCATGAATTCGTGAAATTATAATTGCCATTGCACCGGAAATTTTTATTGCCGACTCTATACGGCTTTTAAAGTCAGAACTTTTTTAAGTTTTACAGTTTCGCATTTTTGGAAACAACGGCATTTTAAAAAAATAAGTTGATGATGGAGACCCAAAGACGAAACGTCGCCTTAAAGGCCTGATGATGCCATATCGTGGAGAATAGAAAGTAGCCATGAGAAATTGAAATTTATTTTTGAATTCTTCGAACAAAGTCAGGGAAAATAAAAACCGAAACGAAAAATTTTAGATTTTTCCAAATATTTTGAACGCCCCTGTATTTATTTTTGTTTCGATTTTTTTGCGGCGTATTATTGCGCTCATAATTACACAACTTTGTCCTAATTTAACCGACTTCGTATCTCTATCCGTTTCCGAAATCCCAATGGTTCAATTCCCGCACGAACTCCACTGGTCGGAACAAAAAAAACATGTTGTACATTATACTGATGAATAGAAATTGTTTACCAAATTTCACAGAAATATCTAGACTGGTATCACAGATACTAATAAGAAAACACACTGTGCCTGAAAAGTTAAGACGTTTAGGTCATATGTTTTTTTCTGCAAATGAACCCAAGAATAACCTTTTTAAATATTAGCATGTTATTAAGAAATACCCTGTATAACTTTTGAAACTCTTCCGTATATATTTATTTAGCTCGATACAATATGAGCACGCAAAAATTGAAAAGGCTACAATATTTTTTTTTTTTTAGTTACTTGTATTTAATATGGAAGACAATGGAAAATATTTCTCCATAACACTGAAAAAAGTCAGACAGAGCCAAATCCGAACTATACGGCGGGGTCGTCACGGACTTATCACGAAAATCTTACTAGCAAAATACATGATGCAAGACAGGAAGCTTTACACTCAATTTAAAAAACACAATTCCGGACATAGTTTTATTGTAATTGTTCATACCCCCCCTTGCCTCGATAATCCGTATGGCCCCGATATCCCCTACATTTGAAATGGGCGCAAGTCTTATCGTAGTTGGTTCACTAAATTAACCCCGGTCGATTTTTCTAAAAAACTCCTTAGGAAATGTTTACAATAATAACTTTTACTACCAAATATAAAAAACACGTTTTTAGTTAAATATAACCCTTAAAAACAGGGTGTCCGGAAAAGGGACGTCAATCCGTTAACCATTTTTGAGCAATAATTATAAGAATTTAATCATTTTACACCTCCTTATTCGATATACAGGATGTCAAAATTATACAAAATATATAATACCGGGTCAAATTTGATACCCCTCTTCTTGGGTCCCAGTAACTTCCAAGCAATCTCATTTGGAATAATCAATTATTTAGGAATTTTTGTCCCTTATAAAAATTTGATTAAATGATTCGTTTTAGAGATAATTTAATACTTAGTTGTCCTTACTTAATAACTACGCAATTTAGTTGATAATAACCGAGATACAGGGTGTCCAAGTGAAAATTTTATTTTTTAATTTCCTAATTAACTTATTTTTTAACTAATATTCTAGCATAAAATTGTTGGCTTTGGGGTTTTTTTGGCCAAGAAATTTGATTTTTTTAATAATCTTAGTGTAGATTGTAGAGGGCGCTTGCTGCAATACTCTGGGTACATAGCAACAAGTGCAATTCTCTTGTGCTTTAGTTTATTTATGTTTTTATTAAAGATATTAATTCTCTCATCACATTTACCCAAAAATGGTGTGTGTATCTTGTCAATGTCGCTCCAAGCAATTGTTTTCTCGATATTTTTGCATTTATAGTGCCCAGTGCGCTTTTAAAAGTATTACAACAATTATTGTTAAAAACAGATCGCATGAAGCACAATCTACATAAATTTAAAATAATTAACAAATTCAAATTTCTCGTCCCTAAAAACCTCCAATCACAAAAAGTAAGTTAATCAGGAAATTATATAAAATAAAATCTTTAATTATACAGGGTGTAACAGAAAGGTTGGGAGTAAATTTAGCAGTGATTTCCTTGGCAAAAAATGATTTTTTTTCCTATAAATTTTTGCTGGCGCATTGAAAAATGCATTGAAGCTAGGGGATAATATTTTCAGCATCTTTTGTAATATTCTTTTTATTTTGCTAAATATTATTAATTAATAATTAACTTAAGTTTGTAAGTTAGTAGTTGATACATTTATTATTATTAATTAATTAATTATTAGAATTTTATTACAAACTTTTAACAGTCTTTTAACACACTGTAGTTTGGAAACAAAAATCACTAAAGCAAAAATTTATAGGAAAAAAAATATTATTTTTGCCAAGGAAATCACTGCTAAATTTACTCCCAACCTGTCTGTTACACCCTGTATATACACAACTCGGTTACTATCAAAGCCCAATCTGGTCGAAATGAGCGAAAGCTCAGGCGCGCAGTTTTTTTTTAAATACAACTACTAAAAACATGGGATAAAGGACATGCGAGACAGCCAGATTTAAGTTTTTCCCCGTCTCGAGAAAATCGCGCACCCTGTACCTATTTATTGTGAAAAAAATACAATTATAATAATATACAGTTTTATTGTGTACAATATCATTAATTATCCTTCAAAATGTTTAAGGCCTAACTTCTCCGCCGGTGTTGGTTGTTATCCAGGCGGTATAAGCAGAGGTCTTGACATAGACTGACGGAGCACCAGATACACCACATGGCGTAAGTCCCCAAGAAACGACACCAATAACTCGTCCGTTTTGAACATATGGGCCGCCACTGTCACCACTGCAGGCTGATTCACTTCCACGGACAGTTCCTGAGCAGAGATTCAATTGGACGCTGAACGGGCTCTGGCGTCCAAGAAGACTGGTCAAGATCTGGTTGCATTCTTTAAGAAATAAATATCATTTGAAAATTATATATCTAACAAAAAACGAAAGTGTTTTTTAAGAAACAAGATTAAAATTAATTCTTAATAAAATAAAATATTGGCTTGTGGATATTTTAAGAATATGAAATCTAAATACGGACAAATGATTGACATAGCATACAATTTGTTTATTTATTATGTTATTTTTTATTATTATTTTTATCATGGGTTTATGTTTTTCAAGGAAAGATATATTTTTATTCCAAATATTTATACACATTGAAATTTAATCCCCTTCAAGTGTCTATAGTGTCTATTTCTAAATTTGAACTTCTTGTATCTCTTAAATTTATCTCACTAATTTATAACAAGTGTAAATACCGATATCTTAAAGCATTAACGTAAATGAGAGTGTCTTAATTTTACGAGTAGTTAAACGAGTTCATGGAAAGAATATACAGGGTGTTCTGATTATGCATCAGATACTTGGCGGAGTGATTCAGTGAAGAAAATGATAAAAGTCGTTAAGCGTACTCCTTTTGCCAATTGTGATGCGTTACTAGTCGGGCTAGATTAATTCATGTTTCGAGCGATCAAAACTTGATATTTAAGTTGTTCTAGCTTTCGATGGTGGCTGGAATAACTCACACTTTGGGCTACCAGATTCCAAATTTTTGACTACCAGTACCAAAATTGTGGACTATCGGAACTCAAAATATTTGTTTGATTTAACGCCTGCATATTGTGGACTTCAATTGCCTTCGGTTTTTTCAAGATATGACATTTTTGTTGTATATTTAAAAAAAAAATAATCAAATGAATTATAGACAGTAGAGCATACTACGGCTAAGAAACCATGATGACGAAATGATGACGATTGCTTATAAATAATAAGGCTCCATTCCAATAATAACAATTTGTATGGATCTCCCTTCTGTCCCTCCTTTTTACGCCAACTGACCAAAATTATGTAAAACAGAAATTTTCACGCACAGAGAACAAAGATGAAAAATCCCGCAAACGGAGCAACGGCCAACAGGTGTCTATAGGCGCGATCGAAGGAGAATTGACGAATAACAATGGAATGAACCGCGCCAAACCTGCACGAGCACGAATTCGGAACTTTCCGTGACGTTACGATCTTGCGATTTACCCTCGATATGGGCTTTTGGAGCACGTTTCCTGAATTATTCCAACTCAAAATAATTTACACATGGTAATAATGCACGTCCGGGTTAACATGGCACTTTATAATCAATTAGTAAGTTTTCCCAACCCAGAAACTGAGTTCAGGTAACTCATAAAATAGTTATAAGATGAGGAATTCTGGTGATCCCAAATATGTTTAAAATGTTGATAAAAAATCACTTTCTGGGTTAAGGCGAACCAAAAGAATCTGAATTACTGTAGCGTTTTTAAATAATTTGTGATAATTCGCAGGCTCAGTTAGAACAACATAGAGAGGTGGGTTGAGGTAGGTCCAATTTTGTAACCCACGACATTGGTAAATGCATTTTTGTCAGTGTACCGATAAGTGTAATATCTTAAAGCATTAAGGTAAATGAGAGTGTCTTAATTTTACGAGCAGTTAAACGAGTTCTTGGAAAGAATATACAGGGTGTTCTGATAATGCATCAGGTACCTACTTGGCGAAGTGATTCAGTGGAGAAAATGATAGAAGTCGGTAAGCGTACTCCTTTTGCCAAATGTCAACTTGATAGTTTGAAAACTAACCGCAAGATGTTAAAAATAGGAAGAAAACTTTGAACTTTGAACACGCTATAACTCTAAAAGTATTGAGCTTTCGACTATTTCTTATATGACTTAGTACCTTTATTTTAATATATAGCATCACCTCTTCAAGTACCCTGATGCATTATCCGAACATCCTGTATATTATAACGTAATTAATTATAATATTGCTAATTTTCTGCAAACTTACGGACTTCAGGAACAACTGGCAAATTAGCGAACTGTAGGGCATTTGGTGTGGCACCTCCAGTTTGCAACAGACCCCATCCAGAAAGAGCACCATTACCAGTTGATACTAGTCCAGCCGCTGGGATAGCGATAGGCTGAACGTTCACTACCCATGTGAGGGAGGTTGCCAAACGGATCAAAGAGACATCGTTGGGTGCTACCTGGTTGCCGCTACAAAAATATCATTTCCTGCTAAATTATCCGATAAAATTGTTCAGAACTATTACTAGAGTAAACGGCAATCATGAAAAATACGATGACGTATTTTTCATGATTGCCCCAAACAATAGTTTCTTGTAGTAAGAGCTGTGAACAATTTTACTATCAACATTGGGAAATTTACAAAATTTTGTAAAATAATTTTACTAAACCAAACTTTACTTTATCCACCGTAAAATCATTCGGTAATATTTGTAGTTATCTGATCAATTTTTATTTGAGACAATAAATCATTTTCTCTGTTTGACTAATGTATTGAAATAATAAAGCTTTCCTCACCCTGGATATAATGGATGATTAATGATGGATTGAACATTCCTGATTTGTTGTCCAGCGATGGTGGTATCGCTCAATAATAAGATTCCGGCGACAACTCTGAGGTTAGCAGCGGTAAATTGAACTGTGCAATGAGCGGCAGTGAGAATCCAACTAAAAAAAAATCAAAATTTTAGAACTTATACGTATAGTTCTTTGAACCAAATACGTTCGTCACAAGTTAACAAGTCACAAGCAACACGTATTTTGTATAATATGCAGGATTTTTCCTGCAATACCTTTATCTAATAACTCCAAATACAAATTTAAACATAAGTGATATTTAAAATTTTATTTCAGCCCTCTCCAAAAGTATTGACATCAGCTTCTTGGTCTATAAGACAATGATAATCTAAGCAAGAGTATTTTTTAACGGATCAACAGATTCGTCCAAAGTCGGAGCATTAGACATTATTTAAAATTTTGTTCGGGTTTGTTAGGGTCATTAATTAAGGACATTCTGTAGCGTATAGTACTTTTTGGGACTGTTTAAGAAACCGATTGGTGTTTCTTAACTTTTATCCGCGTTGAGGCTCTTATTTAATATAAACAATATTAATTCGTAGAACTTACTTGGCAGAGATGATAGATCCGCCGCATATATGGCCGAAAGTGTTCGTATTCACACGTCTTTGAAGAGAAATTTGGTAAGGAAACTGGTTCCTGGCAGCGTTTTGTCCACCAACTATACGCGGAGAGGGATCATACGAAATCTTATCTGCTAATGGTATGTATTCTGCTTTGAAGAGTCCCTCGGCTGAAAGAAAAATTGAATTTAGTGACTTTACGAAATAAATCGTCGATTCCAAAATCGTTTCGGCAGAACCTAATAGGCTTTCCAAAAAATACCTTAGATTAAGTCAGAAATCATATTAGGTACAGTACGTTTCACGAAATTTGGATATGACTTAATGATTCCTGGGTCGGTCCCATTGTGTCGGCATGAGCTTGGCAATAAACAAGTGAAGTATGAAGGGACGTACTAAGGAAAACAATGATATGATTATATTAATGTAATCAAATGAAATAACATTTTTTTTAAATATTACTAGTCATATTTATTTACATTTATAATGTCATTCTATAGATAGTTCTGTTTCGCTATCGCAAATATTTTCAGACCTAACCAGTGATTTTAACTGGTGCCACCTATGCTCTATGGGGTTAAAAATGCAATAATAAGGTGGGAGCCGTAGCACTGTATGTCCAATTTCTTCTGCCAATGTGTCACAAACATATACTTTTTTCATACAAAATGTCTTTAAAACTTCTAAAAGATCACTTTCTTCAAGATATATATCATTCGCCGCCATGTAGTTCTGAATCTCCAATCTTGTATTATTTGAGCTTGGAGCTTTATGTAATTGCCGACTGTGATAGCTCGCATTGTCGATTACTATCACGCTATTCTGAGGAATGTTTGGTAAAAGACAATTCTTGAACCATTCCTCAAAAACTAACAAATTTTACTACAAAGAGATATTTAAATATAAATTAAGCAACCTAACCTGATGTGCCTATATTTAATTATAATTATTACAATCCGGTCCCTTCCACATAATAATAACAAACGGTCATAAATAACGGGATCGCCACAGGTACTTTTACTGCAGTCATTAAGTTATATCCATTTTTCGTGAAACAAACATTTTCCAAACTTTGTAGCACATAAAATATTTTTGAGAGTTGAAATGCTTTCTAAAACACCATGTATAACACAGGAGTATCCCGATAAGAGCGATCCCCCTCACTGATTTTTGCTATAAAACATGTATCCCAAAATGATGCAAAAAATTTTCATTAGTAGTTTATATTAAATTTGAAACTTGAAAAATTCCCTAATAATAGGGAATTCTATGTAGGCGCCCCTAAACTTAATTCTTTGGTTTCATTATACAGTGGTACCTCGAGATACAAGTGCCCTAACATACGAGTTATTTGAGATACGAGCTGTTGAGCGAGCGAAGTTTTGTTTTGAAATACGAGCGACATTTGAGATACGAGGAACGGTCAGCTGCGACGCGACCTCCACAAGTGAGATAAAGGAGCTCTTGGGAATGTGGGAGAGAGTTTCACAGTTCATGGAAAAGAAACATCCCGAAAAAGTTGCAACTGGTCGTGCATCGGAGCTATTTAATGACACTTGCCTAACTTATTTCCGCAGCATTCTGAAAGGGAGGAAGAAACAAACCTCCTTGGTCAGTTTTTTTTTTTGAATCAGGCGAAAAAGGCAAAGACCAGTGAAGAGAAAAGCAGTGATTAAAAAGTAGCATTTAAGTTGTGTGTAAGTTATTATGTTTTTATACAATATTTGTCATTTATAAATATATTTTTCTTATTCAAAAACACGTAACAAAAACAATCGGGGGTAGCATTTTTGGGGCTGGAACGGATTAGTGGCATTTCAATTAATTTGGGGAAAATTGCTTTGAGATACGAGCAAATTGACATACGAGCAAGGTTACGGAACGAATTAAACTCATATCTCGAGGTATCACTGTATGCTTATATAATAATTAAAAATTATATAGATTTATCTAACGCGATTATTAACTAATTCCAGATAAACAATATGTTCTAATTCAGCTTTTATTCATAAGAGGATATTCTTTTATAACAGTTCTACTTTTCTACTAAATCTGATGTGTACGTTTCGTTGACCTAATTGCATCTACTTTCTTGTCGTTGTACTTTTATAAGGTATTTTTAACTTTTAAATATGAGCTATCAACTTTTCAGAATAAGTGAAACGTTTTATAAAGAATGAAATTATCTCATAAAATTCCAAGTAAGCAAACATCTTAGGGACACATACAATCCATACTATCATGTTTTGCCATCAATTGGATCTTATTTTCAAAATAGATCTACATCCTGTATGTATATAGAAAAATATTATCTTACCCACGGCGAAGGCCACCAAAGCACTCAAAACTAATAAGATTTTCATTTTTTCCCTGCGTATCTAGGCGGACTAGTAAATTCTTTGAATTTCTTTTTATTTTATATACTTACCTGATGCTGATGGATTACAATAGTTATCGCGACGTCTCCATATCTTTTTTGCTTAATTTAGAAAGATCGTACAAAAATAATTGCCATTTTAATCGCGGGATTATAGGCGTAATTACTTACATACTCAAAAAATGAAAGACGTCACGGTCTCGCCATTGATAATATTATTAATAGTCTTAAAAAGTCCTCAAACCGCTTTAAAAGATTATTTACAAGGATCTTACATGAAGGAGGATATGGCTTTGGTTCACAGTCTTTGAAGAGAATAAACAATTCACATTCTTAGGTACGTTGTAAAAAACTTTCCAGAAAAACAATCGAGGAAGATTGGTACAATTTTTCTTCGTCGTTTTCTGTTAATTGGACAAAGACATGACGTCGACTTCGAGCGTTCGGAACTTATTTTTAATAAATCCCTTATTGGACGGGGCCATATTTCATACCTGCGTTCACGTTTAACACTACCGGATTAACAACTGTCATTGTTAAATAAAGTTCCTTATTATTTTTTTCAGGGTTTGTTTGTTAAATTTAAATATTCAATATGATAAAATGTGCCAAGTCCGTCGTAAACTGGATAAAAATATAGACTTTTGAGTCACGCCCGTCGATTGTTTGTTTTTCCTAACCAATACATATAAAATCGATCAACTGTCAAAATGAAAACAGGAACAGATAGAAGATAAAAGAGTTCTAGAGATAGAATCCCTATTTCACATTGACGTGGACAAAGCAGTTAGAAATACCGGGTTCATTTTTGTTTCAATTGAATGATTATTTACTATATTTAACTTGTACTAGCCGCTTTTTCCGCAATGACACCCTTTTAAGGGTGTTTTATCGTTTGGATACGCTCGAGGCTTCAAAATCATAATTTTTTTACTGTTTATCAGAAAAATAATTACTTGGCCCTGTTTACAGCTCTGAGGGAGGTTAACAAATAAACCGAAACGTTAACTAATGAAGTAGGTAAAGATTGTTTCACGAAAAATGGATACGACTTAATGATTACCTAGGTCGGTCCCATTGTGTCGACAAGAGCTTGGCAATAAACAAGTCAAGTATGAAGGGACGGACTAAGGAAAACAAGTAATGATATGATTATATTAATGTAATCAAATGAAATAACATTTTTTTAAAATATTACTAGTCATATATTTATTTACATTTATAATGTCATTCTATAGATAGTTCTGTTTCGCTATCGCTATCCTCATCAAAATTAATTATAATTGGATTAATTATACGATCCAGACTAATATACGAATTTTCTACAGTTAATACGTGACGGACTGAATTTTTCCAACTACCTGGGAGAATATCATTAAAGCATTTTCGTATTAATTCTACAACACTAGAACTTAAAGTCGGAGAAATATTTTCAGACCTAACCAGTAATTTTAACTGGTTCCACTCATATGCTGTATGGGGTTAAAAATGCAATAATAGGGTGGGAGCCGTAGCACTGTATGTCCAATTTCTTCTGCCAATGTGTCACAAACATATACTTTTTTTATACAAAATGTCTTTAAAACTTCTAAAAGATCACTTTTTTATAACTTTCTTCAAAATATATATCATTCGCCGCCATGTAGTTCTGAATCTCCAATTTTGTATTATTTGAGCTTGGAGCTTCATGTAATTGGCGACTGTGATAGCTCGCATTGTCCATTACTATCACGCTATTCTGAGGAATGTTTGGTAAAAGACAATTCTTGAACCATTCCTCAAAAACTAACAAATTTTACCACAAATGATATTTAAATATAAATTAAGCAACCTAACCTACCTGATGTGCCTATATTTAATTATAATAATTATTACAATCCGGTCCTTTCCACATAATAATAACAAACGGTCATAAATAATGGGATGGCCCAGGTACTTTTACTGCAGTCATTAAGTTATATCCATTTTTCGTGAAACAATCTTTACCTAGTTTTTGAATTATATCATCAATGTCCACCTGCAGATATCTTACGCATTAAGGACCATCAACATACCTACATAGATCTGCGTTCTGACTATACCTAAGTGTATCTCCACAACGGAGCGCGGAACAGCGCCCTCGCTCATAGCCTGATGGTACCATAGCACGGCACAGTAGTGTCCACAACGGCGCACCGACCCTCGCTCATTGCCTTGCCTGTCGATCAGTTTGTCTCTCGACATCGAGATATAAACATGGACTGTGCGTTGTCATCTTCTCCGATGAAGAAGATATTATTTTAGACGCTAATATAACAAAGTGGTATATGTTTAAACAGAAATCAAGATTACTAGTGCATCCTATTATCGCAAAGCGAAGATTCTATGGAGAATTTTATCACCTTTATAAAGATCTAAGGAAAGATCCCCAACGCGTTTGTGAATATATGAGAATGCATACTTGATTTTTGCTTAAGCATATAAGTACCACTTTGTTATATTCGAGTCTAAAACAATATATTCTTCATCGGAAGAAGATAACAACGCACAGTCCATGTTTATATCTCGATGTCGAGGGACTAGTGTGCTGAGCTCAAGCGAGGCTGTGCGGTGCTATGGTACAAAGCGATGAGCGAGGGTCGGAGCGTTTATATAAATATATAGTTAAATGTTACATTTACTTTAAAATGTCCATGAGAAACAAATATAAGTAATGTGGGGATGGGGGGGTTTCGATCCCATAAAACCCCCTTGGGTGCGCCGTGGTACTAGTGGAATATGGCACTGTATATTGTATTCCGCTACTAGAGGCTTGATCGATAATATAACTTGTAGTACAGTATTTTTTAATAGTCAGGTATGAACACCTACTTTACTGACGAGAACAAAAGAGTTCGAAACCGGTCTGCAGTTGGTGAATAGAACATATTTCTTTTTTCTGGCAGTGCCATTCAATCTGAATTTCGTACCTGATAAGTAAAGTTTCTTTGTCCATATGATGTTAAAACTAGAGTTTGGAAATCACAAATATAGAACTTGGTCCCACCATGAACTCACTTTTTGTCACGGGAATCTCCGAAACGATTCGAAGGATAGGATAACAATACAATCAACATTCGCACAGTACAGTTGTGTTCAAAATATACCGTTCACCACTACTGCAATAAATCAACAACCTGATTATTCCCCATTGTATATACCCCTAAATCATCAAACTGCAATAAATGGGTGCAGGGTCGGCTCGAAAGTATAGCTATCTATGTATAAATTAATTTATTATTATTTTGAATTAAAGAGACATGAACTGAACATGAAGAGAACAAATCCAAATTTATTAGTTTCAATAAAATTTAAGTTTTTATATACAGTCATCATTAAAATGTAGAATGTTACGATTCTGGGGATAAGATGAAGGTGTAGGGTGAAGGGGTACCAGTACCCCCTAGGAAACAAAGCTATCTACGGCCCTGATTCTCGTCAATAGTTCTATAGTTTGCCCAGTTTTATTTGAACGATTCCGTATGAAGAGTGAGAAGAGGAAACTGTATAAAACTCCTGTTTCAAAGCGTTTCATTACCGTAGACGTGCTCAAACAATAATTTATTAGGTGGACGATGAATACGCTGTGTTGATACCGCAGTTCGATTCTTCCTAAAAATTCAAAACTATAGAATTTTTCTCAAAAGTCCTTCTGACGGAATCGTTCAAATACAACTGGGCAAGCTATACCTAAATGTGAAAGAGTCACTTTCGCTTCTTGCTGAGAATGATAGATTTTAGTACTTTATCCATTAACAATAATAAGGAAATATTATTTATAGTATATATATACTTAACTATATTTAGCTTCAAGGATTCCTTAAAACTACCTAGTCAAAGTGACTTGAAGAAATGATAAGAAAGAACCCGAATAAAGGTTTAATTTCATCCTTCGTTGTTCATTGTAATAAATAAATAAGCTCCAACTCAAATGATAAATATTTATAATTCAACGTAGAAGTAATACGTTAGATTCGCTTTTGTCTATATTATGGATTAGATTAAACTCACAGGATTAGGGGAGGATTAACAAGATGATACTTTAATTAATTTTTATAACAGAAAATACTTGTAAATCAGTCAAAACAAATTTATTGTTGATGCATTACTTATATTTAAGTTGCTAATCACCTTGCGAACTTATTAACGTACAGATTAAATTAAACCATGCCAAGCATTATTTATTATTTTCTATAGGTAGATATATAATATTATTAAACACAGTCATAGAAAGAACAACATTTCGCTGTGCCTTGTAGATAGTGGTGGGAAATACGTTCAATTAACTTAAAAGAATATTTAAATCAAAGATATTTCTAACTCAACACATGACCGTTTTGTACGTAAGGAAATATTTAAATAACAAATCTTTTTTATATTTAAATCCTATGCATCTACATTTTAAACCATTTTAGGAAATATTTAAATCCTTTTAAAAGATTTAAATCATTTTGCAAGATTTCAATCATTTCAAAACGTCAAATCGTTTAAAAAGAATTTAAATCATCATCATATGTAAAGATTGTTTCACGAAAAATAGATATAACTTAATGACTGCAGTAAAAGTACCTGGGGCCATCCCATTATTTATGACCGTTTGTTATTATTATGTGGAAAGGACCGGATTGTAATAATTATAATTAAATATAGGCACATCAGGTAGGTTAGGTTGCTTAATTTATATTCAAATATCTTTTTGTGGTAAAATTTCTTAGTTTTTGAGGAATGGTTCAAGAATTGTCTTTTACCAAACATTCCTCAGAATAGCGTGATAGTAATGGACAATGCGAGCTATCACAGTCGCAAATTTCATAAAGCTCCAAGCTCAAATAATACAAAATTGGAGATTCAGAACTACATGGCGTCGAATGATATATATTTTGAAGAAAGTTATAAAAAAAGTGATCTTTTAGAAGTTTTAAGGACATTTTGTATAAAAAAAGTATATGTTTGTGACACATTGGCAGAAGAAATTGGACATACAGTGCTACGTCTCCCACCCTATTGCATTTTTAACCCCATAGAGCATATGTCGCACACTCGCACCAGTTAAAATCACTGGTTAGGTCTGAAAATATTTCTCCGACTTTAAGTTCTAGTGTTGTAGAATTAATACGAAAATGCTTTAATGATATTCCCCCAGAGGTAGTTGGAAAAATTCAGTCCGTCGCGTAATAAGTGTAGAAAATTCGTATATTAGTCTGGATCGTATAATTAATCCAATTATAATTAATTTTGATGAGGATAGCGATAGCGAAACAGACTTTTGTGACCGTTCACGCATTTCTGCAACAATCCAGTATGTACGAAATATTCATTTAAATATTCAAATCATTTCATAAAGATTTAAATCTGTTTAGAGATTTAAATAGTTTTAAATCTTTCGAAATCATTTAAATCCGATTTTTATTGAAAAGATTAAAAATATTTTTTAGAAAGATTCAAATCATAAATCAAAAATGATTTTCAGGAAAAAGATTTAGAATGAAAGTATTTAAATCAAAAAATGTATTTTCACAGAAACGATTTAAATCTCACCGATTGTGACAGCTCTGTGTCCACATTACACCAGTGTTCCTTGCAAGAATCGACGATGTTTTAAAAATCTTCATAAGCGGTGGAGCTTTTGGTTGGCATTGCTTGCAATTCCTTTTTGCATGCTAATGTTCGACTGATTGAATTGGATTAATCATGCGCCTATACGACGTATCCAAGAGAAGGAGGGCCAGTACAGAGATCTCGGAAACCGTAAGAGATACGAAGTCGGTTAAATGGAGGTAAAGTTGCACATTTACGTGCCTAATAATATGCCGTTTAGAAATTTTTAAAATTCCGAGTAGTTCCAGAGATATCCGGAAAAACCCGAAATTCTGAAAAATCGTTTTATTGTTTTCCTGGGTTTTTTTTGAGATCGAGTAAATTGCACTTTTACATTGCCACTTTGTCCGCTCTATCTAACAGCATTAATTGTTTTGTAATCCGACGAGTCGTCTTCGAAGGGCCATTATCAACTTTCTTTTTTCAAATACGGTCCTGTCTTTTTGATATTGAAATTTGAGAGCTTTTTTTCTTCCGAATGCAACGATGTATGACACATTGTGGTTTAATGACGTTTCGAGGTTTTTTTTGAACAACATCAGGAAATTTTTTGATACGGTCTTGTATTTCACCTAATTTTATAAATGCAGTTTTCAATCCATAACCAAATTCTCAATAAGAAATAATTCTTTGAAAACTTAGCACCGCCATACCGCCAAAGTACAAAATTGTCGGGCGAGTCAAAGGAGCGTATCAAAGAACACCTATTTCGTTGCGCTAGGGATATTTTATATTTTAAATTCAATTTCCTTAAATTATTTATTTAGTAATAGGAAGCTTGCATTCAATAAAAAAATACCTACGGTGACATAAAAACTTTAAAACGTTGTAGTTGTTAAATCCTTGTTTCTATAAACATTATCCAGGACCTATTTTCCTACTAGGCCCGGTGGGTCTGGGCATGGGGCCCCACTTTCAGAGGAGCTCAGCACTTGGCTTGCGCGACACTATACTCATCCAACACAAACAAGACAAAAACTTATTATTATTTAACTTATTTGCAAAACGAATAGGTATGCTTTTTTATTACAAAAAAATTTGTACTTAATGGTTCTTAAAATCCAAGGCGATCGACAGATGTGTAGGAACTCCTTTTCTTGATGATAATATTAAATCATAATAAATTAGTGTTGCGTAAGAAAAATACACTTTTTGAAGTGGCGAGGGGCCTCGCATTTCGTAACGGGAGGCCACTTTGGACCGTGGGCCCCCTGGACGCCTGCCACCCCCCCCCCCCCCCCCAAACCCCCCGCGTTGCGTGGTGTTGCTGCATAGTAGTTCCGCGCCTGAAAGTTTGTCTTCATGCATGTTTGTTCCAATTTTTCAAATATTTCTTATTTCTATCCGATTGATTGGTTTCTTATGCGAGTGAAAAGATGGAACTAGCTGACGATGGAAGGTATTTATTGAGGTAAGGTATACTCGATTCGCAAAATCATCAATTGACAATATTATATAACTTATTTATGTAATTATTACTATTATTACTAAAAACAGATAAAACGACTGAGGAAAGGAAGTTATAATTTATAACAATAATAAATGTATGAGGTCAAAAAAAATAGACTATTTATTACAAAATTAAGTGATACTATCGGACACAATGATTTATAACCCCAACATCCAGCCAGTCATTTTTTTTTATCTTCTATTATATAAAAATATCGCTATAAAAATTAGACAAAATGCAGATATTGTAACGGATTTGAATACAAAATTTGTTTTTAGGCGTTAATCTAATTGGCACATTTACGAAACATATTTGTTGGGTCGCAAAAAGAATTAATACAATAACAACTTTGCTTGTAACAGTAATGACATTGGCATAAATGAATCGCATTCATTCAAACTTGTCTGGTTAGTAAGTGAATAAGGATAAAATCAAATTTAAATGAACAAGGTTCATTTTCTAAATCTCGGCCTAAAATGTACCATAAGGTCGAAAATCGACAGACTGATGAAATAAATGTGCTTTTGCTTCAATTGAACTCAATTCATTATAATATCTATGGGTGAAACATGTTTAAGGCATAATGGAGAACAATTTGAGAAATATTTATGAGAAAGTTCCATAAAGGTTCAATTTTTGTTTCTTAATTTAAACGCACCAGTAATTGTTTTTATTTACAACCATGCATGTAATAATGACATTTCATCTATCTTTGAAACGTGGAAAGTTGACGTTTTTTACTTTTACTTTCTACCCGGGTGGAAAGTAAATTATTTTTTTGTAATTTAAAAAAAAAATCGATTTATGAAAATAATATAGGACAAACTTTTTATATATGCTAATAGCTTCGTGTGTTTAGATATGTCTACTTTTTCCCTAATTGATAAAGTGGTCCTCAGCATTGAATATTGTGACCAAATCGTTGATATCTTCTTTGTGTTGACATTTTCACTGAAATAAGCTAGTAGCGCCGACTCAGAACCAGGATTTTGAACTTTGTTTCCCGTACACCATTCTTTGAAACAGTTATATGCCTTGTCATATCTCGGGCGGCTTTTAGTTGGCAGAAGATCTTCTTCTACTATTTTTGGTGGAGTAGCAACAAAATCAATTCCTCATCCGATTTTTCTGTTGTGAAAATAATATATTGTTTAGTTACATGGAAACCATATTCAAAAAATGATATTTGCCATCTTGATGTGTATTATTACCTACGTTATTTTACCACCTGCGGTTATTAGAAATTTCTGTCTTAATTTTTCAATGGAAAAGTCAAAATGACATTTATCTTTTATTAATAATTTTTTTCTACTACTGTATAAATAAATCAACTTTCGGGCCGTAGCAACACGAAAGAAAACGAAAGTAAATATTACAGTTACCTGAATATTATCCGTTGCTAGCTACGAAAGTAGGTTGCTAGCTACGAAAGTAATACTTTCGGTGCCAGGACAAAAAAACAAGAATAAAATTTTTTATTGTATTATCATAATATTACATTAATATATATATTATATCTATATTTTTGTTCACAGAAATAGTCAATTTAAGCATGGAATATTGTGACCATAAGGACGGAGGTGATATGGCTTCAGATTTCTCTTGGAAGTACGCTAGCATTACATTTTCGTCAATTTGTGAAAGGTTTTTCTCCACGAACCATTCTAGAAACAGGTTGTACGTTTGACAGTACGGGTAAGAGTGAGGCACATGCCAACTCGGCCGTCTTCTGTATAGCTTCGTTTTGGTCTTGAAACAACATTTTCGACAATCGAAATTAAAAAATTCGAACTGACAGTACTCAAATAACTAGTTGTCATGGATTATTTTACAGGTGTATTTTATTATAATTTGAATAAAATCAATCAAAAGTTCATTACTTAATAATATAATTGATCAAAGAACAGTAGTAGAAAAAGTTTAATACATTACACGCTGCAAAAGCCCTTTCAGGTGCTCGGAGTTTTTTAAATAGCCTCGGCTTCGCTACGCTTCGCCTCGCCTATTTAAACACACCTCGCACCAAAAAGTAAACTTTCGCAGCTTGTAATGTAAATAACTATTTCTCGCGATATAGTTACTACAGACTCGGTACGTAATACAGGTAATATTTTTTAAATATCCTTCATGGCCTACTCAAAAAAATTGTATATTTTTTAAAAACCGTAAATTTCCGGCATAATATTAAGACTAAAAATAAAGTATTATATATTTCCGAGAAGCATGTTAAAAACTGAAATACATTATCAAAAAATATAGGGTGACCCATTTAGCAAAATCCTGTTTGGAAAAAAAGAGCATAGTGCTGCGAAAACCGCATCCTATCTTTACTAATAACGAAGATACCTCGCAAAACCATCGAAAAATGGACACTCTGTATGTATTCTAAAATTCTACTTCGTTTTTTAAAATTTAACGTTGTCAATGGTCACTCGTGACTATATTTTATCTCACTTCATAATTTTTAGTTTAAATTTTCTTGAAAATTGGGTTTCTTGTTTCATAAATAACTTATTTATGTAATTAACAAATACATATTAAATGATTAATATTTTAATTGCAAAAACGTTAGTACAGTCATATTAAAAATGATGTATATAAGATTATTCCTCACTGGTAGGCACCTCATCCTTCTTTTCTCTTTTCCTAGTAAACTCCGATAAATCCCTCCTCATGGAATAAGCATCTTCACCGTCAGCATAATATTTCGGTTCGATTTCTACTGTTTCGAATTTCAAAGAATTCTTATAGAGATTTAAAGCAGCCCTATTGCTTTTCCTTACATGCAATGAAACATATTTGGCATCGAAGCATTCAACCATAGCTTCTGAGGCCTGATCCATAAGTTTTTGAGCTAAACCTAATCGCCTGTGTGATCTCTTAACAGCTAAAGAAGTAATATGTCCGTGTTTTAAGTCTTCTTGATCTTCTTCCATTTTCGCAAGTACATAGCCAACAATTTTTCCTGGAAAGATAAAAAACCTTTTCAAAAACATTTTCTTTGGTTAATTTATGTTATTACAAGTCTTTATACAATCAATGGCGTAGCCAGGGTTTGGGGGCGCAGTCCTTTTGCATGTATTTTAAAAACAACTTTTTATTTTAAAACATGTACAAGCTTGTAATGTGATCTCTTTGGTAGTCTGTGATTTGTAGGTATTTAAGTAGTAAAGAGGAGAAAGGGGGCTTATCGCCTCCCTTCAGCTACGTCACTTATACAATACAACATTGTAAGTCATACCTTATTATTTACATTTCTTTCTCAGACAATGATAGCTATATACACAAGAGAGTTAAAGGGCGTACTCAGCAGAGCCCATCGATTTGTAAGCGATTAGTAATCATCTGCTGAATGCACTAAAAAAAAATCGATTTCACAAATCGATGGGAAATCGGGCGCTATTTTTTCCATCGAATTTAAAAAGCAATTTGTGATTTGACAGCGATTTATGCCAGTTTTGTTTGTCAATTTGAGGAGTGAAAATTATAAAAACTTACGAAATAATTGAATTATAATTATAAAAACATATTATACATGATCTCTGCTAATGAAGAGAAGTATTAAAAATAAAATTATCGATTTTCGGCAGAAAAAGATGTAATATTTGATGAAAATCCTTATAAATCGCTTATAAATCGATGGACTATGCTGAACAACGAATACTTATAAACAGGAAGAAGACAAACAGCCGTGTTAACAAATCGAATCAAGTATGAACAAACGAACAAACCCGGCATCCATTACGTCTGGAATCAGCTGACAAACGCACGTGCTTTTCAAATGTCACTTTTGTACAAATTTTTATTACTGTCAATATTTTAAAGTGACATTTAACCAACAAAAAACATTCAAAATCCTTTTATTTGATTTACTAAGTGGTGAAAATCAATATTAGGATTCTGACATGTTTTAAGCTGTAAATATCACTTTAAAATAATCCTTACACACAAACTTAAACTTCAGAAATTGTAGTAGTTTTATTAAAAAATAGGAAGTAAATCATAATTTACATAAAATATTTTACCATCTTCAACTGGGCAAGCTTCAAGTCAAAACATATTTTTGGGCCCCATGTGATTTAGGAAAAGAAATTATTATTGATGCTTACTCTCAGTAAAGATGACTAAATGAATATTTCAATTACAAATTACTCACTTGCACCAAAAAGGAAACGACGTTTTTCGTAAAAGATTAGAATATTAAAAATTATTTTAAAATTTAAAGATGCGTCTTCTCCACCATTTTAAATTATATCAGATGTTGCTTGATTTCCATGTCCGCCAGACGAAGGAAGTTAGCTTGTTTAACAATTTGTGCTGTTCGCATTCTATGCCTGTCTCTGTCTGCAGCAACATTCCCTAATTCAGTAAAGTGAGACAAATATGACCAGGATCAAGTCGCCTGCATAAACACTCTCTTTTGGGCTTTCCATATTAACTCTACGTAAGTCTGATATTGACGCTTAAATGATAGAGTGAAACAGATAGATAAAAGTAGGTTACTTGTGAGCGTATGGAGCAGAGTAGGCTTAGCATCGCTTCCAAGGCCATCTTACATGTTTCGATCCCCCCCATAAGCAGTCTCACCAGCTCGATGCTGAATGCAGCCAATGTAAAGTACTGTCAAAGTTAATATAAGTCATGTTAAAACTGTCAAGTTTGAAGTTTCCTCTTCTACAATTTCAAAAACCCCTTCTACTATTTAAAAATGTGAATTGAAGGTTAATGATATTTAAATTAAAAATATTCACACCTTAATGAAATCGAAGGGTCACTTTTAATGTCATTAATATAAACTTATTTTTAATAAAGGTTAAGAGAGCTTGAAATAGCTATTTACATACCAAGGGAGGAAAATAGTGCTTTTCCTCCTACACATAGTTTGATTAACATCCAAGTAATAATAATAGTAGTGAGGTATACGTTTTTAAAAGTCTTAAGAAACTTAGGGGGAGGAAGAGAAACACATTATTATCCTTTGTTTTGGGTTCGAACATGACATTTTCTATAAAGGTAGTAGAAAATAGTGCTTTTCTTCTTACAGATAGTTTGATTAACATCCAAGGGAGGAAACGCATTTTTGTAAAGATAGTAGTAGTGAGGTATACGATTTTAAGTCTTAAGAAACTTAGGGGGAGGAAGAGAAACACATTTTTATCCCTTGTTTTGGGTTTGAACATGACATTTTCTAATAAGGGTAGTAGAACAAATATATTTTCGACATGACTTAACTACATATTTGTTATTTAATAGGAATGCACCTATTACTATAATTTATTGTAATTAAATAAAAAAAATCCTCAGAAATGTCTTACCATTTTCATCTTCTGCAACATAACTAAGTTGTGGCCAGCTAAGTCCATGATAAAAATAGTATTTCATCTGGTAATTTTCTGGTAAACATAGCAAGTTACAGTGTTGCATATTCATAAGATCCTCTGGCCGAGCACAACGAATATTCATTGTTATAGTAATATATAGTTATTCAAGTCAGTCTTTTCGAATCTTCTTAACCCTACCACGGTTGGACTTTTGTTGATTTTCAGCTGGGTCCTTAGTGCTCTTAGCACTATTTAGTAAATCTCGTATAAATTTGAAACGACTGAGGATCAGTACCCACAAAATGTACCAACCTGTAAAGAACATTGAAATAAATTTATAAGGTATTATCATTGAAATGAAGTTTAATTTCATTGGTACTATAGTTTTTTCGAAGTACAGATAGGTACAAGAGACAATTAGCCAAGTTTTGAGAAAACATACACAAAGAAAATAACATGATATTCTAACCACACTTTATCGAGTAAACATTACCTTACCTAAGGCCACAAAAAGAAAAACTATTCCTAGTGCTGCAAAAAACGACAGAAAGGCGAAGAGCAAGTCTTTCATTATTTTTCTACTCTAATAACTACATAAAAATAAAAACTAACAAAAAAAATGTGGCAGTGGTTCTACATTTATCGCCATGTTGTTTGTTGGGAATTTCGATAAATGATTTTCTAACATTACCACGGCTTTGCTCTTCTAATAAATCGGAAATAAAAAGCACAAAAATCACATTCTCACCTGCAAACAAGACGCGGTTTCACTGGAAAAGAAGAAAATGTGGAAAATATTGAATTTCCTTCCAAATGTCAATTAATTTAGATTATGCAATCCAAAATACAGATGTATGTTGTCTAGACTCGCATCTCGCGACAGCGAGTCATAGCGGGTGCACTGTCACTACGCATGCGTAAGAATATTCATTCGAGTGTAAGTCGACGTCGGTAATCTTTGGCATATTACGTACTAACCGGCATCCAGGCCGGAGTGTGTTAGCCCATTATAGTGATAACCAACCGTCACAAAAATGATTAAAAATCTGTTAAATTGAAATCGACGAAATGTTTTGCATTTAGTTATTCGCGGGCCGATATATAAGTTCAAAATTAAACAGCTTAATTTTACTTGGTAAAAGTATTTATTAAACCGTTTAACACCACTTATGATAGAAATAAAAATATAAAGAAGTTACTGCCAGGGCTGCAATCAACCATTTATTTGACGAGCCGGCGACTGGCTTCTTTACAGTCCAATCAAGTACTACACCGCCAGGGCGGCATTGATCTAATTATTTAACGAATCGTCGTCTTTATCTGCTCGCAAACAACAATATATTATAGAATATTTAAGAGAATTTTTATTTGCATGGGAATTGGATCAGAGAATAAAACATCAACTCCAAAATAAATCAATAAAAACTTTATTCTCGTTAAATTATTTTACTTCAAGTGAGGATCTATACAAACAATATCCTTTTTAACAGTTACCCAGTTCAAATTTCTTGAACAAAGTAAACTAATACATTGTGTACAAACTAATCTGCTGAAAACAAATTGATATAAAATAAAAGGACTTAGCACAACTATGCAAATACCAAAATTCACCTTACCAAAGAAGTACACAGCAGGCCACACTCCGCAACCGAAAGATTTGCCAATCTCAACATTCGGAACATGAAAGAATAATAAGCATAATTTGTTCTATGGAATGGCAAATGAAAGTGTTTCAGATCTTGTGTTACTGATAGGGACATACATATTGATCTTTGAAAGTAAGTAGGAGCAGTCAGTTCTGTAATTGAAAAGATTGTGAATAAACCTAAGGTCTCTATGTTGACGTCTGGTTTCAAGGGAGAACAAGTTTAGTTGGGATTGTAAGATCTGGTAATCGGGTACAAGGTTGCTTTTATAGGAAATATAAGGTAAGAATTTGTGCTGTATATTTTCAAGGCTACAAATGGGGACTGTATAAGGAGACCATACACTAGAGCAGTACTCGAAACAGGGCCTGACCAGCGTACAGTATAACAGTTTAATAGAGTTTGTGCCACGAAAATCATGGGTGGCTCTCTTCATAAAACCCAGCATCTGCAAGGCTTTGCTGACTATATTGCTAACATGTGGGATCGTCAAGAGCGACACCTAAGGCCGTGTTTCCACTGGCCACTTTTTGAAGTTAACATCGACGACAAAAAGTGGTTCGTGTGTAGCCGTCCCAACCACTGAAGTGGCCCGACCCAGCCACATTTTGTAGTTATGCCAACGTTATGATGTGGTCGATATCGGCGCGGAAATTTCAGTGTAGCCAAGTAGCTCGCAGTAGTTAACATGGATTGCGACGAAGAAACTTTGTTGCTTTTGTTGCTTCAACGAAGACGTAAGCGAAGAAGAAAATCTCCGAGGTTTTGGGTCCATCCCATTTCTAGGACTCGGCTTAAGTTGGGACAATTTCATACGTTATACCACAAACTTCGTAGCTATCCCGATAAGTTTTTCCGGTTTTTAAGAATGTCAACTCGTTCCTTTGATGAGATATTACATGAAGTTGGGCCAATAATATCGAAGACAGATACTGCAATGAGGAGGACAATGTCAGCTGAAGAAAGACTAGTAATTAGTTTAAGGTAAGTTTATATTTAGTTATTACATTTCTTATGTATCAAATGAAATAAATTAAAACATGTCGGTAATAACAGAGTCTTGAGTCTCTTCTTGACTTCCTACCGAATAATGGTTCGCCGAGCCACGTGAGGACATACTAGAATAACTAGGAGATAGGACCGGAGTGCTTACGGTTACAGGGAATTGACTGGCACAGGGAGGCTGAAGTTGTATTAGTGTTGAAGTGTTGGGGAGGACGGGAGTAAAATTACCATTTGGCTGTAACTGATGGGAGCTGTGACGATGAGGTCGAGTCATCGTCGTATAAGTAGGAGAGTGTAATGGAAAAATTGAGCTAGTTTGTTGCGTCTGTGTCATTCGTGGAACAGGAGTATAAGTGTCCGTGGAGCTGTGTCCATAGTAAGAAACGGTTAGTCTTTTATATTTGTTCAGTACTTGCAACACTTCACACTTTGCGTCACTTTTAAGATCATCCACTATTTTTCTGAAGTCAGTTACTAGTGACAAACAAAATAGTGTGTCCTCGTCTTGGGATAAGTTTGTGGGTTCAACAGTTTGGTTCTTACTGATTTTTTCTTTTAGAATTTGTATTACCTCATCTTCCTGGTTAGTCTTCTTTCTCTTTGGTCCATTAGTTTTTCGTGGAAGTAAAACCTCCTCAGCCGTTGTTCCGTCGACTATATCTGACAAATCTTCCTCATCCCCTCCAATCATCTAGGGTCGAAGTTGTTTCTTTTTGCTGTACCAATGGCTCCAGAAATGAAAGTTGTTCAAAATAAATGTATTTTTTCTTCTTGGAAGCACCTTTTCCTGTTTCTACTTTCTTTAAAGTTTTTAGCTCCCGGTTGTAGGAATCCCTTAAACTTTCCATTTTCTTTGCAGGTTGGCAGCTAAAACAAGAAAAGCATGTTATTAACCTTATACAATGCATTCTCTTCAAGATGGCCTATTAAGCCAAAATATGTCACTCGCGCTCTTACTTTAAGACCTACTTTTTTTTCAGATACTTGGGAACTGGTTGTACATTTGTGGATCTACACTTTACATTCAGATGTGGAATAACAACAGATACTAAGATAGTAAAAGAAACATGCCAAGTCATCTGGAGTAAACTCAAGAGCAGAATAATTCCTACACCCAACAAAGGAAGCCTGGTTAAAAATTGCTGACGGTTTCCAACAATGAACCCACTTCCCTAACTGCATTGGAGCTATAGATGGAAAGCACGTTAGAATAATTAAACCAACAGAGAGTGGATCATTATTCTTTAACTACAAAAAAATTATCTTAGCTGTTGCGGATTCAAATTATGAATTTGTTTACGTTGATATAGGGTCATATGGAAGATCGTCAGACTCTACAATTTTTTCTAACTGCTCATTGTATCATAAGATACAAAATAATGAGTTAGATATTCCAGACGGAAGATCTTTGACAAACACTGGAAATGCTCTCCCATTCGTTTTAATAGGAGATGAGGGATTCGCTCTATCAAATAATTTATTACGCCCCTATGCAAGAAAAAATTTATCTGAGAGGAAAAAAGTGTTTAACTATCGTCTATCAAGTGCTAGGAGAACTGTAGAATGCGCATTTGGAATTCTGGCAAACAAATGGAGAGTCTTTCATAGGCCATTAAATGTGTCAATTGATTTTGCAGAGGACATAGTCAAGGCTTGCTGTGTTCTGCATAAATTCGTACGACGTCGTGATGGGTATAATTATGATAACACTCTTACTTGTGAAGGTATGGACGACATACAGGCGTGTCACGATAGGAGCGGTAGATCGGTTAACAATACGCGCGAAGAATTTGCTAATTTCTTTTTGTCCCCCGAAGGGCAAATTCCATGGCAATGGAGACGAATCTAAACAGGCCTTGTGTAAACAATATAATACTATTACAAACAATAAAATATTCTATAGTACTTACCTATATCGTTTTTTCCTTACTAGTTAATTCCTGAAAGTTTTCGTGAAATAATCCATATATTTTCTCCCAAGCTTTCGTCTTTTGAATTCTATTATTATATACATCACTTTTATAGTCCCAAATTGCAGGTTCGGCCTGAATTTCGGCAATAAACGTGTCCGTGTCAAACGGTTCCATCTCGATACTGACGACTTGACGACAACAACAAAGTGGTCGTCTTGCAAGTGGTCCGTGGAAAAAGGACCGCGCTGAAGCCGGCTAGTGGTCAGTGGACGGGCTCGGCCACTCACGGCGGCAGAAGTTTAATTGTGGTCGATAAAACGCCCGTGTAAAAAGCACTAAACTTTTTACATTGCCTTAAATGGAACTACAAGCTAGCGACAGTAGACCACAAGCGAACCACTTTTTGTGGTCGGTGTCAACTTCAAAAAGTGGCCAGTGGAAACAGGGCCTAAATCCCTAACCGTGTCCTTGGATTCAAGCTGAACCCCATTGAGGTAATAAGGAAATCTTACAGGATTTCTGAGGCGATAAAAACGCATAACATGACACTTTCGAGCATTCAAATCCATTCCATTATGCTCACACCACGCGCCAATTTACAGCTATTCTTAATGGAATTCCAATTGAAATAGACTTGTGTAGTAGTAATAATTCTATTTGTTTAAAAAATACATCAAAGTATCAGAAGCATGTTATTTACAAAGCGCAGAAGTGCTTACAAAATTTTCCATTTAAGACAAAGTCTTATGAAGAGCATAGTGTTATTTTTAACGAGTAACTTATATTTTTAGTCGTTGAAAATAAATAATATACACAGTGTGTCCACCGATTGACTACCAACCGGAGAGGGAAAACTTTTTTATTTGAGGGTTTATGAAAAAAATGTATTCTTTATAAATACTCCTGCTTGTGCACAATCGAATAAAAAGCGCATATATTAATTCTCAAATTTATATACCGAGTGATTACTCTATTAGTATTACTCTCTAAAAGCTTTGTAGTATATTTCGGCCGTTTCAAAGGAAAAAAAAATAAAATGAAAAATACCAGTCCCTATACATTTAGGCAATAAGTCAAAATATTGGTTTGAGGTGTAGCTTTTCAACCCCTTTTACACCCTTTTACTATTTAGTTTTTATCGTATGTTTACACATAAGGGTACTTTGTTCCTAGTTATTATTCATATTTGTCTAAATTCTGAACACCCGGTATATAAATTTGAGGAAATAATATGCTCTTGGGTCGTTTCGGCACAATTAGCAGGAGTTTTTATGAAGAACAATTTTTTTTCATAAACCCACAAATAAGTCAGTACCATCCATGAATTTTATTGTTTTTTTTTAAATTTTTTCGTTGAAAAAAGTCTTCTCTGTGGCTCCACTCCCTTGTTGTAAGGAATCACACAGGACGACGTAGACGAAGCCACGAAACTACCTTTTTGATTGTTTACTGCAGCGAGAATGGGATTTAAGGGAGCTAATACACGAGTAATGGCATCTAGTCCCTCCGTAGACTCGGTAGCAAACAGTGATTCTTTAAACCCTTGTAAAATTTCCTGCTGCCTTTGCTGCCAGTCAACTTGTCTAGGTTGCCTATCATTTGTTACTGATTTTACCAGTGCCGTTACTTCTTCTGTTTGGTCATTATTTTCAGACTCAATGACTAAGCCTCCTTCTATAAAAAGTATTGATAAAAATTAATTTTATTAACAGTTAAAACAGTCAAAAATATGATTAATCAACCTTTCAAATCGAACACACATTTTATCACCATGTCACCTGTCACACATTAATTAGCCCGCAGAATGGATTTATTTGAAAAGACCATTTTAACTGACACCTGTACAAAAACCGACACCAGAACCCGGTATAAACTAAACTACAACAGTACAGATAAGTAACATATTAATTAGCATCGTCGTTGCTTGATTAACTAACAGACACCAACCAAAACCCAAACAAAGTGGAGTAAAAAATATATACCTATATTATTTTATTTTGTAGTGCAGTAATCTATTTCAGGTAAAGAAATATAGTTGTTCCTAAAAAAACATAGATTTAAACAAATATTAGTGGTTTGTTATTGGCAAACCTTCTTAACTGAGCTGAATTTGGAAGTATCCTTTTAAAAATGCCACTCTATAAAGTATACAAAGTGTACAGCTAACAAGCCTCTACTAGTTAGTTTATCCCTGAAGGGACAGAATGGTCCGATGTAACTTTTGCAAAATATGGCTTTCAACTAGGTACTGAAATATTATATTACCTGCTTCCATTTGCTGAAACTTTACTCCATGTGTTTCATTCTCCAAAGAAATACTCTTCCGATATCTACAAACTAGATGGACGTGCTTGCACATATTCCATTTAACAGCAGAGTCTAAACAACTGCATGAGTACCTGTGAATGCATGCCTCACACTCTGAACAAAGCAATTTGCAAGCACATTCTGCTCGTCTTTCTTCTATAATATATATAGCATTTGAAGATTGCGAGGAAACTTGCCACCCTGTTTCCATTTCCAAGACCGAATCCAATTGCAATACATCAGCAGTTTTATGACGCTTTCTTAGATCCTTAATCTTGCTGCATAATTTTCCCTTGTTAAATGAAATAACTCTGTCAAAAATTTTATCGCGCACAAATTTTAAAATTGCATCTATGGACTTATCTAGTCGTTTCACGTTTTGACCCTTCAAATACAAGTACTTAATAGTTCCGTGCATTCTCTCGAGATGCATATTAGTGTTAAGGCCACTATGCAATCGATGACAGTACGCCCAGGCTTCAGTTTTGTTCATATAATGTAGCGTGAAATAATTAGCAAAATTTAAAGTTTGTGGATCTTCTGACAATGACTGTACAAAATTATGCATCATGATGTAAAATGCGGTGACATCTGTCTCTTGTAATAATGTGTTCAGCTTTTCGCCAACAACAATCTATTAAAAAACAAATCATTACTAAAAAAAAAAGCTATAAAAATGCAAAAAATAAATAACTTTTTTGCTTAAAAACACTTTTAATTTTTGAGTACCTACATAGAGGGTATGACGGTAATTTTTCAATTTTTATATAGAAAAGTTATAGGGAACAACAATGTTCTACTTATTTTCCTTACCTTATATTATTTCATATTTGGATTTTGTGGATAAATAATAAAAAAATAATTTTTTACATTCAATAACCCCATTATAATATGGCTATATTCCATTATCTTTCAAATTTTTACAGGCTGTAATGAGTATTGAGATAATAAGTAGTTACTTAGTAATAAAATAATTACCTGCTTTTCTTTGCTGTCAATTTTTGTCAAGTTTTTCTTCCAAGCTCGTTTCACGTGCCACGTACAAAATAATCTGTAATTGTATAAATGATATAGTAATGAATGATATTATAAAACTAATACTATACCTAAACTCTGCTGGAAACATTATTTGGATCCAGGCATTATAGTATGATTCGGCCATGTCCGACATGAACACTTTCGGAGTAAGTTGCCTTTGGATGCGATCTCTAATGCAAGAAAAAAACAATTTCATTACTTCTTCATCTGCTCGATTAGAGATTAAGAATGCGCAGGGAAATCCTTCTCGTAAATCGTCTAATATCAACAAAGTATGTAACTCAAACCCATAGGCATTGAGACCATGGGTCCCATCAAGACATACACAATCTTGGCTGTATTTCTGCATCATTTCCATTTGGCCTTGTGTCATTACCACCAATATAAAATCTTCTTTTTTTAATTTTGAATTTTCTTCGCACATGATATCCTGAGGCTTATAAAACAGAACACTTCCATTGCTTTTCATCTCTTCCACCCAAGCTTCGACACTAACTGCATCATTTTTGTGGCGGATGGATTCAGAGTTTAAATTAAAATTTTGTTCAATGTTAAAAAGATCCTTTTTTGTCAGTAGATGCTCGCGTTCAAGTTCACAATTAAGAGAATCGCGAATCCCATCTAAAATTGTGGGAAAGGGTATTTTTGCTGCTATTTTTGCTGCAAACTTTTCCTTTTCCGGCCCAGTTAATGGTAAATGTCCTAGATCATTAGTATGGCCTATATGAGTTTTTGTGAATGTTACTTTACATTTGCCATCATCTTTTGTAAAAACTAATTTTATTCCAGCTGGACAAAAGCCGTTAATTTTGTTGCTGCCTTGGATTTTTAAATGCCTGATGTTATTTCCTTTCCTTTTGTATGTGCCCGATCGATGGCAAATATAATTCGAAACTATGGAATGTT
This sequence comes from Barypeithes pellucidus, assembly GCA_963991005.1. NCBI lineage: Eukaryota > Metazoa > Arthropoda > Insecta > Coleoptera > Curculionidae > Barypeithes > Barypeithes pellucidus. The sequence continues at coordinate 16,668,055 of OZ022562.1, read as the reverse complement.
GAGAATAGCATGATCCTTTCCATTTTACAAAATAACTTCTATCTTTATGCTCCATTTCTAATTTCCAAGTTTCAAACTCGGCCATTGTCGAAAATTCAAAATTTTGGAACTCCATCTTGATATCATGGATCTTTTCCAAATGATCAATCAAATTAGCTTTTTTTGCCTCTTGGCATTGACATAAACAACACTTAAAAGCTGAATTTGGTTTAATGACTACAGATCCATTCAGGGACTCATGGGTTTTTTTATGAAATGTTAAGTGTTTCAAGTAGGAAAACTGCTTGTGGCACTCCATGCATTTATAATTGTAAGTTTTTAAAACCACATCATTACCAGAATGAATGTTTTTTAAATGTCTTTTTAAACTAGAATGTCTAGAAAAGGTCTTATTACATTTGTAACATTTTATAACTTGTTGTTCCATTATTAAAACTAATTTTAACTAACACAGACAAAATAAAACAAACCCGAACAGACTCGAGTCGAATAACTAAGGTTATGTTATTTTTTTCGGCGGGATAATCAAACTCACTCGAGACGATTGAGACGTATGTGCTTACTTGCGTCACATGAATATGCGTACTGTCAGTGCACCCGCTATGACTCGCTGTCGCGAGATGCGAGTTGTTGTCTAGTCGCCCGTTGTCGGAAATTTACTTTATAGCATAAATCTACGGAAACATTATTTTATTTAGAGATTCTATAATATTTAGATAATTTTCTATATTATTAGCGGCAATAAATAATTGAGAAGCTTTATAATTAAGTTAGGTATTTTTAAATATCTTGTTTTCAAAAGATTTAATTAAGAACCAGTTCTCGTGTTTTCTTGTCACAATGGCGAAGACTACAATACATACATACATACGTGTCTTGAAACTGTATAATAACTGACAGTGACTGGAACTGGAAAGCAAATAAATGAATACTGGAAATGCAGTTCAATATCTGTTGCGGGAATAATTCTTCCAGACGAAACAACTTTCCAAATAAACTTTTGATTTATACTCTGTCAGAGTTTATAATCATTATTTTGTCATACTCAGTATTTGTTAATGATTAATGCATGCTGTGAATTGGAAAAATTTAAAGAACAAGAAATAGATAAAGTGGTAAAATTATTTATTACTGCAGATACTATCTTAAACTAGCTTTAAAAAGAAACTAAGCCGGTCTTAAAAATCTACTTTTAGAATAAAGACAAGTCTTTATCGATAGCCCATCGAGTTCATCGAGATAGTCATGGACATTATTACCAAACAATGAAACATCGTATCGCAGCAGGAAAGGATGTCCGGTCGACGGACTCTCTCTTGCAGCAATTCTTGCAGAAGAGAGACCTCGCCGAAGAGTCACGTGACTGCAGAGTCAAACTCGAGGCTTTCTTCTTTCTTCATTCCGCGGTGAACGGTGTCGAGGTACTGGCGGTTACATTGAATCGAGTAGGTACGGACCGCGAGTACTGTTACTTTGACGATTAATTTATACAGAGTGTTTGGTGTAGTTGTTGACGTTTTTAAAAGGACTGTGACCTAATATTAAGAAATTTTATTTAAGTGTTGTTTTTTGTGACTTTCGTGGAATGTAAGTTGCCTTAGCTTATTTGGATATCGTCAAGTTGAAACTGCTTCTTTTGAAAGGTAAGGTACCATACCTAATCAAATAGTATCTATATTTTATTATTGAATTACCTACTTAACCCTACTTAACTACTTCTACTTCTACTACTAGTCTTTAGAAGAAAAAGTAATTACTTACAAGATAAATAACTAAAATTTATAAAGATGATGCGTTCTTTGTCCTTATTTTTTTTTAGATAATGTACATTGTATTGCATGTTATGCACCTTTATTTTCATTCTAATGCACTGGGTAATTTTTTAAATTGATACCATATCTATACTAGAAATTACCTAAGTCAAGTCGGAAATATTGTAACAATTGTGTTTTAATGCTGGAATTTTTATTACTTAATCTGTTATTTAACTTGCCTAGTAGGTATATGGATATGACAACAAAAATAAATATCATTCTGATAAACGTTCCTATATTATTGTTATTCTTGTGTAATTGTGTGTAAACGAGACACTGAACGGGTGGGAAGTATACAAATTGATACCCTGTATAATGATGTATCCTTGGTGTTTGCATACTTTCATAACAAATGCCTAAATGTGACCGACCTCCACGTTGATTTTTGCTTCTTAATGCTGCTTTCGGGTCAAGAAATTGATGCCAATTTGCCGTTTATTGTAAGAAACAAACGTCATGCAAGTCACGCAAATTGTTTTTAAAACGCAGGAATCTCGGAAATTATGGTTGACATTCACGATTAAACTTTTATTTCCTTAATTCTTATCCCGAACAAAATTCCTTCTAAGCTTCTAATTAAACTTATATGCAAGTGGTCTGTGGTACGTTTAAAAGAGCCCAAATTATAGAATATATTACACTCGAGATGGGATCTCACTAAAGAGAAGGGTAGAGAATACTTAAAAATCCTAGGTACATCATGAAAATCCCTAGTATTTCATTTAAAGAATCACGTAATCCTTAAAGCGCAATTACAACGACTAAATTGGTTATACTTTAGTATCAAACAAAAGGATTCGGAATCTCTAATTAAATCTATCTTTTCAGAAGATGCATAAGGTACCTATTATTTATATGGTAACTAATAAAAGGTTTAAATTATTGATCTCACGATAATCGGATAAGTTAGATCAATGTCAATAGAGATCGATTTTTGAAAAAAAAATTTTCTAGTGTCTTTCGGCGGTAAAAAAAACCAATAGACCACAGTTTTATTCTGTTACTTTAAAAAAATGACCAGCAGAACCATAACCAAATGGATAAGCGTAAAAAATAATTAAAATAATTGATGGCCTATAAATCCATTGAATTCGACAAATATTAGACAATAATCTTTTGTTGAAACTGCTATTTTTATAAGTTACCGCTATAAAATTTATGCTAAATCAGTGGCCGGGCCATTTTTTACGGCTGACCATAAATGCGAAAAAAGGTTAGGTGCCCACAAGGCCCACAAGCCGCTATATTCAAAACAAACGCGAACTAGTCGACCGTGAAAAGTCTCTATTATTGGAATTCGTTAAAATTAGGTAATGCCAGGTATGTGTCACTTATAATTTTATGCTAGTAATCAACGACATGTGATGTGGTTGCAGTTACTTTTTAATTCTTATTTTATAGCTATATACAGTGTGTCCACTGATTGACTATCGAAGAGGGAAAACTTTTTTATTTGTGGGTTTATGAAAAAAAGTTATTTTTCATAAAAACTCCTGCTTGTTCTCCAACGACCAAAAAGTATATTATTTTTTCAAATTTATATACCGGGTGTTCAGAATTTAGAAAAATATGAAAAAAGCTAAGAACAAAGTACCCTTATGTGTAAAGATAGGATAAAAACTAATTAGTAAAAGTTGTTGTGGTTGAGAACCTACGTCTCAATACCAAGTTTTGACTTATTAGCTAAATGTACAGAGACAGGCAAAAAATTCCAACTCATAAAATATGATTTGCTTTAAATTAACGCATTTTACAAATTAGTTAATCTTTAGAACGTATTTCTTTGTAAAAACTTTATAGTATACGTTGCGATGACAATGGACGTACATTTTATCCACAAGACGGCGTTGAAAACACATCGCGGAGCGACGTATTTAACAAATGAACAAACAAATAAAAATGTTGTCAATGTCATATTGCTTAATTTATGACAGTGAAAAAAAATGCTAACGTTAGAACAAAAAGTATTTATTGTCCAATGTTATGGTTTAGGGGAAAATATCTCATACTCGTATGTCACAAGAATGTTTAACGAGAAATGGCCAAATATTACCGTTAACCGAATATCAGTTAAATCTATTGTTTCAAAATTTAGAAGAACAGGAAGCGTTTTAAATATTAAAAAGAAGAAGACTCCTATCAATGAAGAAGAAAATGTTGGGGCAACTCTTGCGCTGGATTCCGTTCGGCATTTTCCCAAAACATCGCTAAGGATTAGAGCATCCCATATTGGAAACATTAGTAAATCATATTTGCAAATAATTTTTAAAGCTAATAAAGTCAGGCCATATAAACCTAAATTTGTTCATACTCTAGAAGCAAATGATGATGCAAAAAGACTTGATTTTTGCTTATGGGTTGGTCAGAAATACTTACAAAATAGAAACTTTTTTCATAATATTATTTTTTCCGATGAAGCTACTTTCTCAACTAATGGAGTGGTTAGTTCCCAAAATGTACGTTACTGGTCAACTGAGAATCCCCATTTTCGAATTCATGGCAGAAGACAGTACTCCAAGAAAGTTAACGTTTGGTGTGCAGTTACGTACAACGGAATAACTGGACCGTACTTCTTTGAAGCAAATATGAATCAGCATAGTTATTTAGAAATGCTAAATTCAATTTTTTTTCATTATTTAAATAATATGCCACTTATTGACAGGCAAACTGCATATTTTCAACAAGATGGTCATCCTGCGCATTCCACTGTTATTGTGCGGGAATGGTTGAATCGACAATTTCCGGAGCGCTGGATTGGGAGATATGGACCAATCCCTTGGCCGCCAAGAAGTCCCGACCTTACAATAATGGATTTTTACTTATGGGGCTACCTTACCCAGAAAGTGTATGCATCTCATTTGGAACCTGATCTTGACAATTTAAAAATTAGAATTAGAGAAGCGATTCAGGCTATCCCTTTGCAAGAGATACGAAATGCATATAAAGCATTTATTAAGAAAGTCCAACGATGCGAGGAGGTTGGTGGAGAAACCTTTGAATAGTTTTTTTTTGCTGATAACCTGCCTTTTTTCACTTACATTTGTTATACTTGTTACAATTTTTTACTCTTCATTCGTTCTCTAATAAATTCGTTTAATTATGAATAGTGCACGGTTTTATTTTAAAACGTATTGATTTTTTAATAACATGGGTAGTTACTTAGCCGTTTTCGACAATTCCTCGTATAAAGATAAATATTATACAAAGAAATACGTTCTAAAGATTAACTAATTTGCAAAATGCGTTAATTTAAAGCAAATCATATTTTATGAGTTGGAATTTTTTGCCTGTCTCTGTACATTTAGCTAATAAGTCAAAACTTGGTAATGAGACGTAGGTTCTCAACCACAACAACTTTTACTAATTAGTTTTTATCCTATCTTTACACATAAGGGTACTTTGTTCTTAGCTTTTTTCATATTTTTCTAAATTCTGAACACCCGGTATATAAATTTGAAAAAATAATATACTTTTTGGTCGTTGGAGAACAAGCAGGAGTTTTTATGAAAAATAACTTTTTTTCATAAACCCACAAATAAAAAAGTTTTCCCTCTTCGATAGTCAATCAGTGGACACACTGTATATATATATTGTCAATGGAGTATTAATAATTTTTATATGTATATATGTATACACCACAAAATATGTAAAATTTAATTACAAAGAAAGGACAAATTCCAGGAGTGTATTGCGCAAGTGAAACTAATGTAAAAAATCTCCCTGTGTCTGGTAAAAATAATTCGATATCTATCCAGTGGTTAACGAAACATGTTGCCAATAGGGAATCCAATCCCGCAAATGCGGGATCCCGCGGTGTTTTCGCGAGAGTGACATTGCGGGATTTGCGGGACTCGAAGTGGGGGCTGTATATATGTTAATAAAAAGTTATTTTATGCAATTAGAAACAGAGTAGAGTAGCAGGAAAATATTTATTGCATATAGGTACAGTACAATAGTACGACTAGTTTAACGGTTACATGTTACACTGATTTTGAAAGTATTTTCGGAGAAGGGATAACACGTTTAATGTTTCATCTTTTAGATTTGATCTTATTTTATTGCACATGTATCCTGCGGCTGAAAACGCACGTTCAGCTTCGACACTTGTCGGCGGAATAGATTTTACACAATTTGTGGCCCTCTTATTCGAATAGTTGGCGCATATCGGTCGATGTGATAAACTTTCCAAAGGGTATACCATCTTTAGCTACCATTCGAGACACTCTTTCCTCCATCGAAACTTTTTTCTCAGATGAAAAAAAATCTGTAATTTTCATGTTCTTAGGTAGCACAGAAGAATCACTAACATCTGAGCGCTTAGCAATAGAACTAAATGAACTACTCGAACTGCTGGTACTAGCTTTCAATTCCTGTGTTTTTTACAGGTTTTCTATCAATATCAACACTATCGCTGCTGTTCTGGACTTTCAAATTAATATTATCCTTTGTTTGTAAGTGGGTGGAAAACCAGAGATTATGATAATGCTAGGGCATAATTTACATGTAGCTGGAAGACCATCTTCAGACTTTAAAAAATAGTTCCAAACTAAACTTGAACCTTTATTGTCTTTGTAAAGTACACTGACACTCATTTTTGTGATTGCTGTTTAAATTCCATGTATTATATTCAACCACTTGATAAATGTCACTAGATGCTAGTAGAATAACGCCTTTATTTTCGCACCTACGCAAGAAAACTGTTCTGTTTAACGTATTTTCAATAGCCCAGCATGGCGGGGAATCCCCGACGCGTCAACCAAAAATATCGCAGTTTATTGTTTGGTATCCCGCAAATCCCGCGGATCCGAGGGATCGATGGGCTCAATACCGCAGGTTTGCGGGATTATAGTTTGGGTGCGGGATTGGATTCCATAGTTGCCAAGGGAATTCTTAATAAAATATAATTTACAATAAAATATTAGTTTTAAAATGAATATTTAAAAAACAAGTTAACAAAACTAGAACTCTTTTATATAATTTATCCCCGGATTTGAGGGCTTAATCCCGGGATTTTCGAGATTGATTTTTCTTCGAGACCACGGGATCCCGGAATTTCGGTATCCCGAGATTGGCATCCCTAGCTATAATATGTGATAAGAAGCGAAAAAACGTGAAAATACTTTCACACATCACCACTAATGCGTCAAGTTCAACTTTACACACCGGGGCGTGAAGTACAAAGAATTCCTTATGGGATTAATTTCATGCATCTCCCATAATCAAGTTTTTTACACATAATTATTGAACCACCACGTAGGTACATTAATTTTTTTTTAATATGATGTACTCGAAGATGTATATCAGGTAAGACCCTTCAAATTACTATCCAAGAAAGTATTGTGAATTACTCACAGCCGCAGGGACGGACTAGCTGTGACACTCATTGCCCTTTTTTAAAGCCCTGTATGATAAGAACTTTGGACAACGCTTTATACATACCTTTAACTATTGACTAAAAATTAAGTACTCTTCATTTATGTCGCTAATCCTAACCGTTTTCAAGAAAACGAGTCCCCTAACTTCTCACGGGTTAAATATGAAAAAGCGGAATTTTGAAGTTCAAGATTTGATCGGAACAAAGACGTATCTCTTACCGAGATACGCCAAATACACGATGTAATTAAAATTACGGTTAGGATTCGCGACATGAATGAAGAGTATTTAATTTTTAGTCAATAGTTAAAGGTATGTAAAAAACATTGTCCAAAGTTCTTATCATACAGGGCGTTAAGAAAAAGGGGCCACGAGTGTGATAGTCCGACCCTGCAGCTGTGAGTAATTCACAGCACTTTCTTGGATAGTAATTTGAAGGGTCACACTGGTACACATATATTAAAAAAAATGTTTAAATATACCTACTTCACTATTTTTTTTTCATATCCGGGAGATTTTCCTCTTTTTTCTGGACACCCTGTATATAGACGTAAATGACAACAAATGAAAATCGGATGACATACGAGTTTGTTTACATTATTTTCACGTATACAAGTTTGGTCCGTTTGTCCCAACTGAACTAGTATACAGGGTGTCTTTTTAAAACCCGAACACCCTTTTTTCTCGCTCAGGTTGCATTTTTTTGATGTCGACCTCCTCAGATGATTTTCGTAGTTTTGAGGGGGAAATCGAATGGCGCACTTATTTTTCACCTGCGGTGTTCAGGTGGTGCCCTGCGCAGGGCAACTTTTTTTTTTAAATGTGAACCCGCTTTTCTTTTCTCGCAGGTTCCGAACCTTCATTAAAAAACAACTTTTGTCAAAAACAATTTTTTATTCGAATCGATCGAGAACTTTTCAACGACGAATTGTTACACTACCAACAAGATGGAGCCCCGGCTCATTTCACGGTACCTGTTCGCCAATGGATCGGGCGGCTCGGCCCCGTATTATGGCCAGCAAGATCACCTTCCACTTAACGCCGATGGATTTCTTTTTCTGGGGGTTCATCAAGTCGATTGTGAGCCGTACGAGGACGTAGGATCTTCAGGAGTTGAGACAAAAAATCACCGGTGCCTGTAGAGAAAATGTGACTCCCGAAATTTTAGAACGAGTGCGAGAAGGGTTTCAGAGTCATTTGTACTTTTGTACGGAAAGAAACGGGGAGCATTTTGACCATTTATTAAAATGAGAAAATTGGTTTTAACCTCAAAATTGTTTCTGATTTCATTTTGCCACTTACTTTGTCTGAGTTCAGGATCGATTCGAATAAGAAAATGTTTGGGACGAAAGTTGCTTGTTTTTTAATGAAGGTTCGGAACCTGCGAGAAAAAAACGGGTTCCCGTTTAAATAAAAAGTGGCCCTGCGCAGGGCACCACCTGAACACCGCAGGTGAAAAAGCCGCGCCAATCGATTTCCCCCTCAAAACTACGAAAATCATCTGAGGAGGTCGAAATCAAAAAAATGCAATCCGAGCGAGAAAAAAGGGTGTTCGGGTTTTAAAAAGACACAGATATGGCACAATCTATATTGGTTGCTGAGGCATGATATTTCGGTACCACTCGGAGATTCTCAACCGGACCATTTCGTTGAAATCATTCTAGCCGTCTTCGTTAGTCTGACTGTTTGGTTCAAATTTAAAAAAGAACGTCAATTGACATTATTTTGAAGACAATAATCAAATTATTTTTTATAAAATAAAATTAATATCCTTTTTTTACCTATAAATCCGCCACTGCTCAGTAGGTACTTTATAGTGACCAATGCAATGCTGGGATCAAGAAGGATTATTAAAACTGGTAAACCCACATTCAGACAATCTAAAGGTTATTCTTGTAAAATACATTTTTTTATTTCACATATACTCGTTTTGTTCACCGAACAATACAAAAGTCAAGGCTTCAGTAAAATGGCGCCTGGTTCAGATACTTATACGTGTCCTTTACTATCCTACAGACAATTAAAATGATTAATTTTTTAAATCATTGTCAAAAGCTAATTTTAATATGTTGTGGTGTAATTACTTTAGTATCTTGTTAATTATCAATCAGAAAAAATGCCTATAGTACGGTGACGATAAATAGGTTCGGATAAAATTATTTAAAATTCCAACCGTTACTTTTTCGAAAAAAGGTCGTTCGTTACCCGTCGATTTTAATTTTTAGATTTAATTTTTGAAACTTATTTTCAGTGTGACTCAAAAAAAAGTTTTCAAGTGACACTTCAACAATTTTTTAAATTGAAACCCCCATTTTTTATTTTATTTTCGGATTACACGGAAAATGTATCACAATCTGTGTCCAAATTAAATTGTTAAAAAAAAATTATTAAAAAAAAAAAATTAGATTGATAGAACCTGTGAAATACAGTGAAACCTCTCTTAGGCGGACACCTACGGGACCGTCTAAGTGTGTCCGCATAATAGAGGTGTCCGCCCATGGGAAATGTGTTATTAGGTAATATGTAAATGCAAAATTGTTACTTATAAAACAAAAATACACACACAATAGTTTTAGTTAGGATGTAGTACTAAAAAATCTACTAACGTAGTTTGACGTGTTTGCGTTTTATACTTGCAATCTAGAAACTGTAATTCCAAGTCTGATAACAATTCCATTGCTGTAGACTCCGTACACCATTCTTTGAAACAGTTATATGCCTCGTCATATCTCGGGCGGCTTTTAGTTGTCAGGAGATCTTCGTCTACTATTTTTGCTGCTTCTCGAATTTCTGGTGGAGTAGCAGCAACATCAAATTCCTCATCTGTCTGTTGTTAAAATAAGATATTGTTTGGTGACATGGGAACCAAAACACAAAAAATGATATTTTCCATCTTATGTGTATTATTACCTACGTTATTTTACCACCTGCGGTTATTTGAAATTTCTGTCTAATTTGTCAATCCAAAAGTCAAAATGACATTTATCTTTGAATACTAATTTTAATTCAAAATAATAAGAAGTGGATGTTAGATGTGGTTGTAAATAAAATAGTATTCAAACCTCGGTGAAAAGTTTCACTAGTGTCTCGAGTTTTAGTTACCGACTCTCTCGACAGGAATGAAACACTTTCCACCTCGGTACGTAATATACTATACCTTAACCGGCGAACAGGACCGTACTTCGCCTTTAATGAAAATGATTACACGGCAATATTTTAACATATCAAGAGCCACTTTTAGAATTAATTTTGATATATATGTCCATATATCGATAGATTTTTAAAACCGTTACATCGCTACGACGGATTTCGGTTCTGGCCAAAATCAAAATCAAATAAAAAATGTGAGTTTTAATTTAATGAAGGGCCACATGAAATCTTTGTTTTTGAGTCACCTTGTGTAAATGAAAATTAGTTTAGAAAATTCCATAAATCGACGGGTCCGAGCGTTTTTTTGGAAAAATTAAAGGTTGAATTTCAAATGAATTTATTGGAACCTATTTATTCTCGCTGTATATAGTGTGTCCACGGATGAACCTACTTCGACTTGATTTTATTGTACCTACACAAATCGAAAAGCCAAATAATTTTTTTTCGCACAAATTATTATTTCTGATACTTTATTATTCTTGTTCATTGGTTGTTTTTATGCAGCAGGTCTTTAAATGGGTTTTAATAATTAATTTTACTTTCACTAAGTTAAATTTTTTTATTGTTCAGTCTGGGTTCAAAAGACCGAGAACACGTATGCATGAATTGGCAAAGTTAGGCAAATTAACCGCGTTTAACGAAATTAATTTGCTCGGCAACACTTCACGCAATTACATTTTATTTGCTAATAAAAATGAATAACTTGTCAGGAAACTATCTTAGCTGTAACATTATTTGTTTAAATAATAGCTAAAATTAACGAAACACATAAAAGCTGTCGCGAGATTACAGATCTATTAAAAACAGGGGGGAGGGGGCTAGATTATGTATAATTTATAAAATATAAGTCTTTTGATATAAGTAAAAGAGATGTCAGGACCTGATAAATGAGGTGTCATTGACCAGTATTCCCCAACCCTGCGGGTAATTCCAGTCAGGTAATTTTTAATGCTTTTTATATAGCAAAAAATTACTTTAGGATTTTTTTTTGAAAATGCTAACTTCCCCCTACGCCATTGACATTTTCCATACGGATATTTTCATTAGCCTGGTCAATTCTACATGAAAACGGTCTCTCTTGATACAGGGTGTTATGGAAATGACGTATTATATTTAAACCGGCAATTCCTGAGATAAAGACAAATTGAAGAAAAATAACCATAAATGGCGCTTTCAATTCATTCAGCGGTAAAAGTGACCTGACGTCAAACCAGAAAAACACCTATGTGGCATTGCGCTACATGTAAGAAATCAAGGAATTCTGGCCGGTGTTGTCATATATACACCTTAAACTCTTTAGACAAAATTAAGTAATTTAAACACTTTTCCATTCTGTAATACCTTTTTGTACAATTAATTGAAGAACATTTACGACGGACTATCTTTTAAACAACCCGAAAAAACATATGGAATAGTAATAGCCACGTACGTCACTAGATCAAATGCCGATGACCTCTTGACGCCTTATATCGGCTGAGGGAAGTAGTTTCGTATAGCGCCGCACGCTCGCGTCTGTTAGTTGAAGACCAACCAGCGGCCGGATACATTGTGTCTCGTCGATCATCAACACACTCTCAGCAATCCGCTCTGTTTTTTCCGTTTACGCGTGTATCTTGCCCGTCCATAAATAATCTTTGAATATTGTTTTTTTGATTCGTTTCTGCTGGACGTCAAATTTCGTCGCGTTTCTTCTGGGCGTCAAATTTCGTCGCGTGTAATAAAATCTAAGAATCTGTAGTATAATCTGTATTATTGTATTTTTAAAAGCTAACTATCGATTCTGTTTCACTATTACTGTGTGTACATAAAGTATTTCCAGGAGTGTTCCCATGAAAAAGAAAAAAAAACTGATTGTCTTTGTGCCTGGATTTCCTCGCTCTTTAGGTATAAGGATAAATACAAGTAGGTAGAAAATAATTTATTTTTATAATTTTATATGGAATTTCAGTTTTACATTAAGTTTGGCAACATTGCCATTGGCTCTGGGTGAAATGTTGTACAGTAGCGCGGACTGACCTGTGAGTAAGAGTGTATATTACCCCACTTTTAAAAGGGTCGATTTAAAAAAATTAAAATATGTAGCGCTTCTCTAGGACACCCAAGGAGTCACCCATTTAAATATAATACGTCATTTCCATAACACCCGTATAGACGAAGAGTCAATTATGTCAGAAGCATCGTTCTTGATCAAAGCAATTAAAATCACATTGAAACTCATTTTTGTAAGGATCGGTAAGGATATATTTTGGTGGCCATTTTCCTTATTATCAATGTTAATATTGACCAGTCTCAATTAGAATTTAAATGTTTTAATCAAGAACGGTGCGTCGGACGAGAAAAACGCAATGGTTGAGTAGAATTGACCAGGATAATCACAAATAGTAGTACTCTTCGAATAAATAAGTATTTGTTTATAGAATTGTAATCGTTTTCACTTCAACCGCACCGTTTCTACTTAGACTATACCAACAGTTTTTATTGACATTGAATTAAATTTCTATTTTGTCACTTTCATTACTAACTAATAAAATCAACAAGAAGTTTGTTCCGTACAAAATTTCAAATATCACCAATTAAATTATTACAGCTAATTATTGTTAAAAACTAACAGAAAAAGGATAAACTCTGTCCTATGCGAGGTGAGTGGGTGAGTGCTATAAAATATCTCGAAAACAGTTTAAAAATAGTTAGATGGCATAATGGTGAGGTAATAGGGGAACAACGTAAATACAGGGTGTTATGGAAATGACGTATTATATTTAAATGGGTGACTCCTAGGGAGTCCTAGAGAAAGTATACATACTTCTTTTTTTTTAAATCGAATATCTAAATACTAAGGTAAAAACCCTTTTTACCCACATACTGTCGCGCCGTTACATCTGGATTCACTTAGCAATAATGTGGGTCACTAGAGTATACTACCAGTGTTGTCAGATCACGCCGCGTGTCTCGCCCTTACTTGAGTACTGGCCCTTTATAATTCAGTAGGCTTGGCGATTCGGGAGTGAAAGGACGTTGGTTCCACGACGTCGAGGGTGCCACGTGCTTGACGTATACGAATTTTAAACGTTTGGTTAGTTGTATTGCCAGATTTTTTTGTTGTTGTGAAATAATTCATAATAATAAATGTTGTGATGTGATTTCAAATTCGTGTGATATGATTTACTGTTGGTTCTCGTGAAAAGCAGACTTTTTGTGTTTTATTTTTTTATGGAATTTAATTATAAAACGGATTATTATAAAATAAGGTCGAAGGTAAGAGAGAATGCCCCTTAAAATTGTAGTTTTCTTTGTCTAAAAAGCTTGAAAAAGAAGTGATAGCGCGCGTCAAAGACGTCTTGTTGTCAAAAACTGAACACGTGCAATGTGTTGCAATATGACAACATCGCATTTAATGCGTTAACCTCTTTTGAACCTGGAGACTGCCTCAATACAATATTGATTGCGAAGGGCCTCAGGAGCGGCCACGTAAATTTTGAGATTTCATATAAAGTGTATATTTCGCTTAATAATTCAAAGCGCCATTTATGGTTATTTTTCTTCAATTTATTTTCATCTCGGGATTTGCCGGTTTAAATATAATACGTCATTTCCATAACACCCTGTATATTTTTAACATTATTTATTTCCTTTCTCTATTTTGAGAGATTTGAACTTTAAATAGTATTGCTTTTACTTGAGTCATCCTACCCGTTATAATGTCGCTTCGTACTGTCTGGTCCTCGAGTTCGTCATGCAGTAACTTGATGGCCTTGTTAAATACTTTTCCAGTCCTTTATTAGTCTTCTGGGCATCCTCCATTAGTCCTGTTACAGTCGCCATTTTATGTTGTGGAGGGGTTTTAAATAAAGATACGAAGCTAATCAACATAATGAGCATAGTTTTCATTGCTCTGGTGTTCGCAACATGAATGTTCCATTTAAAAAAATCTTAGATGACGTCCTACCCCATACCTGGGGCACCCTATATACCAACGTTTTACTTTAAAAAATAAGCAGCTAATAGTTATTTATGTATCAAGGGTACTAAGAAGATGATTATGCCCTGAGGGCGATAGTCGCCCGAGGGTATATCTATTAGTACCCGTAGTGCATACAAACGTTTATGTCATACCAGTTCGTTTAAAATAATAAATATTTTTTTAAAATTTAATTTGATTTACCAATTTTTTATTTTTACCTGCGACATTATCTTGACATTATTATAGCCTGTGTTGTTTCTAGGGAGATAAGTATTCAAATGTTTAATGTGCCAAGGTAAAAAATCAAAAATGGAACAAGGTTTTGAAATTCCCGACGAAATTGAAAAAAGGCTGAAAAGGCAACGCAAAATTACCCTATATTTTCTTAGTTAAAAGAGATGCAGAAAAATGTTCTATACAGGAGTTTCTATATATTGCTTGTTGAATAATCTGCCGTTTTCAGAATAAGTATATGGGGTCAGGTAAAAAAGTTATAGGACCTAACCTAATTTTTTTAAATGGAACACCCTGTATATTTAAATATAAAAAGATACTATTTTAAATTCTCCTTTCAAATATATATCCTTTAATGGTTACCGTCTTTCCGGATAGCGAACAAAATATAAATTTTGCGCCATTTCTTCGTATTTTCCAGTTTCAATATAAACTGATATCATATCAAATTTTTCAAAATGTTGATAAGTCACATTCACAAATGAATATGTAAAAATGAAATTGACGTTAAAAGTTAATAACAACTAGAATGTCAACATAGTTGTTTCTAGCATATTAGCTTTTGTTTCATGGTCTACTGTGGTTTAAAGTAATAAACTTTAATAAATCGCCTAGGAAACCAATATCATGCATATTTGAAAGGAGAATTTAAAATAGTATATTTTTAGATTAAAATATACAGGGTATTTCATTTATAAAAGTTAGGTTAGGTCCGATAACTTTTTTACCTGACCCCGTATACTTATTCTGAAAACGGCAGATTATTCAACAATCAATATAAAGAGACTTCTGTATAAAACATTTTTCTGTATCACTTTTAACTAAGAAAATATAGGGTAACTTTGAAATTGTCAATTTTCTGAATTTCCCCAGTATCTCTTAAGCGAGCGAAAATTTTCTAATTTTGATTTTACCATTTTAGGTTTAACCCAAAAAGAGCACATGACACCTACATTACTTTTTTGATAGCGCTAACAATTACGGAAATACCCTATAAAAGTGTCGAAAATGGGACCATTTAAAAATTTTTACTTCTTTTCAAAAACGAATCTAAAAACCATGTAGAATAAAAACTAAGACAGCCATGACAAATTTGACGCCGGAATTTTTCGTTCGCAACATTCTATCTTTGATAATAATTCTAATACACCCAGAAAGTATCGAAAATGGGACACCCTGTAGTATTCTATGCCCATAAACATGACTTAAAAAAAAAATTAGATATTTCGGATATAATTTATTCTATCGCAAAGATCATGTAGACCAATTGTAGTATGCCTTTATCGGTAAATAAACATAAACTAATTATAAGTATGCATGAATTCCTATATGTATATGAATATTTTCATTTTATATCATAACGGTTTCTGTTACGACGTTATTTACTTCACATCAGAGTTCTGACCTTTTTATGGCATTTCCACGAGTGAAATAATCGCTATGCATTATGCAATAGCAATTTGCATTTTAACTATGGACACAATATATAGTTATTACGCATATAGTTATAGTCGGTACTTTTATATCGTTGATTCCATATTTAGTAGCTCTATTATTCATGCCTAAAATAGATTATGTATGGTGAATGTGAACGAACCTAACCTAGGATAATTTTTTTCATTTTCACCGACCTATATCTATGGATAGCCAAACTCTAAAAGCAAAAGTGGCAAATTTATGACCTTGCGCATGGATTTAAAACTGATCGTCAGATGTCATGCGCAATGCCGACCAACCAATACTTATAAACAGGAAGAAGACAAACAGCCGTGTTAACAAATCGAAGCAAGTATGAACAAACGAACAAACCCGGCATCAGCTGACAAACGCACGTGCTTTTCAAATGTCACCTTTGTCCAAATTTTTACTACTGTCAATATTTTAAAGTGACATTTAACCAACAAAAACATTCAAAACCCTTTTATTTGATTTACAGAATGATGTTAAAATAATCCTTACACACTCTTATATCATTTTTTGAACTAGTAACGTAACTACAAATGAAAAATTAAACTTCAGAAATAAGCTTGAAAGTAGTTTTATTAATAGGAAGTAAATCATAATTTACATAAAATATTTTACCATCTTCAACTGGGCTCTAGGTCCTAGCAGCGGCGGCTCCTCCATTAGGTCATTGGGTCAATGACCTCCCTATAAAAATTTAGGAAATAAAACTTTTTTTTAAATTAGAATTTACTACAAATGTACCTACTATAATAATTTACCTATAATATTTGAAACGCCCCCGTAAACGCAAGCGTGTAGTGCGATTCAAAATCGGGCTGGAGCAAAGGGCTGGAGCAAAGGGCTGGAGCCAGTAATTGACCACGATAGCTTAAATTGAAACGAATTTAGCCGAGCTCTGACGACTCCGGCAAGCGGGAGAAACATACGCGAAGTTAACCGCCGCTGGGTCAACAGCCCGGTTTATTGAAAATCTGAATAAGATGTACCTATGAACCTATGTCGTCTCATCATTAGTAATTATTAAATGCTTGGAAAAGAGATGGCAGGTTCCAGGTTGGACGTAGGTCGTAGGTCGCGCAACATTTTCATTTAGTCTACTTTAATTTTGGTTGTAATAATTTGTCTTAATACGAATAGAAAAACCATTTATAAATAGTATTGCTAATTTTAATGAGCGTGTTATAACTCATTTTGCAAATGTTAAAGACCGAAGGGTTGATCTAAAATTTAAAATAGTTTAAAAAAATATTTTTTTCTATATTGGTATCAACTCCAAGCTAATTCGATGCCGTTTTTAGTATCGAACTGAGCTTGTCTCGAAACCATTTTTTATTCTTTTTTAAAGGTTGCTAATTTGAGGTCATATATTTTATGTTTGTTTGCAGAAATAATTTCTAAAGTAACGTTACACCTGTCAAGTTTATTTTCTTTGTAAAGCTGAACACAGCAGTACAATATTTTACAAATTTAAAGCTTTGCAATTTCCGTTAACTCAGGAGGATTAAAATCATCTTGGTTCATATTGTTTAATTATTTAAGAAAATTTTCAGTTTTGCGAAAAAATGATAGACATGGATAATTTATCAAATGCTATAAAATCATAATTTGATAGTACATATTACCAACATAAAATTTTCACATAAATATTTACGAAAGTTATATAAGTATAGCATGTATTTTTTTAATATGGATTTTTCTTATTAAGAAAACTTAAAATAGAAAAAATAGTACCTATAAAGTACTTGTACTTTAATATACTATTCTTGTATCGCATATAGCGTAATGACCCCCCAATGAGATTGACCACGAGCCGCCACTAGGTCCTAGCAAATATTTCAAGCTTCAAGTCCAAGCATATTTGCTTACTCTCAGTAAAGATGACTAAATGAATATTTCAATTACAAATTACTCACTTGCACCAAAAAGGAAACGACGTTTTTCGTGAAAAGATTAGAAAATTAAAAATTATTTTAAAATTTAAAGATGCTGCCTCTTCTCCACCATTTTAAATCACATCAGATGTTGCTTGATTTTCATTCCCGCCAGACGAAGGAAGTTAGTGTGCTGTTCGCATTCTATGCCTGTCTCTGTCTGCAGCAACCTTCCCTAATTCAGTAAAGTGAGACAAATATGATCAGGATCAAGTCGCCTGCATAAACAATCACTTTTTGGCATTTCATATTAACTCTACGTAAGTCTGATATTGACGCTTGACGCCGAGTGAAACAGATAGATAAAAATAAGTTACTTGTGAGCGTATGGAGCAGAGTAGGCTTAGCATCACTTCCAAGGCCTTCTTACGTGTTTCGATCCCCCAATAAGCAGTCTCACCGGGCTGATGCCGACTGATAAACTATTTACCTTGAGCGGCGAACAGGACCGTACTTTGCCCTTAATGAAAATTACACGTGAACATTTTGGCACATCAGGGCCTTACTGGGAAATAAGCGATCTATTTTCTCGCATAAAATAATGCTTTGTGGCCTTCACTGAAGAGCCACTTAATTTTGATATCTATTGTTCACGTATCGATAGATTGTTAATATCGTTACATCGCTACGACTGATTTCGGTTCTGGACGGTCGTCATTTGTTCACGTCGTTGTTTGGCAACCAAACCGGCACCGATGCGGCGGGGTTGCCTATATGACGGCGACAACATTGTGCGCAAGACAACCTATGAGCAATCTTTCAAAATATGACCGGAACCCCATAAGTTGTACGTATCCATAGTTGTAGGTCGATGCTTCATCCAGATAATTTCATATCAAATGTCTTGCACACGATAACAGTAAATCAACGCATCTTTTAGCATCTCATTTATTCCAGTGCAACATTCTTCAAAGCGTCTTCCGCGAGCCGAAGGCTAGACGTGATATCTGTAGGCCGCCCGCGTACTATAAGTTTTTTTGTTAAGATTTTCAGTGAAGAAATATAATGTTATATGATTTTCAGAGAATGTATTTCTAATAATATGGCGACGATAACCACGTATCAGTGGCGGCCCGTCAGGGCCGACCCGCTAATTTATACTTTTATCTTTTATTTTAATATAATTCTTTATTCAACCAATTCAATTATAATATTTGTAATATTCAATAAATTATCGTATATTTAACAATTTAATAAATTTATTGTTTTCAAATATCCCCTGTAGCGGCATCTCCAAGATTACTATTCTTTGATTACCATTCGAATCCCTCGTAGACATAGTAGTTGCCAAGAGACCGGAGCCGAATGACCTTGAAATATCACCACCTAATTGGTTTGGAAACGAAACATATTCTGTTGGGGATATGCAACCAGTGTATTCTTATTCATAAAAAATAAATAATACCGGCTATCAAATCCGAGCCGCAAGCTGTGACGTAGTTCCGACTTTTCTCGCGAGCGGGAAATTAGGGAAACAGAATCAGTGGTTAATTATTTCGATTCGTAACGGTTTGTAGTCGATTTTTTAAAAAGATATACGAACTATTTTCGGAAAATTATAAATTCAGTGTTAAAGTTACTTGACTTGTGGTAGTGTGGTTTGTATTTTGTGTTATTTGTTTATAATATTTAGTAAAATAGAAAAGCGGTAGGTTTGAAAATTTTTAGGAATTTAATTTATAACAAAAATGCAGGGAAATATGCAGATGATGGAAACCGAAGCCGGTACAAATACTGTAAGTAATAATATTAAGGACAAATCTGAATTGTTAATTTTACGATGGCGTTATTAATCACTTTGCAACAATTTACAAACAAGTTTAGTGACAGACATGTCACTGTCATACTTCTTAAAATTCTTAGGATTCTTGTCATTCAATTGTTTTCGAATTTTAAATCAATTATGTTCGTTAAAACGCATCTTAAAAACCTGTTATCGTATATTAAATGATCAACAAACAATATAAAAAAATGCAATCTAATTTAATTTATGAAATAAGACAGTATTAAATAGGTCAATTTTTTTTTAAATTTGGGCGTGGCCCTGAAATTTTTACGCCTGCGGCGCATTGCCTCCAGCGGTTTTTCTGCCGGCCCTACATTCTTAGTTGCGAGCCGCCACTGCCACGTATAGAGGGTGTATCAATAATGTACTTATGTACAGGTCGACAAGTGTATCTGTGTCTTCGACGTAGAGATGAGACGGTATTTGCGTACCGCTATATTGTCGCGGTATTTTTCCATACCGTGTCAAAACCAAAAATTTTTTTTTGCGTAGATGGCTGTTACTTTATATTTTGGCATTAAATTTGATTCTTAACAACTTTTTCTAAAAAATTTTCTGGTACCATATAAGTTAATGTTACTTTACTCTTGGCATTTTAGCACATTTTCTTATTTTTTGACCACCCTGTACGTTATATTTGTGATTATTTCGGGGATTAAGGAGTTTTTAAGGTAATCGAAACTTTTTATGAAGAACAGTTTTTTTCCTAAAATCACAGATAAAAAGAGTTTTCCATATGGTGGCAATATTTTCACACACGATATATTTTTGAATTGGTTCAACAAGGGACATGTTACCTCACGAGAACTATTCAACGACCTGTTAAATTTTATGAGTGAAAAAATGGGTTGGTGCGCACGATTTCTGGTCATCAAGAAGGCCTTAATGTGCCAAAATAATGCCATGTAATCATTTTCATTCAGGGCGAAGTACGGTCCTGTTCGCCGATCAAGGTAAATGGTTTATCAGTCGGCATTGCGCATGACATCTGACGATCGTCTTTGTTTATATGCGCGAGGCCATAAATTTGCAACTTTTGCTTTTAGAGCTTGACTATCCATATACATACATATACAACAATTTAATTTAATCATTTTTGCATTTTAAATCATTGCTAAAAATACATTTTAACCGCCTGTTAAAACCAGATTTTTTAATTAAATGAGGCGTTTTTAAACATCATTGGAGGGAATGCGTTGCTATTTTAATTTAAAATCGCATAACGCAATCATTTCATTAAAATAGTGGTTGGCATGCGACGATAAATCCGGTAGTTCTTTTTATATTGCAGTTGATACCATGACATCTTTTTTCAGATATATTGTAACTCTTTTATAAATAATTTTTGAAAAAATATTCTTGATAATACAACGTGTCCAAAGATAAGGAGGGCCAGTACAGGGATCTCGGAAACCGTAAGAGATACGATTACAAGATACGGTTAAATGGAAGTAAAGTTGCGCATTTACGTGCCTAATAATATGCCGTTTAGAAAGTTTTAAAATTCCGAGTAGTTCCGGAGATATCCGGAAAAACTGAAATTCTGAAAAATCGTTTTATTGTTTTCTTGGGTTTCTTTGAGATCGAATTCTAAAGTAAATTGCACTTTTACATTGCCACTTTTTCCGCTCTATCTAACAGCGTTAATTGTTTTGTAATCCAACGAGTCGTCTTCGAAGGGCCATTATCAACTTTCTTTTTTTAAATATGGTCCTGTTTTTCTGATATCGGAATTTGAGAGCTTCTTTTCTTCCGAATGGAATGACAGTTTCGAGGGTTTTCTGAACAACATCAGGAAATTTTGGGATACGGTCCTGTATTTCTCCTAATTTTATAAATAATATCTCATAAGTAAGCTCTAAATTTTTACTTATGTTGGACTAGTTCAATAAATAACAAATAATGTAACAATAAACCACAAATTAGTGAACAAAAATCCAAAACAGTAATAAATCGAACAACGAAAAAAGTAAGGAACTACATGATCAGGTGTTCAAAATGATTTCCGTTATTCTCTAAGCACGAAATAACATCTTCTAACTGCCACATAACAGTTTTTTTGAGATAAGATAAAGCACGATAGAATATCAAACTTTTCAGCATTTGTAAAATTATGTTCCATATTTTCTGGAAAATAGAAAATATCTTTAAAAGCTTTGAAACGATCACAATGGGAATATCAAGTAAAACAAATCATGCATCACCATCATATTTTTTTTGTTTCAAACGCCTACTTTTCTTTTAAATCCCGAATCAACAGAAGTTTGAAGGAATGTTTCTGTATTTTGTTCACTTATTTGTGGTTTATTATTAAATTATTTGTTATTTATTGAACTAGTCCGACATAAGTAAAAATTTAGAGCTTACTTATGAGATATTATTTATATAATTAGGACAAATCCCAAAATTTAATGATGTTGTTCAAAAAACCCTCGAAACGTTATTAATCGACAATGTTGCATTCGTTAAATGTTAAATTTATAATTTATTACTCTTAAACTACATAACCAAATGAAATAAAACTTTAGGCAATTATAAAGGACGCTAATACGAACCTAAATATGCAATAAAATACTGGGTGTCCCATTTAAAAAAAGACAGCATTATGTTACCACACTTTTTTGGGCCACCCTGTATATTGGATAATATAATATAGTATAAATCGGCATAGGAATGAAATTGCTAAGTTAATTAGCATAGGAGCTATCGAAGCCTGACACACTATTTCCAGTGCATGTGCTCATTTTGACTATTTTGATTGCGATGAAGGTAGCTCCCCGGGATCGCATTTTCGGACCTCGGGCCCATGGAGACTTTTGATCAGCATCGATTTTTGGATAATATCTCCGAGTATCAAAGTTTTTAATCGAGGTTGTTCCGTGCGGGGTCCTTTATTTAAAAATTATTTAAAACAATAAAGTTATTCAGAAAATTATAATCTGGTCACTTTTACGACCCACTGTACAGTTCCTTCTAAAATTGGGCCAGTAATTTATAGTTACCTACTTAACCGTTATTGAAAAATACGTTGATAAGTGAAATTACCTATTAACTGATTTTATTTTTGCAATATCTGTATACAAAACAATTTACTTTTTACCGTTTTTTAGCAGACAGCTTGACGATCTTAATTTATTTAAACTAATTCATACAAAAACGATTCGAAAGGCATGACGATATCAATAAAAATCGTTCGTAAAACCGAAAGTCCTATTATAATATTATTTAAAACGAATGTTTTAAAATAAAAACAATATGATAAGAATTTTTATGAACCTTAAATGGTGATACCGCACCTTTTACTCGGGTGACCAAGCACACTTTCACTAAATGAAATGAACGGATTTTTTTCCATTAAAATTGCATCTGCAAGTTATATAGCTGAAGTATTCAACCTTCACTTCTGATCAACAGCCCAACCCAGTGTAATTTAAATATTTTTTGGTTTTTATACTCAATGGGTTAGGGCTACGCTGTCTAACTAGCGGACTTCCCTTATAAGAGATAACCAAGTTATAATACTATAGTTATAGAATTTTTTTTAAGTAGCGAAGAACATCAATGGAACTTACATTATATTGTAAAATTATTCTGCAAGCTTTTTATTGTCTATCAAATCTAGGGGTTTTTGCACTTATAATTCTTTGGTAATGGCTGTAAAGAGAGTTTTTCTATTTGGGTTTCATAATGGCTACATTATGAAATAAAAAAAAAGAAATTGAATAACTTGCCACTTTATGAAACTGAAATTTTATATTTTTCCTGTTGGCAACAAGCAGGGTTCGAATTTTAGGCCTAACTCGAATTCGTTGAAATTAGTTTTCTAGGCATTATGGATTCGATAGAAATTTTTTATAGAAAACTTTAAAATACTAACCTTTAACATTGCAAATAGACATTTATCCGAAATACCTATACTCGTAAATATATAACATACTGATGGTGTCCGTCAACTAATTTCTAGTCACAACTATAAAACAACATAAGCTAAAAATAATAAAAATATATTCCCGTTTATGCTCTATTTCTAAAGTTTTATTCAATAAAGTACTATTTTTATTTTTAATTCAATATAGCATTATACATATTACTTTATATATACATATTTATAGTTACTGTAGACATTTCGTGGGCATTAATTGTTATTCCTGTCAGATTCTGTGTCGACACAATATTTTGTTCAATAGTATTATTTATTATTTTGTTCAATATTTTGAACTTTGTTCTGCTCGCAACATAACTCAAAGTTTTGCATATTCTTTTTAAAAGTTTTTTTTAGATTATTTTCTGCAATTTCTCGTATATTCCTTACTCATTTTTATTAACTTTAATAATAGGTATATTTCTTTTTAATTATGACGCATGGGAAGAAGCTTTGTTGTGCTCAATTGTTTCTATCATAGCATATTTGATACCTGTAACATTTTATTAAATTGTAAAAGTATTGCCAACCCAAAAAGAAAATATTAATTCAAATGGAAAAAATCTACTATAATTTTTAAAGTTTTTCAGACTTTAAAGACACAAATAGAAAAAGTATTATAAAATACACGGTTCATAAGACAATTAGAGCACTTGTACTTTAGAAAACTCCCCGCTTCGCGGGTCGTTTTCTAAATTAAACGCGTGCTCTAAGATAGTGTCTTATGAAACTTGTATCTTAATATACTATTACGGAATTTCATAACTTTTTAGTACAGGGTATCCCATTTTCGACACTTTTATATGGTATCTCCGTTATTGTTAGTGCTATCAAAAATGTAATGTACGTCTCATGTGCTCTTTTTGGGTCAAACTAAAAAGGGTAAAATAAAAATTTGAAAATATTCACTCGCTTAAGAGATACGGGGAAAAATCAAGAAATTGACATTTTCAAAATTACCCTATATTTTCTTAGTTAAAAGAGATACAGAAAAATGTTTTTTACAGAAGTTTCCTTATATTACTTGTTGAATAATCTGCCGTTTTCAGAATAACTATACGGGGTCAGGTAAGAAAGTTATCGGACTTAACCTCACTTTTTAAATGGTGTATATGTATATTTTAATCTAAAAAGATAGCATTAACTCTCTTTTCAAATTTATAACACACCATGGATGATAGATATCATATCAAATTTTTCAAAATGTTGATAAGTCATTTTCACAAATGAATATGTAAAAATGAAATTGACGTTAAATGTTAATAACAACTTTTTTTTTTTTTTTTTTTTTTTTTTTTTTTATGATCAAACACAAGCACTATAGGAAAAATCCTTTAGGGCACTCTGGGAGTGGTGCGTGTGCGCAAAAAGCGATTCACGTTGGTTTTGAATCGTTGGAGGTTATATTCGTTGGGAAAAACGACCTCGGGAAGGTCGTTCCACAAGGATGAAGTCCTCCAGATGAAATGAATAGAATGTAAACATAGTTGTCTCTAGGATATTAGCTTTTGTTTCATGGCCTACTGTGATTTAAAGTAATAAAGTTTAAATAAATCGCCTAAGAAACCAATATCATACATGGTGTGTATATATATATTTGCGAAGAGAATTTAAAATGCTATCTTTTTATATTAAAATATACAGGGTGCTTCATTTAAAAAAATTAGGTTAGGGCCGATAAATTTCTTACCTGACCCCGTATACTTATTCTGAAAACGGCAGATTATTCAACAATCATTATAAATAATCTTCGGTATAAAACATTTTTTTTTAACTAAGAAAATATAGGGTAATTTTGAAATTGTCAATTTTTTGATTTTCCACCTTATCTCTTAAGCGAGCGAACATTTTCAAATTTTGATTTTATCATTTTAAGTTTAACCTAAAAAGAGTACATGATACCTACATTACTTTTTAGATAGCACTAACAGTTACGGATAAAAGTGTCGAAAATGGGACACTGTGTACAATTTGTTCGGATTAATACCAAAAACATCTATTAATAT
This sequence comes from Barypeithes pellucidus, assembly GCA_963991005.1. Taxonomy (NCBI): domain Eukaryota; kingdom Metazoa; phylum Arthropoda; class Insecta; order Coleoptera; family Curculionidae; genus Barypeithes; species Barypeithes pellucidus. The sequence goes on along the minus strand of OZ022562.1, from coordinate 16,642,411 downwards.
TTATTTAAAGTCAGCTTCGTTACAAGGTAAATGAAATTTTATCACACTCTGCTAATATAAATATTTATGTATGTATTTTATGTTTTTTGAACACCCTGCATAATATGACAGTATTTCCAAAAATTAATAATTTAATTACTTACTATACTCAATCGGTCAATTAAAAAAAACCAAAATTATTATGAAAAGTTTACCCCCCGTCGAATATTTATTTAATGATTGGTCATTTCCGTCACTCGATAGCTAATATATTAATGAATTATTCTTCTTCAAGGACAAGAAATATTATTACTATTTCCTAATTAATATAATGATGGTAAAAAATGACCCATAAATAATTTTTCATCGTAGCATGTGAAAAATACTTTCTCAGGTGATAAATAAATTTCTCTTTACTCTTCAAAGATCTTAAATGGTAATTTTGCGTGATTTTTATGTTTGTTAAATATGCGTTTGCTAAACGGTAAATACTTTTAAACTGTACAATAATGAGAATGTGTCGTTGGATAGATGATGACGGTAACAGGCCATAATGTTTACGATACGATAAATAATTCTCACCTAATAGCGAAAAATGAAAATGCAGTTGAAAATAGCGCAAGTTACTTTCAACAGTTTCATAAATCAAATCTATTGAAATGCTTAGATGACACAAACTTTGACATGAGAATGGAATAAAGTTGACCTTTTACCTACAAACGTCAAAAATTTACCTGAAATATTCTTGTTTCGTACACTGAATTAATTGTATAGGAAGTTGGGTCAGACAGCTGGACAAATTGAAAGAATTAGAGCAATGTAAATATATGTACAGTGAGGACGTAAAGTAAGGAATAAATTCATTATCTCGCAAACTACAATTTTTTAAAAAAATCGCTCGGACCCTTCGATTTTGTTTTTCGAACGCGCATATTCTGACATAAAATGTAGATATACAGGGTGTTGCAAATAAGAGTGACACAAAAAATTTTTTTTTCTTAAATAGAACCCACTGTATATTATTGCATGTACGGATTCTTCGGAAAATCCTAAACATTTTTCATGTAGCATGTGCTATACCTTAGCCCAAGCGTTTTGGAGTTATTCTCATTCAAAATTTGAAAAGTGGAAAAAGTCATGGAGAAAACAAAGAATAAAATTATTTTAAAAATGTCTTATTTATCGAAAAAACAGTTAGGTGAACTTAAAAATAATTTTTCTAAAGTAAATGTTCGAAGTGTCTTCCGTTGGTCAACTGACAATAGCCTAACCGATCTACAAATTCTCGCTGAACATTTCGAACCATTTGGGGTGTAATTTGCCGAATTTCTTGCCGACTTTCTTGCCGGATGCGATCTTTTAAATCATCTAAATTTGCAGGCTGGCTTTTGAATACTTTTCCCTTAAGGTATCCCCATAAAAAAAGTCGAGTGGTGTTAAATCGGGTGACCTTGGCGGCCACTCAATAAAACCACCTCTTCCAATCCACCTGTTTGAGTGCCTCAAAGGATTTCTCTTATAGTGCTTGTGTTTGTTCATAAAAAAAGGGAAAATTTCTACAAATTCTTATTTCTTTCAATCCGATTCATTGAACCGTTTTCAAATTATGGCTTATTTTCGAAAATAAAGTTTCGCTTTCAACATTCTTTATTTCTAGAACGAGAAATATTTCGAAAAACTTGTATAATTTAATCGGTTTAATTTGATGTTTGGTATCTCCAGTTATTCTATGGAGTCTAAGTTATGGGACACTCTGTTTAATTTGTTGGTTAGGTGCAAAACTTAAAACTTTCATTAAGAAGATACCGAAACTTAATATACTCACCGGCACAAAATTCCGCCAACCTGAAATTTTGGTCAAGTTTGATATTTTATAACTTTTTTATTTTTTATGCGATTTTCATGGTTTTGTTATCAGTTTGTAGATCAATTTATTGTGTTTTTCCTTAATTATTTTAAAAAGTATCATTTTTCTATTAGGGTATATTATACAGGAGTAAATCAAACTGTTGTTTTTTATCTTAATTTCAAAACACCCTGTAGGAAAATTGAGGTGGATAATTATATTTACATACTGTTTCTTGTCATCTTTGATGTATTCTATTCTATTAACATTTCGTTTCTTGATTCATTCCATTATCTCATTTCTACTGCGAGCTGCAAAATTTTAAATGAAACGATGTTATTTTTAGAAAATGTATGTCATTGCTATTTCTACCGAAGCACCCAACAATTTTGTTTTTGTGAGCTCTAACCGCCCACCGTCACATTGAGGAAATCCTCCAAGAAGTTGTTGTTGCATATGCTCCTTTCATTTTTTTTTTTTTTATGATCAAACACAAGCACTATAGGAAAAATCCTTTAGGGCACTCTGGGAGTGGTGCATGTGCGCAAAAAGCGATTCACGTTGGTTTTGAATCGTTGGAGATTATATTCGTTGGGAAAAACGACCTCGGGAAGATCGTTCCGCAATGATGAAGTCCTCCAGATGAAAGAGTTCTTAAATAATGAAGTTCGAGGAGTACTAAGCTTAACCACATATGGATGGGCGGCAGTGGTTCGTCGTGTATTTCTGATATTCCCTGCTCTGGGCGGAATTAAGAGGGCAAGGTCAGCCGAGCACTTTCCATGAAAATATCTGTAAAAGAGAGTCAAATCACCAACTTGCCTTCGATGTTCTAGGCTGTCGAGGTTCTTCGTCAGCTCGTGGTCTCCAATCAGACGAATGGCCCTCCTTTCGATGGAATCCAATAGCCGAAGAGTATGTTTGGGTGCAGAGCTCCAGACATGAGAGCAGTGATGGTCGAATCTGGGCTTTGTATAGTGTCAAAAGTTGTTGAGGTGTGTACAACTTTCTGGTTCGGAAGAGTACACCAAGCTTCTGAGAGGCTATCTTGGCGATTGCCAAAACGTGGTTATGCCAAGACATATTTCCTCCCAGATTGACGCCCAGCAAACTAATAGATGAAGCCAGTGGGATTGCGTGTCCGTCCATGACAATATCCGGTTCTGTAATATTAACCTTTTTAGAGAAAACTGCTGCCTGGGTTTTTTTAGCGTTAAATTCGACTTGGTTACTGTCACCCCAAGCCAAAATTTCTTCCAGGTCTTTGTTGAGGAGTGATACTTCATGCTGTCTGCGAAGATGTGCGTCTGCAGCCGATGTTTGTGCATTCAAAGAGAAAGATGATGAAAGTGTGCTATCATCAGCAAAACTAACTATCGGGTTTTTCGTTTTCACTAGAAGGTCGTTAATGTAGAGTAAGAAGAGAGTGGGAGACAATATGGACCCTTGAGGAACACCGGCATTGATGGTGAAAGTGTCTGAGAGAAATCCGTCAATCGCCACTTGCAGAGAGCGGTCCTTAAGAAAGCTAGACAACCATGCACAGAATCGACTGGGCATACCATAGGATCGCAGTTTAGTTAGAAGCCCCTCATGCCAAACACGATCAAAAGCGTTAGAAATATCCAGTGCAACAGCCCGAGACTCCCCATGATGTTCGATTGCGTTGTTCCAAATATGGGTGACATAGGCTAGAAGATCTCCAGTTGATCTGGACTTCCGAAAACCATATTGATGATCGCTGATAATGTTGAAGCCTTCCAGGTACTTTAGAAGATGTTGGTTAATAGCTTTCTCCATTACTTTTGATATAACTGAAAGCAATGCGACTGGTCGATAGTTGTTAGGCAGGGTTCTCTTACCTTTCTTTGGAATAGGCTGGACTCGCGCCGTCTTCCAGCAAGATGGAAATATTCCTTTTTTGTAGGATAAGTTGAAAAGTCTACAAAATACTGGTGTTAGTTCGTCGGCGCATCTCTTGAGAACTATAATAGGAATTTCGTCTGGACCAGTAGCTTTTTTGACGTCGAGTCCTTTCAGGATTCGTTTGACGGGACGCTGACGGAACACGATTTCGGTCATTTCGGATTGAACTGCAGGAATGTCGGGTGGTGTTCTTCCCTGAAAATCTACTGTGGAATACGAAGAAAATAGTTCAGCAAGTAAGTTTGCTTTTTCTCCGGCTGTGGATGCTATTGTACCATCGGGACGTGTTAGAGGTGGAATACTTGATTTTATGAAATTTTGGCTGACGGCCTTAGCGACTGACCAAAAGGACCTTGATCCGTTTGGACTGTCAAGAAGTTTGTTTTTGATCCTCACGTTATGGGCTTCTTTGCTTTGATCTATTGTTAGCTTACATTGGTTTCGGGCGGAAACAAAGATGGTACGATTCTCAGTGGTAGGGTTTTGACGCCACTGTCGGTAAGCCAGATTTTTTGATCTGACAGCACACTCGCAATCCTTGCTAAACCAGGGCTTGCCGTTGGAAGGGCGTTTTTGGGAGGAGGGGATAAATGCTTCCATGCTCGTTAGAATGACGTCGGAGACCTCCCCAGCACAGACGGATGGATCATCAGAAGAGAAGCATACGCTCATCCAAGGAAAAGTGCGAAAATGGTCTTTCAGGTCTTCCCACTTGGCCGATCTGTAATGCCATATCCTGCGAGGTTTAGGAGGTTGTGCAGAATTAGAGCCAATTTACATTAATGTCTGGATGAAGTTGGGCTTCCAAGATTGGAATGGCTCGCATGTAGCCCGGATCTCAACCCAATCGAACATCTTTGGGTTCAACTTTCGTTCGTCGTCGTCCTGTACAATCATAAACCTTGCAAGACTACTGGCGCTGACCAAAGAATATCAGACTATCCCTCAAGAAAAGATAAGTAACCTTATTCGTTCGATATCACGAAGACTGCAAGCTATCATTGCTGCGAGAGGAGACACGATATTAAACTTATTTTTGTTAATTAACTTTATGTTTGTTTTTCTTAATGAAAATAGGCTTCAAATCAACGTTTCATTTAAAATTTTGCAGCTCGCAGCAGAAATGAAATAATGGAATGAATGAAATGTTTAGAATACATCAAAGATTACAAGAAACAGTATGTAAATAAAATTATCGACCTCAATTTTCCTACAGGGTGTTTTGAAATTACGACAAACAACAACAGTTTGATTTACTCCTGTATAATATAGCCCAATCGAAAAATATTACTTTATAAAATAATTACGGAAAAACACAATAAACGGATCTACAAAATCATCAATATCGCATAAAAAATTGAAAAGTTATAAAATATCAAACTTGACTAAAATATCAGGGCGGCGGAATTTTTTGTATAAGAAATTATGTTAAAGTTAGGAAAAATGTTTTTTTTGTGTTAAACAAATTAATAATGTCTAAAATTTAATACTCTCTCTCTAATCTAAATGTAATTAAAACTTATAGTCGGTTCATACGCTACAATAGTTGTGTCTAAAAAAATTATATCCATAACTTTGATTACTATCCGTCGACTGCACAAGAAAATAAAACAACTTGTATTTGTTTTTAATAATGTAGTTATTTTAGCGTCTTTTAATGTTTATTTAATGTTTTTATACGTATTTACCGGTAAATCATTAAACATAACAATAATACTATGACATTTGTTTTTTGTTTGTTAAATACCTGCAATCAAGAAGAAAGCCAGTCCACCGTGAATCCATCGTGAATCAGAAAGCAGCAAATTGACAAAAATTTGGTTCTTTGATGATTTGTTGATGTCTCATGTCATTTAACCGTAGAATAAACTGTTTCCGTTTTTAAATATAATGAACCCTGTCGACTGTCAGTATCTAATTATATATTAATTTTGCTGAAATGAGGTTATATCGACAATAAAATATCAAAATTATTGAAAATAGATTATTGTCTTTGAAGTTTAGGACTTTCATGTTATTTAATGGTGAACGTTTTGATTTCTGCTCTACTTTTGATAATATAATAATGGTAGCGGTAGCATGCTTAATTATAGGTTATGAATAATATAATTTTAATTTTATTAAGTTTTTTCCTTTCTCACATATTTTTTACAATAGAAAGTAAATTCAATAACTTCTTTTATTTTTCCTCGTTTGTTGGGCCATTCCCGAAGGACCTACCAACCAACATTTCTTTATGAAGTTGGTAAGAATACTCTTATGGCATTCTTCTTATAGAACTTCAAGCTGTGTAAGTCCCTGAGAACTTTATTATAACGATTAATAGCGATCTATACGTGTAAGAAATCTAGTTGTGATACATTAAAGTGGTGTAACAGCATTCAAAAACTAGTTAAACAGCTGAAAAGTTTACAGAACCGTTTTATTTATTTTAGTCTCACAGAAATGTACGTTTCCTGTTATGGATTGCGTCTAAAAGCTTGCGAGTTGCTGTCTAATATTATAAGTTCTTTATGTTTTTATATCGACCACCAGCACAAACATCCGCCTCTCCAAAATTTTGGCTAAATTTGATGTTAAGCTTTATTATTTTTAATCTGATTTTAATTGTTTGTCAACCTGTTTATAAATATATGCATATAATAGTACATTACGTATCAAGGGCCGAAAAGAGGCTTTTACGGATGAGATGCGGAGAGTCCGGAAAAGCCTCAGATATGTACCGTATTTCTTTTACAAGTGCTCTAAACCCTTGATGCCAAATAAATAAAGAAAATCTTCAGACAGTTTTCCTGTCTAGATGACATGAAAACACATGGAGAATGTAAATATATATTTATTGTTCTTTACAAATAGGCTCGGTGGCCTAGCGGTATAGCGTTCGCCTTGTGGGGGTCGCAGGTTCAAATCCCGCATCCGGCATCTCTGGTTTTATTTATTTTTTTACAAGTGCGCGAGTCTTTGAGGCCATATAAATAAAGAAATTCTTCAGACATTTTTCTAAAACATCTTTGAAAAATTAACTGCCAATTTAATTTATATATAATCCGCTATTAATTATCGCTTGTAGTATGGCTCGGTGGGTAGAGTGTCTGCCTGGAAAAATCTGGTTTTTTGCAATTTTTCCAGTAATGACAAATTCAATAACGCTACACACAAAACTCATTGGAACCATACATATTCCCGGTAGGGCTGAAATTTCAATTGCCACCAGAGAGCATTGGCTTGTAAGTAGCCAGAAGCAAAAATTTAAATGTACAGCACTCAAACCCTAGGATTAACATCAATCCCGGCTCAGGTCCTCAGCCTGGCTGCGAGTCCCAAGTGGGGAGCCTGGAAACTCCCGAACTCGGAGACACAACATATTATGCTTTGAAATGTACATAAAATAAAAAATTGTAATATGAAATGAATAAAATATTTTGAGATTTGAGTGTCCGCCTGGCAATGTGATGGTCCCGGGTTCAAATCCCGCACCGACAATTGTTGTTTTATTTATTTATGAGCACATGGTGACTCGAAGCGGGCGGGAAAAATCTTTCCCGCCCGCTTCGATACTTTCCCGCCCGCTCTCTTGGAAAATGCCACTTTCGGTGAAGTGAACATGCATGAAAAGAGCCACTTTCGGGACACTTGTAAAAAAAAACTATTTTTATAACCAAATTATAAAAATGCTTTATAAGAAACTTTTTTTTTAATCCAGGGGGGAGGGGGCCTCTTCACGAAATTCCGCCATAGTAAAATTATTATAGTAAAGATTTTATTGTAAATTTTCCTATAAAATAGTAGTATTATTTATATTTTTCATTGGTTCCGTGGCAAAATAATATTATAAATACAATTTACAAAAAACTATAGTTAGCATTTCTAATACATTTAGTAAAGTCAAATAACTACTAAAATATATTGTAAATTTTACAAAGATTGTATAGTGAAAATAATTTATTTATAACTCCATAGTTAAATAATTTAAAATGTATGGTATATTTCACTGGCTAACAAGTTTAAATAATGTGTTTGGAAAATATTTTTACGAGAATAACAGACATAAATGAGATGCAACAAAATAATAGGAGTATAACTTAGCAGGATCTCATCTTTCTCTTTGAACGCACAAACATCGGCTGACGACGCACATCTTCGTAGACAGTATGAAGTATCACGCTTCAACAAAGACCTGGAAGAAATTTTGGCTTGGGATGACAGTAACCAAGTTGAATTTAACGCTAAAAAACCCCAGGCAGCAGTTTTCTCTAAAATGCTTAACATTACAGAACCTGATATAGTCATGGACGGACACGCAATCCCACTGGCTTCGTCTATTAATTTGCTGGGCGTCAATCTGGGAGGAAATATGTCTTGGCCTTGGCATAACCACGTTGTGGCAATCGCCAAGATAGCTTCTAAGAAACTTGGTGTACTCTTCCGAACCAGAAAGTTGTACACACCTCAACAACTTTTGACACTATACAAAGCCCAGATTCGACTTTAACTGCTCGCATGCCTGGAGCTCTGCACCCAAACATACTCTTCGGCTACTGGATTCCATCGAAAGGAGGGTCATTCGTCTGATTGGAGACCGCGAGCTGACGAAGAACCTCGACAGCCTAGAACATCGAAGACAGGTTGGGGATTTAACTCTCTTTTACAGATATTTTCATGATAAGTGCTCGGCTGACCTTAATTCCGCCCAGAGCGGCGAATAGCTGAAATACACGACGAACCACTGCCGTCCATCCATATGTGGTTAAGCTTAGTGCTCCTCGAACTTTAAGAATAATTATTTCATCTGGCGGACTTCATCCTTATGGAACGACCTTCCCGAGGTCGTTTTTCCCAACGAATATTACCTCCAACTATTCAAAACCAACGAGAATCGCTTTTTGCGCATACACACCACTCCAAGAGTGCCCTAAAGGATTTTTGCTATAGTGCTTGTGTTTGATCATAAAAAAAGGAAACATAAATCGATCACTGAAGTCAAGCGACGTTGGGAACGGTTAGTACTTGGATGGGTGACCGTTTCGGAACACCATGTGTCAATATTATTATAATAAAGACTTAGTAATTTTTCAAAAGATACAAAAGATTTTATTAAAATTGACAAAGTATTTTAGTAAATTTTACAATTTTTTTTTGTAAATTTAGTAAATTTTACCGAAATGATCAATTAAGCTGTGGCGGATATTTAGAGGAAGAATGAAAGCGCCACATCCTCGCCTTTGGCGTGAATTATATTGACGCGTAACGATAGTTTGTGTGTTTAAGAATATTTTTCCTTGTCTCTTCCTCTATATTTTTGCCCATGAGACTGTAATTAAGTGTTAAAGTTACTTGACATAATGTGAAAATCATAAACATCTCATTTATCTGAATTCACAACTTTACCGTATCAGGTTTTCTAGTACTATTTACTAGTAGTACTACTACTAAATTTTCTTTTTTTTGTTAGCCCCCCTAAATTTAATCCTAGCCACGCCACTATACATTATCTATAAAATAAAAGTAATAGGACAATTTGCAGAGGTAATTTTACTCTCGATCTTGTCAAAGAAGTCTAATATACAACCTAGGTCGATAAAATCCTCTTATAAAATAGCAACTTAACTCGATCAGTGGAAGCTTTCTCCCATTACAAAGCCTAGAAGCAACAATTATCGTCCCATAATTCCGTTGATTTAAGGCAAATGGAACCGATGTACGATAATAAGAATAACGACGAGCTCGCTGGAATAATTAGACTAACAACTACACGGCTTTTTAAGTTGTACAGTGCATTCCGGCCGAGTTAGTACTTTCCTAATATTCCTAAACGTCAAGGTATTCCATCTGAATAAGGAGGCATTTAACTTGTTTTAGATATTATACAAATACAAATAAGTACCAATAACCCGATCCTCTTCATCATTTATCTTAATGCTCTTTTAACAGAAAATATAGGAGTTACAGTTATATCTTATGCTGACGACACGGCTATAATATTTACTGGTAAAGATTGGGAAGAAGTTAAAAATAAGACAATAGAAGGTTTTAAATTGGTTAAAAGTTTTTTGGAAACTTATAAACTATCAATTAATCTAAATAAAATAAATTACTTTAACATTTTCATTAACAAGGGCTGGTCATCCCAATTTTACAGATATTAAGTACTATCGGTAATGATAGAATTGCTGAAGTAACCCACACAACATGTCTTGGCGGGCTGTTGTGCATATTGACTATGTTTCTAATAAAATACGTAATAGGTTAACTATAACACAAAGATTTGCAACAAATTTATTGTTTTCGGAGGATACTGTAAATATCGAACTTTATATATAAGCAGTATATGTAATTTTGTTAATCGGTGTAAGACCAAGCTAAACTATGTAGATCACTCTACCGAAACAAGGACTAAATCTAACAACAAATTGAAATTACCAAAAAGTTTAACAACCGCCAATAAAAAGTTTATGAATTACTTAACACCAAAATCATTAAATTTACTCCCAGATAATATAAAATCAATTCAAAATATAAAAACTTAGCAAAAAGTGTAATATACAGAAAAGTTTTCAATAGTTTTTCAGTAATTTACTAAATCAATTGTATTGTGAGCATGTTTCAGTAACGTGTGTAACATAGCATTTTAATATAGATAATATAAATAAAAATATAAATTAATAATATACATATGTCTAATTTTAGACTTCAACACTACGGGTGTTTTGCACATTATATTATATTATACAGTATGTCCACGGATGGGGTTTACAAGACGACAAATAGACTAAAAATTGAAAGATACGAAAAAAAGTCACTCTTAATAACCGTTTTTGCTTGTTTAGAACCTACGATTCATCATAAGAATCTTCAATTTTTTTATACAGGGTGGGTAAAAACTGCAAAAATGTTATTTTGCTTAAGAATAAACATACTTTATTTTGAAACATACAAAAAAAAGTCACTCTTAATGAACGTTTTTACTTGAATAATGAATAGGTAATACTTGTTGTCAATGTCTTTATTTAATGAAGTAATTATAATAATAATAATACGAACATTTTTATTAACATGAAAAGAATACGATAACGATTTCATAATTCAAAAACTCCACCCCCATACTCGACACATTTTTCTAATTGCTGTCTCAAATAAGTGAAAGAATTTCTGATTTCTTCCTGAGATATCGATTGGACAGCCCGGATAATTCTGCCCTTCGGCACTTCAATATCATTTGGTATTGCGGCTGCAAAAACAATTTGTTTTAAACGGCCCCATAAAAACATATCGGCCAATGTTAAGTCGGGACTTCTTGGGGGCCACAAAACTGGGCAATTCCTGCCTATCCACCTTGGACCAAATCTGCGGTCAAGCCATTCTCTAACCTCACGAGCGAAATGGGCTGGACAACCATCTTGCTGAAAATACATATTTTTTTGAAAATTTAATGGTAGACTTTCGAGTTCATCATTGGAAAATGTATCCAGCGTTTCTAAATATGATAATCTATTGCACGTGTTATCAAAAAAATATGGCCCTATAATGCCATGGATGGATATCGCACACCACACGTTCACTTTTGTGAAATATTGTCTTCTCGTCATCATTCTGAATTCGGGATTTTCTAAAGACCAGTACATAACGTGCTGGGTTGCAACGGTTCCATTCCATTGGTTGAAAATGTACTTCATCAGAAAACATGATACATTTATAAAAATAAACATTTCCACTTAAAATTTTGTCTACTATCCACAGGCAAAAATCAAGTCGTTTCGCGTCGTCTCCCTCTTCCAATCTTTGATTAAAGTGCGGTTTATACGGATACAATTTATTTGCTTTAAGGATCTTCTGAATTTGACTTTTTTCACAACTTCCAACTGAGTAACACGATTACACGATTTCTAAGGGACGTCGTAGGATTTTCTTCAACAGAATGAAGAAGAGCAGCATCATCATGGTCGTATTTCTTCTTTTTTTTTTGAGGTCCAAAATCGAACCAGTTCTCTTGAACTTTTTTATTAACTTGCAGATTGCCATCCTAGTTATTGGGATTCCTACAAATTTCTCTGTAAGTTGTTCCATGATGTAGCGGTATGAAACTTGACCATCCCCATAACATTGTATTATAAAAACTCTTTGTTCACTAGATAGCATTTCTACTTAAATATCAACTTAATTAACTGAAGACATTGACAACAAGTACCTCTCACCTTAAGTGTCATTATTATTTTAACTAGGTTCATCAGTCAGAGGTGTGCCAGAGAATACTTTTTGGGAAATAAACCTTTTAATGAATTGTTCTACTTCGATTTGTTGTGTAGAAAACACATTATCTTTCAAAATAAAGTATGTTTACTCTTAAGCAAAATAATATTTTTGCAGTTTTTACCCACCCTGTATAAAAAAATTGAAGTTTCTTATGATGAATCGTATTTTCTAGACAAGCAAAAACATTTATTAAGAGTGACTTTTTTTCGTATCTTCCAATTTTTAGTCCATTTGTCCTCTTGTAAATCCCATCCGTGGACATACTGTATATTAAAAATGTTAATATGATAAAAATGTTAAAAATAAATGTTAAATGTTAAATATTATTAATAACAGAGGTCTAAGATTTCTTTTGCACTTTTAAACCCGACTTTAACATATTTACCGGCGTTAATTATTAAAACTCCAAATATCCTGAAGCATTATCCGAACACCTTATATTATATGTGCTCTAGTCTTAATTTTCCCCGCACATATCTAAATGGCCGAAATAACTTGAATGCAAATTTAATTATGCCTTATAAACCCACAAACTACCAGCTTTTAAAGTTAATTAGTAGTACCCACGATTTCCGTACTTTCAGCATTGCAAGCAATAGTGTTAGGCAACGAAATTTAATTGTATCAGTAATAGGTAATTATTTAGTTTAATTGAACGCAATATTTACCTTCAGACTAATTAATAGCCTGCCATGGTTACCTCTACTTGATTATAAAGGTAAATGATATGGTTGCAACTAAAAATCAACTTGATGAACTGTTATGATGTAATGCTGCATCTTTGTTGTACACATCAATTGAAAAAAATCTATAGACTATTATTAACGTTCCTCGCAAAGTCTAACAATAGCAAGAGTTGTTTAAGAAATTTACATAGTTCAGTTCCTTGTACTCTTTCAATTTGTCACGGTTACTTAACTCCATTTGTTTGAATTCTGATTTTAATACATACATTTCTAGCATATTGAAGACAAAATCGGTCGAGAATGAAGCTTTATGCGCTATGATTTTCGTATTATGGTTCTCTAAATAAATAAATAACAAGACCAGGAACTATTGCAAACCATTAAAGTCTCGATATAATAGTAAAAATAGCTAAAGATTGTTTCACGAAAAATAGATACGACTTAATGATTTCCTGGGTCGGTCCCATTGAGTCGACAAGAGCTTGGCAATAAACATGTGAAGTATGAAGGGACGGACTAAGGAAAACAATGATATGATTATATTAATGTAATCAAATGAAATAACATTTATTTTAAATATTACTAGTCATATTTATTTACATTTATAATGTCATTCTATAGATAGTTCTGTTTCGCTATCGCTATCCTCATCAAAATTAATTATAATTGGATTAATTATACGATCCAGACTAATATACGAATTTTCTACAGATATTACGTGACGGACTGAATTTTTCCAACTACCTGGGGGAATATCATTAAAGCATTTTCGTATTAATTCTACAATACTAGAACTTAAAGTCGGAGAAATATTTTCAGACCTAACCAGTGATTTTAACTGATGCCACATATGCTCTATGGTGTTAAAAATGCAATAATATGGTGGGAGCCGTAGCACTGTATGTCCAATTTCTTCTGCCAATGTGTCACAAACATAAACTTTTTTTATACAAAATGTCTTTAAAACTTCTAAAAGATCACTTTTTTTATAACTTTCTTCAAAATATATATCATTCACCGCCATGTAGTTCTGAATCTCCAATTTTGTATTATTTGAGCTTGGAGCTTTATGTAATTGGCGACTGTGATAGCTCGCATTGTCCATTACTATTACGCTATTCTGAGGAATGTTTGGTATAAGACAATTCTTGAACCATTCCTCAAAAACTAACAAATTTTACCACAAAAATATATGTAAATATAAATTAAGCAACCTAACCTACCTGATGTGCCTATATTTAATTATAATTATTACAATCCGGTCCTTTCCACATAATAATAACAAACGGTCATAAATAATGGGATGGCCATAGGTACTTTAACTGCAGTCATTAAGTTATATCCATTTTTCGTGAAACAATCTTTACGTTAAATAGAAATCACTATTTCTTAATCTATGACTAGTTATAGTCAGCAAAAAAGTCCCGCAGGCGATACATTTTCAGGGCCACGCCTTCACCCAATTAAAGTCTTGTTTCGTAAACTAAATTAGATAAAATCTAATTTTTTTTTCAATTTGTTTTGTGTAAACTCAAATAGCACAGTAAAGTTTTTTGTTCCTCATTAGAAAGAGACGAGAATACGTATTTGTCCCTAATAGTATTACTTACAGTATTTACAACTGCTTCCGTTTCCATCATCTGCACCCTCCATTTTTGTTACAAATTATTAAGCAACTTTGAAACTTACCCGTGATGTATTAGACAATTTAAGAGCTGCCTTCAATCACAGGTTGCCTAGCAGGCACAATTTTAAGCGAACGTTTAGCCAAATATACTTAATTTATTTCTAATCTAAAACTGCATTTGTAAAGTTAAAGGATTGGAAAACAGCATGAAAAAATTGCGTTAAAAAATATAATGCTATAAGAATAATAATAACAATTTCAAATATGAACAATATTCAAATTTTTGTCGCAGAACTTCCTGAAACTTGTTGATACCCCAATCGACATATCAGACAATCTAAATATCAATAAATTAACTAAAAAACTTTATTATGAACGGCTAAAACTTCACGACAAGAAATATTGATCAGCTCTCTCGTCTCTTTGTAACCTGCGAAAGAGCGGCATATTTTTAAATTGAATTAATGCAACATAGATGGCTCTGATTGCTAATTTCGGATTGTTTGGGATCCTCATCTTAACGACAAATATGTAGTTGGCCACTTGAATCCTTCATTTCGTTTTCCTTGTTCTATAAATAGTAAAATAATATCGTGTCCTAATCATTGCAAAAGTTAAAATATTAGGTTGCATAACAATAGACTTTGTGCAATATAAAACCCGAATAAGCCGAGCAAAACCAAAGTACCTACGTTTTATGTAATTTTGTAACTATACACAAAACCTAGTTTAAAATATTGTATCAAGGTAGCATAGTTAATTAATGTTACCACAATGCGAAATACGTTTTAAACTGAGTCTTTCGTGATGTCTACAAGATACCGTGGTATATTGTAAAATTCTCGGTAAAATTAAATATATTTTTCTATTAACCTCTCCTAAGGGTTTGAACTAATTCAGTCAATCGCCGAGAAAAATAAATGAATCGTGCTCCCTAGAGAAAAAATCCGAACAAACTCAAGTGGCAGCGTTCGCTATTGTAAAATCAGTTCGCTCGTTCTGGGTGAATTCCAGTATTTAACTGTTGAGAAAGGCAAATTGCTAACGTATACCTCTGTCCGGTCTCCTATGTGCATGTGCTATCACAACACAGACAGGGTCACTTTAATAGATTACTTAGCGCAGATAACTTTTGGAGACTAACTTTGTTTTAAATAAGGAAAGCAAAAATCAAACTCCAAATCAAGTTTTTTAAGTGGTTTAGCATTAATCCAATTACTACTATAGTATATGATTTGTATAGTTTTATCAGCATAACATGTACTTTTGGTTAAAATAACATTCCTTTTTCGCACCTAATGGTACTTAGATACGTATCCGCTTAAAATTATTTAGAAAGGAAATATCTTAGTAAATGTTTTATAATTAAAGAGAGTCATTAACTAAAAACGTGTTTTCTTCTATTCATATTGCTTGTGCATGTAATTTTAGCTTGCAAAATTAACATTATATAGTATATTATAATTTAGAAACATTTCTAGCAATGGTTAAATTAAAAGGCTATATAATTAGTTTATTTTCAAATTAAAACTCACGTTTTTAGCAAAATCGTAGAATTCCATTTGAAAGCTTTCAGTTAAATGCATAAAGCTGTAAACAAATCAAACAATAGCCACTGCAAAACATAATTTAAAATTTAAAACGATATCTTTCAAAGATTCAGTTTCCATCTTGGTAGTGAAGTCAAAGGTTATGCTGAAATACAAAAATCTAAATCCCATACCATAAAAGAAGCTTAAGAAATAGCTGTTAAAACTATATCAAATTGCATCAGCTTTTCGGTAAACAAAATGTAACCATATGTGGGTTGGTTGGTTGGTTGGTCAAAGGCGGGGGTCGGGTGTGTATCTTCGATGGTTTCCCGATTGCTGCTCGTGCGTGTATTCGACCATATTTGTATACCTCGAACTTGTTAGAAAAGATTTGTTCCTTCTGATTGGTCGATTGCCAAGTCTGTCTTGCGGGAGATTGTCGCCACGTATGTTCATCCTCTTCACCACAGAGTCTGCCTTCAATGTGCCCATTGTAGATTCATATACGTTGAAGGTGTTTTCGTATTTCGTAACTCACAGTAGCCTGTTAGAAAACCAGTCACCTATCTTAACTGGGGCCGCTTTAGGGTTAGCATCCCATTCGATAGCATCTTCGATGGTTTCCAGATTGCGGCCCATGCGTGTATTCGATCATATGTGGGTACAAAATGTTCATTTCCACCATCGTCTTGCCATTTATAATCGGTGACCATTCTTCTGAACACACTCGTATATTGTAATGGACGTTATAATGTAATATGCATAAAAACTGCAATAATACAACGTGCGTAAATGTAAAAAGTTAAATCGAGCTAATGTTTTATTAGTTTAGTTAGGGAATGGAAATTAGGGTCACGCGGATAACATTTTCCCATGATTTGGACGTCAGGATCTCTTTCCTCTATAATTATAAAGAGTTATGCTTTATGGCATAAAAACAACCACGTTTACATTTTACATTTCTTTGAGATTTTAGATGATAACGAGATACTTCTTGACTTTTATAGTATATTATTATCATCCATAATGGAACCATATTCCAGCGAACACGATCTATTAATTGTTTCTACCAATAATTTATGCGAATATTCAGCCGTTATCTAAATCTGCGTTCTACCAGACTAAGATAACGCAAAAGAGGGTAACGTGTTTGTGGGTATGTAATCATGTCTGTGTGTTACCCTCTAGAGCGTAAATTATCATTAGTATATGCGACTTGCGGTATGAATTTTTTAGCGTCCCGTATCCACTTTCTGTAATAGGAGGCTTATATTGAGGTCCATGGAGCCCGTCTGCTTTATTATTGATGTAGCAGGAGCTGAGCTGGACGACACTTGGTTACTATATCGAAGAAATCAAGAACCCGAAACACTAAGAGGGATACTCTAATATTTTTAAGCAGAGATACGTTACAATGCAGCGCTGAAAATATTTGACATTAATTGGTTATGCAACTTAAGATCTGTTTTCTTAAAACTGTGATTATGTAGGCAAATAATAAATTACTTAATTCATTCCGTTGTATACTATGTGAACGTCTATTTAAAATAGATAGGAACTATTCATAATATGCTCAACTTCAGAATCCACATTGACTTCTTCACTAAAAATAGGTTTAAAAAATTTTACAAAACCTACATACTTTTTTTTTATGATCAAGCACTATAGGAAAAATCCTTTAGGGCACTCTGGGAGTGGTGCGTGTGCGCAAAAGGCGATTCACGTTGATTTTGAATCGTTGGAGGTTGTATTCGTTGGGAAAAACGAGCTCGGGAAGGTCGTTCCATAAGGATGAAGTCCTCCAGATGAAAGAATTCTTAAATAATGAAGTTCGAGGAGTACCAAGCTTAACCGCATATGGATGGGCGGCAGTGGTTCGTCGTGTATTTCTGATATTCGCCGCTCTGATTCGCAGCTGAGCACTTTTCATAAAAATATCTGTAAAAGAGAGTCAAATCCCCAACCTGTCTTCGATGTTCTAGGCTGTCGATGTTCTTTGTCAGCTTGTGGTCTCCAATCAGACGAATGGCCCTCATTTTGATGGAATCCAGCAGCCGAAGAGTATGCTTGGGCGCAGAGCTCCAGACATGAGAGCAGTACTCTAGTGATGGTCGAATTTGGGCTTTGTATCAAAAGTTGTTGAGGTGTGTACAACTATCTTGGCGATTGCCACAACGTGGTTATGCCAAGATGTATTTCCTACCAGTCGTGGTCGAATCTGGGCTTTGAATAGCGTCAAAAGTTGTTGAGGTGTGTACAACTTTTTGGTTCGGAAGAGTACGCCAAGTTTCTGAGAAGCTATCTTGGCGATTGCCACAACGTGGTTATGCCAAGACATATTTCCCCCCAGATTGACGCCCAGCAAATTAATAGATGAAGCCAGTGGGATTGCGTGTCCGTCCATGGCTATACCTGGTTCTGTAATGTTAACCTTTTTAGAGAAAACTGCTGCCTGTCATAGAAATAAGTAAACCTAGAATGACACCAAGCCAAAAAATGGGCTATCGTTATGTGGTTTAAGGACTCTAGACGTGGAGACCTCCAGAGAATGTTGCCAGTGTTAAATATTATATTAGACACAAGAATTTCTAAGTGCCTGTGACGTGGTCTGGTGAAAATCGCCAATATCTAAGCATTAATGAAACCCACAGCGTTAAAGCGCAGTGAACAGTAGAGGTTTATTTAGTATATGATACTGTTTAAAATATCATGCTGCATCTCAGATCTTATAGAGTATGGAGAAAGGTTAGTAAGATACTAAACATTTTTCTGTGAAAAGCCTTAGTATTGGATAGAGGATTTTTATTAAAGAAAGTATTGTCTTTTAGGTTTTAGTAGTAAATATCATAGAAGTTAAAGTACGTTTCACGAAATTGGGATACGACTTAATGATTTCCTGGGTCGGACCCATTGTGTCGACAAGAGCTTGGCAATAAACAAGTGAAGTATGAAGGGACGGACTAAGGAAAACAAGTAATGATATGACTATATTAATGTAATCAAATGAAATAACATTTCTTTAAAATATTACTAGTCATAATAATTATTTACATTTATAATGTCATTCTATAGATAGTTCTGTTTCGCTATCGCTATCCTCATCAAAATTAATTATAATTGGATTAATTATATGATCCAGACTAATATACGAATTTTCTACAGTTATTACGTGATGGACTGAATTTTTCCAACTGCCTGGGGGAATATCATTAAAGCATTTTCGTATTAATTCTACAACACTAGAACTTAAAGTCGGAGAAATATTTTCAGACCTAACCAGTGATTTTAACTGGTGCCACATATGCTCTATGGGGTTAAAAATGCAATAATACGGTGGGAGCCGTAGCACTGTATGTCCAATTTTTTCTGCCAATGTGTCACAAACATATACTTTTTTTATACAAATTGTCTTTAAAACTTCTAAAAGATCACTTTTTTTTATAACTTTCTTCAAAATATATATCATTCGCCGCCATGTAGTTCTGAATCTCCAATTTTGTATTATTTGAGCTTGGAGCTTTATGTAATTGGCGACTGTGATAGCTCGCATTGTCCATTACTATCTCGCTATTCTGAGGAATGTTTGGTAAAAGACAATTCTTGAACCATTCCTCAAAAACTAACAAATTTTATCACAAAAAGTTATTTAAATATAAATTAAGCAACCTAACCTACCTGATGTGCCTATATTTAATTATAATTATTACAATCCGGTCCTTTCCACATTATAATAACAAACGGTCATAAATAATGGGATGGGCCCAGGTACTTTTACTGCAGTCATTAAGTTATATCCATTTTTCGTGAAACAATCTTTACGAAGTAATTGGTTTGTTCGGTTAGATGCTGGATTCGTTATAAACAAAGGAATACATGATTGTCATGAACACAATAACGATTAGGGTTTTTATTGCCAATGTTTGCACATGATGAAGATTAATTATTGTATGGAATCCTAGAAAAAACTATCACAGATGCAAGAGGAAGTTACCAATTTCTTGTACCTTTATGGTCGTTATAGTTATCGGAGACGGCAAAGAAGGAAACATTACGATACGCTCAAAGCAGGTGACATACGAAACTTGGAAACACGCATAGTTCATTATTAATAAGTAATATTGCACACATTCCTCATTTTCAATACCAGAAAATGTACTTAATGGTTTTTATGGTCGTACAAAGATTAGAAACAGTTTCTTGTAGCACATTCCTTTGGGCGAGGAAATCCATTGGTTGATAACGACATGGGTCATACTTATATTTTTTTTTACAAGTGTCTCGAAAGTGCCTCTTTTCATGCTTGTTCTCTTCACCGAAAGTGGCGTTTTCCAAGAGAGCGGGCGGGAAAGATTTTTCCCGCCCGTTTCGAGTCACCATGTGCTCATAAATAAATAAAACTAGAATTGTCGGTGCGGGATTTGAACCCGCGATCCTCAGATCGCCAAGCGGACACTCTACCCACCGAGCGATAATAAATAGCGGTTTATATATAAATTAAATTGGCAGTTAATTTTTCAAAGATGTTTTAGAAAAATGTCTGACGAATTTCTTTATTTATATGACCTCAAAGACTCGGGCACTTATAAAAAAATAAATAAAATCACAGATGCCGAGTGCGGGATTTGAACCCGCGACTCTCAGATCACAAGGCGTACGCTATACCACTAGGCCACCGAGCCTATTTGTCAAAAATAATAAATAGATATTTACATTCTCAATGCGCGAGTGTTTTCATGTCATCTAGACAGGAAAACTGTCTGAAGAATTTCTTTATTTATTTGGCATCAAAGCTTTGGAGCACTTGTAAAAAAAATGCGGTACCGTCGGAGGCTTTTCGGCCCTTGATACGTAATGTACTATTAAATCTGAGCTACAATAAAAACAATCCAGTATAAAAAGTTGCATTGAAATATTTGTACAATTAATTTGATCAAACTTATACGTCCTAGAAGAAGGGACAACAGGAGATATTTATCTACCGGAAATAAAACTCCTAAGTTAAACAGGTTGATCGAGGAGTTAGAAATATTGACAGAAAAGACAATATCGAAAGGAATAAGCTGCAAGTTTAAAGGGAACAAAAATAGTCGTCTTCCTCGCATTTAGCCGCACTTTGTATTGCGACAAAGTCTTTTTTATAATTGAAATATATTATTTTAATGTCTTAAAAATATATAATGTTCATTTATCGATATCGTGCGGTGAACTGAAAAGTAATTCAGATAATTATTTTCATATCGGTTGTCGTTCGTTGATCATCTGCTATTTTTTAACGGAAATTCAGCCGCGAATCTTCAAGCACATCGGTTACATCACCCGCTCGTCCATTTCGCAAAGGTTATTGTCCCATTTAATCTTAAACTTATTAATGAAGTACAAAATTTTGAGATAACTGTTTTAAATATTCTTTATCTCTGACCTACAGGGTAATGATATAATGAACTCATTATATCACTAGAGCCTTTCTGCTTAATAGTATATTATTTGACGAGCTGTAATGTGGATCATAACTCACGCAGATGAAGTTTGTATTCATCAAGTGAGTTATGACCATTACCGCAAGTTGAATACTATACCTTATCTACTACTATAACAAGAAATACTAAGATACAAGTACAGAGAAAGAACTTTATTCACAAATCTTGATAGTTACCTTTAACAATGCAAAAAAAATTTAGTTGTAATTACTCATTTTGTTTATTAATAACAACTGTAAAGTTTGAACGGCTAGTAAACTGAATATGTGGGACTGAATTATGCAATTTTATTGCTTCATTTTGTGTTTGTTGCATATATGTTGTTGATGTACTAACTGGTTGAGGTGTTATAGAACTGTATATTTTATTTGCAGTATCTGTCTTATTCTTTTCGGTATCATCAACATACCCTTCGCCCACAGTAGTTGATGGCCAACCGCCATGGCGTTTCAGTGCAGTTATATCCCCTCCAGCATCTACTGATAAAGTTGTCGACGAGCAGCGAAAACAATGCCCTGTATATAAATTACAGTCTGGTAATTTTAAGAATGTAGCAAGGTCTTTCCCCATTGCTCCAAATTTATTAATGCCAATTCTTTGTGAGTGATATTTTGCATTTTGAAATTAAAAGAATAATATCGTTTGCGATATATGTATAGGTAGGACGCAGATTTAAATATTTCTTAACAATGGTATAATAATTTCCCGTAACCGTGAATTTTCTGACAATTTTTGTTTTTGTATTTGGTACACTGACCATAAAAATAGATCCATGATCTTCTAAATCTGTAATTTGCATAGAGTGCAAGTCCGCTACACGACAAGCCTCCATAATGCCCATTATTAAAGCAACCTAAAATAAATTATGTAATTGACTAGATGATAAAAACGATTGCATTATTGTAAGATCCTACTACCTTTGTCGCCAGATATTTCTCATCAGGAGCTTCGTTTATGAAATTAGTAAGTTGTTCTGGCGTAAAAGTTTTTGCCTTTTTAGCCCCATACATGTTTATCTGGTTGACGTTTAGAAAACGCACGTAATTTTAAATAATGCTCTCTGTTGATTCCATTATTTATGTTGAGTGTGCTTCTTAGCATGGAGTAGAAAGTCCATAGAGACGATCCTTTATATTTAATGCTAAGTTCGCTAAAATATGCCAAAAGTACATTTTTTTCTGTAAACGATGACTTTATGTTCTTACTGCTACCTCAATCTTGAAATTTTTTATATACAGTGTGGCCAATTAGTGCGACAAAGCTCAATATCTCTTTTACCGCTAGGGATAGCGGTAAACTTTTTTCACGAAATTTATTAAGCGTTAAGAGGTGCAGCTTTTAAAATTATTTTCGACTATACAGGGTGCTCCAAGAGGGCGGTGTGATAAAAATTTCGTATTTTTTAAATGGAACACTATGTATATTTTTACATATTTGAATTCACCGTAAAATTCTGTACATAGCACCGTAATTATTTGCACACATTTTTGCAACGTTGCCAAATAGATTGGAAAATTCCAAAAATTTGTGCAAAAACATGGTACAATGAAATGTGTAATATTTCTTTACTTACAATAATTTGAAATAAAACATTTTTATGTCGGAAAGAGGAATGTTGACAGAAGTCCCCTATGATAACACATATCAATATTTTTATACAGGGTATTCTCTATGGATATGCTAACATTACGAACTTGAAACCTGAGTTTCGTAAATTTTTTAAATGAAACACCCTGTATAGGATTACTTTATCTTGTAGATATTTTAATCCTCTCTAATTTTTATTAAGGTCTTTCTATGCCTATATTACACATTTCATTGAACCATATTTTTGCACAAATTTTAGGAATTTTCCAATCTATTTGGCAACGTTGCAAAAATGTATACAAATAATTACGGTGCTATGTACAGAATATTACGGTGAATTCAAATATGTAAAAATATACATAGTGTCCCATTTAAAAAATATGAAATTTTTATCACACCGCCCTTTTGGAGCATCCTGTATATTCGAAAATAATTTTAAAAGCTGCACCTCTTGACGCTTAATAACTTTCGTGAAAAAAGTTTTCCGCTATCCCTAGCGGTAAAAGAGATATTGAGCTTTGTCGCACTAATTGGCCACCCTGTATTTGTTTTTGGATTTTTCGGGCAATAAATTCTGTATGGTTATATTAGCTACTTGTCTTATTTCTGGAGGTGTACATAATAATTCATCTTCATTATCTGAATTCATCTTTTTCAGCACAAAATTTACAATAATTAGGTATTAATTAACTTAATTTGAAAACGTCAAAATTATTCGTGACATTACTCCCCTCAATAACAATAATGGACTGTTCCCTTTCGGCCAATCGACTTGTACAGAAGTACAGAGCCACCTTGATATTCGGTTCGTAAATAATTCCAAAAATAAAGTTCAGCTTTTTTAAAATATGATGAATTTAAACGAATTGTTGATAGTTGCGATGCAAGTACTCCCGATGACCTAGAAAAAAAAAATTTCTTTACACTGTCCTATTAGCTGGCTTGGAGAGGAGGTGAATGAGCTCGCTGTCAATTAAGATATTTTAAAAGGGAAACTAACAGTAGTGGGGAGAACACAGAGCATATATCCTATTTTTTCGAAAACCGCACAGGGAGGAGATAAACCCTGTATAAGCTCGAAATGGTTAATTTCAAACAAGAGGAATTCTGAT
The DNA here is from genome assembly GCA_963991005.1 of Barypeithes pellucidus. Taxonomy (NCBI): domain Eukaryota; kingdom Metazoa; phylum Arthropoda; class Insecta; order Coleoptera; family Curculionidae; genus Barypeithes; species Barypeithes pellucidus. Next base: position 16,618,389 of record OZ022562.1, on the reverse strand, counting down.
ATTTGTCCTATACGTCTTTTTGACAAATTTATACAAAAAAGAAGCCAGATTAATCATGAACGATTATTTTTAACAGAAAACCCATTCTGGAAAACATATCCCTAGCGGTAAAAGAGATATTGAGCTTTGTCGCACTAATTGGCCACCCTGTATTTGTTTTTGGATTTTTCGGGCAATAAATTCTGTATGGTTATATTAGCTACTTGTCTTATTTCTGGAGGTGTACATAATAATTCATCTTCATTATCTGAATTCATCTTTTTCAGCACAAAATTTACAATAATTAGGTATTAATTAACTTAATTTGAAAACGTCAAAATTATTCGTGACATTACTCCCCTCAATAACAATAATGGACTGTTCCCTTTCGGCCAATCGACTTGTACAGAAGTACAGAGCCACCTTGATATTCGGTTCGTAAATAATTCCAAAAATCTTTTCCGATTTATACTAGTGAGTTATTAGAACTCATGTTGCTTGTTTATAGATACTATTAATTACTCAGAAGTAGTTGAATAATTAATATATATTTTATTAGGAGTAGATAAAACTAATTTTACACATTCACATGGTTAGTTAATACGATTTTTCCAGTTACCATAAAAAAACAATCATTTTTTTAGTTCTTTTATGATTTCGGTAAAGTTTATTAAATAAATTGTGTTCTTGCATACTTATACAAATATGTACGTCCATTTGTCACCACTTTTCCTTTTGTGTCTAATTGCCGTCAAAGCCCACTAACACCTTTAACCTACATTTTACAACAATTCGTCATTTTACCTGTAATTAAGGATTCTGCTTTTCTATCATACATACAATTCCTATAATTATTTACTCATCTGTCAGTTGACAACAGACAGCTATTAGGATACAATATATTTTTCAAATTGCGTGTGAAATGTGACAAAAATTGTTTATTAAGCTTATTCTATACGAGGTGGCAACATAAGTTTGTTAGTCCGCATTATAATAAACCCAAACTGTTCATTGGCTCAACCACAACTAGAACCCGTTTTTTTTTCATGTCCACGAAAAGTGTTGTTTCGGAAATTTTACGAAATGTCATTGGCATGTTTATTCTGATTTAATCTATGAATAAACATGCCCGAACAATCATTGAGTAAAATTTCCCAAAAAAAAGAAAACTTTGAGTGTAACAATGAAAAATTTAATCGATAATTAATTATCCTCATACATTAAGCTAGAGGAGTTGTTTGATTACATCGAAAATTACACTCATGCATTTAGCTACATATGTTGTTTTCGCATGATTACATCGAAAACAACCCCTCTAGCTATCGAAAACAACCCACCAAGTTTTTATTGTTTATTGACAAAGATAATGACACTTTTTGACGTTTAAAAAAATAAATCGATTTTCCAGCTACAAACTCAAATATTACCTAAATATTATTACAATTGCGTTATTAATAATTACAATTTTTTTTAGTTCTTTATTTAAAAGTTGTAATATAAAGTTGTTTTAACCATTATTCGAGTAATTTTCTCCCTAAATTACACTCGTGCATAAAAATTCTCAGATAATTTTGCATTTAAGCATATTTCCTTTGAAAAACAACATTCGTTCATTTTCAAATTTTGTAAAATAGCATACGCTTTCATGCAAAATTATCGAAAATTTTTAGGCACTAGTGTAATTACCTCCGAAAATAATACCCCTGCTATCGAAAACAATCCCTCTAGCTATTGAACATAAAACCATAGTAACGTTCTTACAACGCCATTATTGGAATAAAATGACAATCTCATTGTTCCGAGTTTAGTTTCAAAAATGTCACGTTTTGGAAAGGAATCAATCGAAGTAATTCAAGAAACGGTTACACAGAGTGTCCCAAAAAACATTAAAAATAGGAAGCAATATGTCTGGCGTCAATTTATGATGTTTTGTGAAGAGACAAGGTATGTTTTTAGCAAGGAGACTGTGATTAAAAAGCGTGCGGACGTACGTCAAGAGTGTGTTTACAACATGGAAAACGGTGACGAATACATAGATTTTACAATAAAAATAATATGGAATATAACAGCGAAGTTGCTTCAGCAAATGTATTATAATGAGTACCAAATCAGGTTGGATCCATTTACGAATATAGAGTTTTAAATGGCTCGTGAGGCGAAGAGCTCAAAACTCCAGCATCATGGGGAGTCTCGGGCTGTTGCACTGGATATTTCTAAGGCCTTTGATCGTGTTTGGCATGAGGGACTTCTGAGTAAACTGCGATCCTATGGTATGCCCAGTCGATTCTGTGCATGGTGCAGCTTTCTTAAGGATTCCATATTATCTCCAACTCTCTTCTTACTCTACATTAACGACCTTCTAGTGAAAACGGAAAATCCGATATTTAGTTTCGCTGACGATAGCACACTTATCTCATCTTTCTCTTTGAATGCACAAACATCGGCCGCCAACGTACATATTCGTAGACAGTATGAAGTGTCACGCCTCAACAAAGACCTGGAAGAAATTTTGGCTTGGGGTAACAGTAACCAAGTCGAATTTAACGCTAAAAAAACCCAGACAGCAGTTTTCTCCATCTGGAGGACTTCATCTTTATGGAACGACCTTCCCGAGGTCGTTTTTCCCAACGAATATAACCGCCAACGATTCAAAACCAACGTGAATCGCCTTTTGCGCACACGCACCACTCCCAGAGTGCCCTACAGGATTTTTCCTATAGTACTTGTGTTTGATCATAAAAAAAATGCCGTATCTACCAGAAAAGAGAAAAATAAGTTCAGCTTTTTTAAAATATGATGAATTTAAACGAATTGTTGATAGTTGCGATGCAAGTACTCCCGATGACCTAGAAAAAAAAAATTTCTTTACACTGTCCTATTAGCTGGCTTGGAGAGGAGGTGAATGAGCTCGCTGTCAATTAAGATATTTTAAAAGGGAAACTAACAGTAGTGGGGAGAACACAGAGCATATATCCTATTTTTTCGAAAACCGCACAGGGAGGAGATAAACCCTGTATAAGCTCGAAATGGTTAATTTCAAACAAGAGGAATTCTGATATTTGTCCTATACGTCTTTTTGACAAATTTATACAAAAAAGAAGCCAGATTAATCATGAACGATTATTTTTAACAGAAAACCCATTCTGGAAAACATCAGGAAACTGGTATAAGAACACTCCAGTTGGCAAAAATACCATAGGTCAATGGACCACCCGTCAGGCCAAGAATATGGGTATTAAATTGGTTAAACCGGAAAGGACAAAGTTCATCATGTCATAAAATGCATTATAATACAAACCCACCAAATTTTATATCCGTAATTTGAACAATAAAAGAGCTGCTCCTGACACACCCGGTATATCCACATGAACTTTTCTTGGTTTAAATGACCTTAGGATTCGCTCTCTGAGAAGTATTAGCACTGTATAGGTAAAATACAAAATTAAACCTACTATTATAGTACCTTTTCCTTTTACAAACAAGGTTAAGAGTGCGGTTATCTCTAAGGCAGCATAAGAAAAGAGGTTAAAACAATTGACATAGATTACATCCGGCTATGTGTTATCTTTGATTGATGTCTTAGAATGGTAAACCAATTTTGCTTCTTTATACATCTATTAATGTTATCAATATAACAGCGACGATTTGCAAGGTACAGTCTAACATTTAAATTCCGTCTAAATTTTCGTTTTTGTTGGTCCTTCATACTAAATTTGGAAATATTCGTTTATGATAAATGATGTAAGAATTCTATTTTTTAGCAGAGCGCTAAAAGATTACTTAAAATTAACAACCATTAGGTTTAGTTTGCGAATTTATTTCAAGAGTCCAAGGAATTTTGCTTTCATTTGTTTTAAGTGCTAAGAGGTTTGCCAAACAATTTTGATTGCAATAGATGTAAGTGCTCTAAGGTGATCTATACAATAACGCTTTTAACGGAAACAATTATATTTAACTTGCTTGTACGGGTCAAAATTTTTTTACAGGCAACTTTCAGTAAATCGGATTTTAAAAATAAATAATCTCAAAAACACCTGTTAATTTTTTAATAGGTTTCTTATAGTATCTAATTAGAGGAATTACATATGTCCGCGCAAAAGATCATCGTCACAAAGATATTGGTCTATAGCATCGATTTTTTTAAAGTTTAACGCCCGTCACATGGCTAATTTTACTCTTCTGAATCATTATAACGCCAATATTTGGAACTGAGTTATTTTACTCAGTCACTATAACCATTTTCCAATCATTTATAACAGCCCTGTCTCATATTGGCTTAACGTTTTGGAATTTTCCTTATAGAATGTTAAAATACTAAGAAAATTAGTCATATTTTAAATCTACCTAAGGTGTAAACCAAGCTTGCACCTCAAAATATATTTTTCCTTAATGGTTTATAAATGGTTAATAAAAAAATATTTAATATAGCTTCGGATAACAAGCCGTCACATCGATTTATCTCCGGCAATATTTTTATGCGTGACCGGTGTTACTGTGACCGGCGATACAAAAATGCACAAATTTGCAATGTTCTAGTTTATATCTAAATAAACATAATAAGGAACTTACCTAAACAGGAGCACGCTTTACACAAATTCAAACACATACCGTCATATTTGTAAAACTATTAGGCCGACCTGTAGTGGCGTTATTTATTAGCAATTTCTGCCGTGACCGGCGATACATGCAGCTACGGGGACGGAACTTCTGGTTAATAATTGCGTTAGAGAAACTAAACTGTTGTCTTTGCACATTATTTTTTCAATACAAATTGTAGCAGGAGTGTAAATTATTTATATATAAAAGTAACATTGGTAACATGACGTGAAATATAAAAGGATAAAGTAAAAAATTATTGACTGGGGACACGTGACCGGCGATACATTTTTAAATTCAAATTTGAATACTGCAGCTATAATCGAAAAAAAAAAACTTTTAAAATTGCTTTCTAATGCAGGAAGTAACATATATTTCGCAAATTATAATCGTTTTTACAGGCAAATAGCTTATTTTAGTAAGTTATCTGCTAAGGACTGAAAGTTGCCTCAATATATCGATTTTTTGGAAAGTACTACTCAAAATACGATATATTATGGCATTACTGGAAAGATATTCAAACCACCTTTAAAATTATCTGTCACCTGCCCCGCCTTCCCATTTAAGATTTTAAGGGTAACATCTATCCCTTCCAGGAGGTTCCTACGAAAGCTATAAATAGTCTTTAATAGCTTTCCCCTGCACCATAAAATTGACGTATCTTTCCGATTTTTAATATTATTTATTGCAAGTGAGTTTGACACTGTATCAAACGCGGATCCGGGGGGGGGGGGGTCATGCCCCCAAACCATCAATTTAACACGAAAAATACCATATATACCGGTTGGACTAACGCGGCAGGCTATTACTTTTCGTTACTTTTCCATGCATGAGCCCCTCTCCCCAAAACGAAATTGGACCCCCCCCCCAAACCGAAGTTCTGGATGCCCTGTATATTGCTTACATCTTTCTATTCACGATATTATTTCCTAAAAAACATGCGTTCCAACTTCCAACTTATTATTCAAACAACGAAGTGATGAAATGCTCGTCGGTGTGGAATCCTTAATGAGATATCGCATACATTCAGGACACACTTGTATTGTTTAATGTCTGTCATTTCTTTTTATGCGGTTTGATATGATGTAACATGCATTCTAATCATTTCTGTTTCATATTTGTGTACATCTTACCTTGTTACTACATTAAAGTAGGTTGAATTTTGAATAAGAATAAGCGAGAGATGCAAGCTGATCGTTGACTTGTTCCCTTGGAATAAATAAGAATTTGTCTGTTAATTACTTTGATTGTTAGGCACACTCAAAACGGGTATGTTTTGGTACATCGAGTTTGTTAAAATATTAAATAAAACAGAAAATAAGAAGTTGGAAAGATGTAAGTTATAAAACTAGCCAATTTAAATATAGAATAATTTGGTGGAGAATAACAAAATCTATTTATAAAAACTATATTAACATTAACTGAGGATAACAAAAGAAACCCCAATTTTAAATATAACCAAGGATCAACTCCAACTTTGTTTCTACGAAAATATTTGAATATCGCAATGGTATTGATAAATCGTTAAGTTATTTTCTAGATGAAACATGGATCTACTCAAAGGGTAACGACACACTTTCTTGGCAAGTTTTGTAAGCAATTGGTCAAGAAATATTCTATATTTTAAACAATAAATCTTATTTGAATTGAAATAATTAAATAAAATTAAAAATATGTATAATTACCATTATAAAATGTAGTTTTGTTTGACTACACTAGTACAAGTCCACAAACATCGGTTGCCGACGCACATCTTCGCAGACAGCATGAAGTGCGCGAATTTAACGCTAAAAAACCCAGGCAGCAGTTTTCTCTAAAAAGGTTAACATTACAGAATCGGATATAGTCATGGACGAACACGCAATCCTACTGGCTTCATCTATCAATTTGCTGGACGTCAATCTGGGAGGAAATATGTCTTGGCATAACCACGTTGTGGCAATCGCCAAGATAGCTTCTCAGAAACTTGGCGTACTCTTCCAAACCAAAAAGTTGTACACACCTCAACAACTTTTGACACTATTCAAAGCCCAGATTCGACCATCACTAGAGTACTGCTCTCATGCCTGGAGCTCTGCACCCAAACATACTCTTCGGCTACTGGATTCCATCGAAAGGAGGGCCATTCGTCTGATTGGAGACCACGAGCTGACGAAGAACATCGACAGCCTAGAACATCGAAGACAGGTTGGGGATTTGACTCTCTTTTACAGATATTTTCATGGAAAGTGCTTGGCTGACCTTCTGCTCTTAATTCTGCCCACAGCGGCGAATAGCAGAAATACGCTATGAACCACTGCCGTCCGTCCATATGTGGTTAAGCTTAGTACTCCTCGAACTTTATTATTTAAGAATTATGTCATCTGGAGGAGTTCATCCTTATGGAACGACCTTCCCGAGGTCGTTTCTCCCAACGAATATAACCTCAAAACCAACGTGAATCGCTTTTTGCGCACACGCACCATTCCCAGAGTGCCATAAATGATTTTTCCTATAGTGCTTGTGTTTGATCATAAAAAAAAACAAATTGGCTGCTTGTGTGGTTTTGTCCTATTTGATCTACATAACCTCGATTTGTGTCATACTATTACGGGTGATGACGCACGTTCTTTCCCCAGTTCTACTGTAAATGTACCGTGAATTATGATTTAAATAAATCTGTATCGCTATGATATCATAAGATGAACATTTTTTTAATCTGGGTTAGAATGCCTTGTTAACTTGGCGTATTCATACGCTATGTAACGTCATATTAAGATTAAATATATACTTAGATATTTTTTAAATGTATCATCAGCATTCAGTAATCTGATGAGTCAGTTTTCTGGTGTTCTATCTGATTCGGATTACAAAAATTCCTTCTTATTGGTGTCTTATTCTCTGTCTTATTGGTGTTTTTTGTTTAGATTTAACATGTCTTATGTTTGACTTAGAGAAAGAAAGACGTTTTGAAATTATTCCTCGGTAAAAATAAATAATATTCGGTTTTTATTGTACGTACTGTCCATGTTATTTTATTATTTTAAATAACATTTATCCTGCCAGAAAACTAAAAAAGACCATTTGATACGTAAATAATTTTTACATATCGTCGGCTTAAAGTGTTAACCTGTCTATTCGAACCAATTTTTATAGCAGAATTGAAAAAACAAGTTGGACCTAGCAGGTTAACACATATAAGTATATAAAAATTAATTAAAATTTAAGGGCCTATATCTCAAAGTCACCTTAAGGGGTAGAATGACATAAGTCATCCTTAACACAAGTTTGACACTATATGAAAGTTCTTTTTAAGTCTCATCTAAGGAATTGATCTCTAAGGACTTGGTAGTCTTCCACTTGTCGCGTCAATTAACCCTCAAATTAATTTAAAACATAGTTTTTTTTAAGGCTTACCATAACCTACCTTAGCTAAGTTCTAATTTAATGTAACATTTATATATCGGCCCTAAGCCGACGATATATTCTTCTCTAATAATAATTATCAATTTGGCACTAATAATATGTTATAATGAGGAATAAGGAAATATTGGCAACTTACAACTTCAAAAGTAAGTCGCATTTGTAATTTAATAACTTCGTTTGTCGCATATGGTAGTTCTAGGGAAGCGGAAAAACAAACCTGACCAAACCCAACCAACATTTATAGATATACATGGTGTGCCAAATTAAATGCGCTAAGCCGTTAATTATTATAGATACAAACTCGGTGGAATTAGCAATGTAGTAGCATTTTTGGTGCTGATTAAGATGGTGAGTGCAGAAAAACAATTGAACAGTGTTTATTTTAAATGGAATTCCTTGTATATTTTTGACTGTAAGATTTGCATATCTTATAAAGAACAAAAAAGTTCATATATATGCACTATTGGCCTAAAATTGAAAATAATCGAGTTACCTACCATCTTTATATGGCTGTGTATTTTCAAAATAAAAGCTTCATTCGGTGAGTGAGAATCATCTACTCTGATTATTCTGCTGTCAACAAAAAAAAAAAGGATTTTATATAATTTGACATATTGAATGTGGTCTTCGTGTGTTCACGCATTTTATAAAAATGCTGTATGCTAGAAACATAATAATAAGAATGTTGTGAGGAAGCCTTTCCAAGATAGATAGATTCGCTATAAATTATCCTATATGTAGGCCTGCAAGATCTCCTGATATAATTCCATCAGTCTTTTACAGGATGGCCTGGCCTGGATGACCTTCACGATAGCATTAAGCTGCAAACACACTACTATTACGTCACGTGAGATTACATGCTATTACGCAATGTCACGGCATTCTTTAGGTTTTGATGGCAGTGAAGTTTTAAAAGCCACAAAAGGTTTACTAAAAAATGCCCGGAAACGACTTTGGGAGAACTGAGGGGAGAAAGGGGAGATTACTGCCAACTCCACCCGGGTTAATTTCGCATCACCTAACTGGTATTTTTAGTTTACTGCTAGTGACAACTTTTAATCGTATAATTTTCAGGCCAAATATTTTTAATTTTCGGATGTGTTGTAACATTTTATTGACTCTTGTGTTGCATTTAATTCAGGGGAAGGTTAACAGCCTTATAAAATATTATAATTCTCCCGTAATTTAATTCCATAAATTACTATTGTTTATAACAATTATTACTGATTATGATCTCACAGCAAAATAAACAACTTTTTCTTAATTACGATTAGTCGTAATATAAATTTTTGTTCCGGTTCTTACTTTTAAATGAAAAAGTTTCCTAATTCTTCTTCGCCAAATGGTTTTAATTATAATTAAACATCTGATGAAGCAGCACTATTTTCTCCATAAGAATTATCAAACGAAAATTTTTTTCATATTATTATTTTTTAACATGAGATAATTTTACAATTTCGTTGTGAAACATTTCTACCGGTTAATGTTGCAAACGGATACTTTTATACAACAAATTTGCAAGTCGAGAGTTCTTACAAAACTGTGATAAACCTAATCTTTGTTTTTTTTTTTGTTATGATCAAACACAAGCACTATAGGAAACATCCTTTAGGGCACCTCTGGGAGTGGTGCGTGTGCGCAAAAACCGATTCACGTTGGGTTTGAATCGTTGGAGGTTATATTCGTTGGGAAAAACGACCTCGGGAAGGTCGTTCCATAAGGATGAAGTCCTCCAGATGAAAGAATTCTTAAATTATGAAGTTCTGATATTCGCCGCTCTTGCCGGAATTAAGAGGGCAAGTTCAGCCGAGCACTTTCCATGAAAATATCTGTAGAAGAGAGTCAAATCCCCAACCTGTCTCCGATGTTCTAGGCTGTCGAGGTTCTTCGTCAGCTCGTGGTCTCCAATCAGACGAATGGCCCTCCTTTCGATGGAATCCAGTAGCCGAAGAGTATGTTTGGGTGCAAAGCTCCAGACATGAGAGCAGTACTCTAGTGATGGTCGAATCTGGGCTTTGTATAGTGTCAAAAGTTGTTGAGTTGTGTACAACTTTCTGGTTCGGAAGAGTACACAACATTTCTGAGAAGCTATCTTGACGATTGCCACAACGTGGTTATGCGAAGATATGTTTCCTTCCAGATTGACGCCCAGCAAATTAATAGATGAAGCCAGTGGGATTGCGTGTCCGTCCATGACTATATCCGGTTCTGTAATGTTAACCATTTTGGAGAAAACTGCTGTCTGGATTTTTAAGCGTTAAATTCGACTTGGTTACTGTCACCCCAAGCCAAAATTTCTTCCAGGTCTTTGTTGAGGCGTGATACTTCATGCTGTCTGCGAATATGTACGTTGGCGGCCGATATTTGTGCATTCAAAGAGAAAGATGAGATAAGTGTGCAAAACTAAATAGCGGATTTTTCGATCTCACTAGAAGGTCATTAATGTAGAGTAAGAAGAGAGTGTAAGACAATATGGACCCTTGAGGAACACCGGCATTGATGATGAATGTGTCTGAAAGAAATCCGTCAATCGCCACTTGCAGAGAGCGGTCCTTAAGAAAGCTAGACAACCATGCACAGAATCGACTGGGCATACCATAGGATCGCAGTTTACTTAGAAGTTTCTCTTGCCAAACACGATCAAAGGCTTTAGAAATATCCAGTGCAACAGCCCGAGACTCCCTAATCTTATAAGGGAAGTGTGCTTGTTGGGATAGGATTTCATGAAGTATCAGTATTCCAGTCATTTAATTTTTCTTTTTCTACTTCGGCACTTAACCGGCTTATCAATGTATCCAAAATAGTTGACATCGGTGCGTTAAGAGATTCTCTTTTATGCCGGGTTGCACCACACTTAATAGAAACACTTTAAGGGCGCCTTTACGTTAAATAGGGAATAAAGTGGCCTTTTGAATTGATTTTAAGGTAAACTTAAATTTTACGCTTTCCTTAGTAATTTCATACTTAAGTGATGAGTTCAGAAAGCGGCATTGTTTTTCAGGGGATTTTTGGTATTAATGATTCAAATACTCAGCCAGCTGGCTGAATACGAAAAATGGGGAATGCCAGTTAACAAATCGAAGACCAAATATTTGTGCATAGGCCAAGAGGCAGACAATCTTCTAATAAACGACAATATGGAAATAGAAACCTGCAACAAATACACTTACCCAGGAACTCAAATAGAGAATAGGGGTAGAACAGAATGTGAGATCGAGGAAAGCATATTAAAACGTAGGAAAGTCATCGGATGTCTGAATTCAATATTATGGTCGAAAAGTATACAAACCCGAACAGAAACATCTTATTTATAATTGCATCTTCAAGGGTGTAGTACTATATGGATGTGAAACATGGCAACTAACACAAAATATGGAACGACGACTTCTGGCGCTCGAGATGGACTTCTGGCGAAGATCTGCAGGAAGATCAGAGATGGAAGACGGGCGCCTTCCGACAATACTACTAGAATGGATACCACCCGAAAGAAGGAAAAGAACAAGACCCAAAGCAACATGGTTTGGTGGAGTGAAAAGAGCAATGTCAGAACGCAACCTACACGTAGGTGACTGGGAAGATAGGAATGGCTGGAGACTGGGGACCGGAAGGCGCAGCGTCCTGCGAATGATGAACTCAATTATATATATGATTCAAATCTCAGCTGCATTACTAGCTAACTAAAATATGGATTGACTTGCAATCTTTTGATATTTGAATTGGCAATGCCAGGCAGCGTCACCACATTAAAAATACCCTTAACCCCCGGACAAACTAGAACTCGCGTGACAATTAGTAGCCTTATGAAACTTGTGTTTTAAATACTGTTATTGTAGAATATTAAATCATCAATTTTATTTTGTTGATGTTGACCTCGAAGACGATATTATGACCAATATCGCAAATATTACCTACATTTACATTATTGATGACTGTTTAGACCCGCGTTTAACCTTAATATAACAAAGTACAGTTTTTTTAGTAATATTTTAGCACCGAATAAATAACAAAATCTAGGATATGATCAGATGGCGTTGTAAATGATTATGCAAATAATTTTTTTAAATATTTTTGAAATTTTAGTGTTTGTCAGCTGGTCTGTTGGGTAGATTGATTTACAATAATTTACTAAACTAAACTACACTCATTAAAAATTTTTGATTAAGTTAGGCTTAATATCTTTTTTATTTTTTGCCCGATATTAGTGATTCTTTTAGAGAGCTGTAGATACTAATATCAGTTTTAATGTGTATTTTACAAATTTTAAGCGACATTGGTTATTCGACATACAGAGTGAAACCTCCCATAACGGACACCACTGATAAGCCGACATTTTTTCATAGTCCGGAACTAGGTATATGAAATTCCATGAAAATCAACCTCTGTTCACTCTAAAAAATGGTCTACTTTAGGATACCAAGATCTTAGTCTCAACAACAAGAAAATTGAGTGAAAATGGAGATAAGAGGAAATTTAGTATCGAAGGCCAAATTTTATTGCTACGATTATTCTAGTTTAAGTCACTAATAACTCTTTTTAAGTCAGCCAAGTACTTATAGTACCCGAAAGAATAAATATTTATGATAACCAATATAGTTAGTTATTAGGAGCAACATCATATTGTTGTTTCAACAATTGTTACCTATTTTATTGCTAAAAGAGCAAAGAAATATTAAATGGTATGGAAAAATTATTATTTTGTAATACCTTATACAATAAGGGCGTACACAATAGCACTTTAAAATACTATTTCAAATTTAATGTACTACCAAGAAAAGGAAGCCTTTTTCATTGATAGGATGTAACCACCCGCAGACCGGTATCAAACTCTTTAGTTCTCGTCAGTACAGGGTAGGTGTACATCACGGCGTATTATCAACGGTTGTCGAGAAAATACAGCGCGAAGCGCCATCTCCTAGCAGCGAAAGGCAACAGTTGGTGTGACGTCAGGTCTCACATCGTACCTACTTATGACTACTATATCTGGACAATAACTAGGTAAATTAGTATAGGGAGCTAATTAATAAAACAGTGTTGGTTTCAACATGATAATGTATTTATGTTAACCAAGAAGTAGTTAAAAATAAGAGTTAGTTCTGTTTACTACATCATCTTAGTCATCGTAAATCAGTTAAAACGAAAATTTGTTGTGCTAACTAGAAATTACTTTTGCATAAGCTAAAACTTTAACAGCAAGATAAAATTAGTCTTAGATACCAATGTATTTTTTAGGGTGTTGGGCGGACTCTCCTTTGGGCGGACGCGGACAGGCTGTGTTCATATAAAGAGTCCGAAAACTTCGGTCTTTAAAGGGACAAAAAAATGTTTTAAAGTATTTGGGAGACGAATAAGTACGGTGTAAAAACTCTCTGAAGACAGAACGGCAACCAATCGCGTATGCGTGGCAGCGCGAAAGGACTTCGTCGAATGAAAGTGTGATTCCCCGACAGCAGTCCGCCGTTCATTTGTGAGTTGTAAGGTTAAAATCGTAAACAATGGCAGAAAAACGTCGCGTTTTGAGTCTGAAAGAGAAAATTGATGTTGTGGAAGTTTTTAATTTGGTAACAATGATTTGGGCGAGTTCATTAACATTGATAGCAATGTGCTATTAAAAGATGATAGTGACCTCATTCCTACCGATTATGTAGTCGTAACTGAAACCACATCACTATCTGACGACTCTGATGAAGAAGTTGAATGCAGTAATCAAACAAATGTCACCAATTATAATTATAAACAAGCCATTAGTATGGTAAAGGAATTATAAGAGTGTGCAAATAATAGAGGTGACTCTACAGCAATGGAATTGTTATCAGACTTGGAATTACATTTTCTAGATTGCAAGTTTAAAACGCAAACACGTTGAACTACGTTATTAGATTTTTTTTAATACTACATCCTAACACTAAAACTAGTGTATTTTTGTTACGTTATGTTTATTTGTACATACATATATATAGAAATAATTTTGCATTTACATATTACCTAATAACAAATTTCCCATTGGTGGACACCTCTATTAGGCTGCCACATTTAGACAGTCTCGTAGGTGTCCGCCTAAGAGAGGTTTTACTGTATTAAGGATAATCAAAATGTCAAAGCACCCGGTGGAATAATCAAGTAGCAAAATTAGAGTTGGATGGGCGCTTGCAGCGCACCCGTGTTGATATAAACTATTTGTCTTATTAATCAACACACGGGTGCTGTCATATGTTTTTGGAAACACCCTGTATAAAAAAAGTTATTGAGTAGAACTGACGAAAAACTTTATTTAAAAATACATAAAAAAAATATCGAAAACTTGTTATTTGGAAATATCAATGTTTTGGAATTCCGGTAGTGCTGAAACTATTTATTTTTAATTAACTTTAGTTTAATAATCGCCAATTGTAGAATGTTTTATGACTGATGCTAATTAATAGTCAAAGATTAATTACATATCCTTTGGCAATTTAATTTAATCATTTTTGCATTTTAAATCATTGCTAAAAATACATTTTAACCGCCTGTTAAAACCAGATTTTTTAATTAAATGAGGCGTTTTTAAACATCATTGGAGGGAATGCGTTGCTATTTTAATTTAAAATCGCATAACGCAATCATTTCATTAAAATAGTGGTTGGCATGCGACGATAAATCCGGTAGTTCTTTTTATATTGCAGTTGATACCATGACATCTTTTTTCAGATATATTGTAACTCTTTTATAAATAATTTTTGAAAAAACATTCTTGATAATACAACGTGTCCAAAGATAAGGAGGGCCAGTACAGGGATCTCGGAAACCGAAAGAGATAAGACGTCGGTTAAATAGAGGTAAAGTTGCGCATTTACGTGCCTAATAATATGCCGTTTAGAAAGTTTTAAAATTCCGAGTAGTTCCGGAGATATCCGGAAAAAACCCGAAATTCTGAAAAATCGTTTTATTGTTTTCCTGGGTTTTTTGAGATCGAATTCTAAAGTAAATTGCACTTTTGCATTGCCACTTTTTCCGCTCTATCTAACAGCGTTAATTGTTTTGAAATCCGACGAGTCGTCTTCGAAGGACCATTATCAACTTTCTTTTTTTAAATACGTTCCAGTTTTTCTGATATTGGAATTTGAGAGCTTTTTCTTCCGAATGCAACGATGTATGACACATTGTGGTTTAATGACGTTTCGAGGGTTTTTTGAACAACATCAGGAAATTTTGGGATACTGTCTTGTATTTCTCCTAATTTTATAAATAATATCTCATAAGTAAGCTCTAAATTGTTAATTATTTTGGACTAGTTTAATAAATAACAAATACTTTAATAATAAACCACAAATAAGTGAACAAAATACAGAATCATTATTTCAAACTTCTGTCGATTCGGGATTTAAAAGAAAAGTAGGCGTTTGTAACAAAAAAAAGTTGGTGGCGCGTGATCTGTTTCACTTGATATTCCCATTGTGATCGTTTGAAAGCGTTTTAAGAGGTTTTCTATTTTCCAGAAAATATGAAACATAATTTTACAAATGCTGAAAAGTTTGATATTCTATGTTTTATTTTATCTCAAAAAACTGTTATGTGGCAGTTAGAAGATGTTATTTGTGCTTAGAGAATAACGGAAATCATTTTGAACACCTGATTATGTAGTTCCTTACTTTTTTCATTGTTTGATTTATTACTGCTTTGGTATGGTTTTATATACTATACATATACTTATGAGATATTATTTCTAAAATTAGGAGAACTACAGGACCGTATCCCAAAATTCAAAAATCCTCGAAACGTCATTAAACCACAATGTGTCATACATCGTTGCATTCGGGAGAAAAAAAGTTCTCAAATTCCAATATCAGGAAAACAGGACCGTATTTAAAAAAAGAGAGTTGATAATGGCCTTCGAAGACGACTAGTCGGATTACAAAATAATTGACGCTGTTAGATAGAGCGGAAAAAGTGGCAATGTAATAGTGCAATTTACTTGAGAATTCGATCTCAAAAAAACCCAGGAAAACAATGAAACGATTTTTCAGAATTTCGTTTTTTTCCGGATATCTCCGGAACTACTCGGAATTTAAAAACTTTCTAAACAGCATATTATTAGGCACGTAAATGTGCAACTTTACCTCCATTTAACCTACTTCGTATCTCTTACGGCTTCCGAGATCCCTGTACTGGCCCTCCTTAACTTGGACACGTTGTATAGTTAGTGAATAAAAATACTTCTTCCCCAAGTGGACATGGACAAGGATGGGCTATATTTGCTTATCGTGGGAAACTTTTTCCTGAAGAATACAGGGGGGGGGGGGGGGGGGGGGCACCTAAACTCGATTTTTTTCCTTTTTTTTGCCAGCAAAAATATTTATAATACCGTGAAAAAACTAACATAGAAACAGGAAGCGCGTTTCGGAAATCATAATTATAATAATGTTAATATAAGAAACCCACCTAATGACTATATCGTGATTAATCTAGTTCATTATAATAAGTAATGTAACTGTAACAAAATATTATTATATATCCTTGAATGAAGTAACGATTGTTTTTCATTGTTTCTTTTCTACTAGGTGAAGGTTAATGTATTTGCGAATAAATATGGACGGCTGTACCAATTTTTTTATAATAATTTTTATATTATTTCCCCCGTATCTCTTAAGCGAGCGAAAATTTTCAAATTTTGATTTTACCATTTTAAGTTTGACCCAAAAAAGCACATTACTTTTTTGATAGCTCTAACAATAACGGAGATACCCTATAAAAGTGTCGAAAATGGGACACCCTGTATATAATAATCAGCGTAAGCAAATAGAAGGGAAGCTACAATTTTTTTTGATAACCCGGAAAGTAAATTAAAATGTTGAAATAATGGGGCCTTATTTTGTGGTCGTAGGAAAAATTCTATACTTTACTTGTGTGAAACTGATTTCCTCAAACTCAGCGAATTTCCGCACTAGATCTTAAAGACCTACTCAGTTTAAATCTACCACTTTCAACACTTGTTATGTAATATACTATATTATTATCGCATGTTACTAAGTCTAATATAGGTGTAGTTATTGTGTTTCAAACAAGACCTCTCTTATCTACATCTTAATTATTTATTTGTTCTTTTGTGGGAGTTTATACTTTATACGCATTTTATGGCTTCCCAGTTAAGGTATAATCTTATCAAGCCCGCCATATAGTGCAACATTTATTACTGCAATAAATTTTTATTATCATCCTTCGTGGGTATTCGAAGGAAGGGTCATATGAAGTTTTTTTCATTGCATGGGAAAAGAAAGTTATTATTGGGTTGACCAAAATGAACTAAAATTGTTTTTATACAGTAATCTGGTGACACTTCAATTATGGAAGTAGACGTAGAAACTAGTAACAAAGAAGCTGCAGCTAAATTACAAATCACTATCGATCAAATTAATGAAATATGGCGTATTAAACTAAACGAAATAATATCGGTATATGTAAATTTTACTAATAAAATTAAACAATAACTACCAATATAAACAACAATCAAAGTCCATACTTGAACAAAGTACCTTTGTATTACGCTAAATATACAAAGCTTACGCTAAGAGGAAAATACAATAAGTTGGTATCAGATATAGAAAACTATACACATAGATTCAAAAGTTTTGCATCACTATGATTCTCGAATAAGTAATTACGTCATCGCGAAAATAGACTAAATATTAGTTCATTGATAAGTTTAAAATAAAAATCAATGAGTTTTAAATTTTTTTTATTTTGCCACAACATAAACATTACAAAAAAAAAACGTAACAAAAGTCAAATTTATTTATATTTTATAATTTGTGAAATTTAAAAAATGTAGCTTCTAATAAAGTGTATTTCCTCCTCTGGCCTCAATGCAAGCTTGAAGACGTCGCCGCATGCTGTGCGTAAGGTTAGCAATCCGTTCTTGTGTAATAGCCTGCCATTCCTCGGAAGCTGCGATGACAAGCTCCTGGAGAGTTTTTGGGGGGACTTCTTCTAACGCGAACTGCCCTAGAGAGCATGTCCCAAGCATGTTCTATCGGGTTCATGTCAGGGGACAAAGCAGGCGACTCTAAGCGATTGATTCCCTCACTTGCTAGATATTCATCCAGAGCTCTAGTACGATGGGGCCGGGCATTGTCTTCCATAAACGCAAAATTGTTACCAACAGCCCCTCTCCACGTTATAACATAAGGATGTAGAATATCCCTAATGTACCTGTCGCCAACCATTGTTCCTTGAACGTGGACTAACTCAGTACGCTCATCAGACGCTTCCTCCGACGACTGAAGGCAAGGGGCGAGCATGGGCAAGTTGAGCGGCTCTTGTTGGTTCTCTCCAAACACGAATCCAGCGACTATCGTTTACCAGACAAATCCTGGTCTGGTCGGAAAATAGGACAGAATTAAAAAATTCTTCGGGTAGGCCAACGTGCGTTTCAGCCCACTGCAGTCGACGAACACTCGGTGGTCATATTGTAGTTGTGGAACACTTACTGGTCGCCGACATCTTAAACGGGATTCAAGAATTCGTCTTCTTAGTGAGACGGATACGCGAACTCCAATTGCATTCGTAACATCTCTCTGAAGTTGTGGAGACTGGCATAGTACGGTTTCTCCGAATTGCTAACGTAACATAGCGATTCTACTGTTCGTTAGTAATATGCATTCTAACTTCGTTGTCTGTCTCGCACAGAATTGGTTTCTAGATAGCGATTCCATATGAGAGAGACATCACTTTGAAAAACCCCTATTGTTTCAGCAACAAACCTTTGGGAATGACCTTCTTCAACTAAAGCTACTATTCTTGCACGATCAATTTCAGATATTACTCGGCGATTCATTTTTACACACTGAATCGTAAAATTTAACTGGCCAGCGCCAACAAAATACAACACTAAAAATGTCATCTTAAACAAATGTCTGGACAATATTTTTTTTTGCTACAAAAAATGGAACCGTTTTAACTGACTAAACATTTAGAAAATAAATCATTCCTGAAATTATCTTAACATGCCAAAATCAGAGTGATGCAAAACTTTTATATCTATGTGTATATTGGTTTATATCAAGAAATTCCACTCTCCTCTTATGGTATCTAGTTCTTGGATTGTACTAAATAGAGCAATATTATCAAGATCTAAGTATTTTTTATTGTAAAAATGACCAAATTTAAATAAATTGTTGTAAAAATGCTTTTTAGAAGATTGATAGGTTTAAATCAGATGCAATGGATCCTTGGGATTTCGATATTCGTAACAAATAATGGGTTTATACAGAGAACATACCATAGATCGAAGGAGTCAAGCGATCCAACGCGAGGTTACCGCTTGGATGGGTGACCGTGTGGGAGACGCGTGTCTTAACAAAATTTTTACAAGAGATTTTAGTAAATTTTACAAGAGATTTTAAGAAATAAACAAAAACTTTTCATATAAATAGTTTACTAAATATTTTTGCAATTATTACTAAAAATTTACGTTAAATTTTGCTATAATATAATGGCATTTCTGAATAAAATTTATTTCAGTCATATATACATCCATAAAGTATGTTTAGTTTTATTATTTTTATAGTTTGTCTTTCCGTGTAAGTAAGCTTTCTATAACTTCCACAAGAAAACTGTCCCGTTGTAAAACTTATTCAACCGCGAAAAAGAATTTACTTATTTGTAAGAGTTATAAAAAAATCCCAAGTCATTGTCTTACCAAATTTGGTAAAATACTTTAGCACATTTTTTTCCACCGTGTATCAGGTAACCGTGCATAACCTTGCTTGGGTACTGTCGGTATAAATAAAAATTTGTGGTATATTCAGTATTATTACCCAGCTCGGGTCTAGTTTTCGTCATTTCAACATATCTAAACCCATAAAACCGCAACCAAATATTGCTTGTGTATACTAGTTTCCCTTTTAAAATATTATGTTGGGTGTATAATGTTATTATAGCACATAAAGAAGTTTATTGTTATTCGTACTGGTTAAACTAGTAGATGTTATAAAATCTACACAACATTGGCGTTAAGATTACAATTTTGGACATTAACATTGGCTAAGTTAACATACACCTTACAATGTAAAGCAAACTTGTTTACTATAAAACAAGTAGGCACTCTTCAGGTGATTTAAATTCTCGATATTTTTGTTTAAATGATATTATAAGCTACAGATGGAAAAATGTACATTTCTAGCCTATGCAACGAATACAAACAGTCTTTCCCACCTCTTTCAGTCCAGTCATTATTGCAGCATAGCCAGATTGACATATTTATCGCAAAGGTATCTTGCAAAACCCCAATTAAAAATTTGTTAATTTGACAATTACAATTGGTTTGAGGTTAATCCGCAATTGCTCTGAAAATAAATTTATTTCCCAATAATTTTACTCTAAACTGTGAAAAGGCGATAAGAGACTCTTTAGAAATATATATTATTATACTTAAAAGTGCCAACTTCTTCGATTTCATACGCGGATTCTGCGCTAGATATTTGACAGCTTTCCGGACTCGCGTTACCGTCAGTAACTTTTCTTATTGTAATTACCTTTTTGGTAAAAATAACTGCCTGCTTGGTCCTAAGACAATGACCATGAGCATTCCTGCTAACGATAGGTAACTGAAAGAGAACATTAATATAAATTATGAAAGCAAACACGATTCATTTTTTTCTTTAAATACATTTTTAATAGGTCGTAATATATAATGTTAGTGATGAAAATAGTGAATTCTGTTAAGACCTCGCCATCGAACCGTTAAAACTGAGTTATATCCTAAATACACGCACTTGAGGAAATATAGATTTAGTCTTTTTAATATGATTTCATAACAAATATACAGGTTCAGTTACTAGCCATTTTTTATATATACAGGGTGTTATGGAAATGACGTATTATATTCAAACCAGCAATTCCTGAGATAAAGACAAATTGAAGAAAAATAGCCATAAATGGCGCTTTCAATTCATTCAGCGGTAAAAGTGACCTGACGTCAAACCAGAAAAATACCTGTGTGGCACTGCGATACATGCAAGCAATCAAGGAATTCTGGCCGGTGTTGTCATATGTACACCTTAAACTCTTTAGACAAAATAAAATAACTTTTCCATTCTTGAATACCTTTTTGAACAATTAATTGAAGAACATTTACGACGGACTATGTTTTAAACAACCCGAAAAAACACATGGAATAGTAATAGCCACGTACGTCACTAGGTCAAATGCCAATGACCTCTTGACGCCTTACATCGGCTCAGCGAAGTAGATTCATATAGCGCCGCATGCTTGCGTCTGTTACTTGAAGACCAACCAGCAGCCGGATACGTTGTGTCTCGTCGATCACCAACACACTCTCAGCAATCCGCTCTGTTTTACCTTACTGGTAATATACCAAATAATTTTGAGTAATTTAGTTCCCGCGATCATTTAAGATGAGGATCCCAAAACAATCCCAAATTAGCAATCAGAGCCATCTATGTTGCATCAATTTAATTAAACAATATGCCGCTTTTTGGTTAGAAAGGGACGTGAGTCATCAGCTGATCAATATTTCTTTTCGTGAAGTTTTAGCCGACAATGATAAAGTTTTTTTAGTTAATTTATTGATTTTTAGATTGTCTAACATGTCGATTGGGGTATCAACAAGTTTCACGAAGATCTGTAACAAAAATTGGAAAATTGTTCATATTTGAAATTGTTATTACTATTCTTATAACATTATATTTTTGAATGCAATTTTTCCATAGCGTTTTCCAATCCTTTATCTTTACGAATTCAGTATTAGATTAGAAAATAACTAAGTATATTTGGCTACACGTTTGCATAAAATAGTGCCTGGTTGGCAACCTGTGATTAAACGCAGCTCTTAATATGCCTCTCACCGTGAACGACCCTGTATTAAGATATATAGGTGGTCGTCACGAAAAGGAAAATTTTGATACGTTCTTGCATGCTTAAAATTAAAAAATATAGGCGCCCGGATTTTTGCCTTTGAAATTATCTGCATTAAATGACTTAACGAATCATTATTAATACTGGGTGTCCCATTTTCGACAATTTTATAGGGTATGTTCGTAATTGTTTGTGCTAACAAAAAAGTAATGTAGCTGGCACGTGCTCTTTTTGGGTCAAACTTAAAATGGTAAAATCAAAATTTGAAAATTTTGTTTTTACCATTTAAAGCTTGACCCCAAAAAGAGCACATGACAGATACATTACTTTTTTTTATGGCACTAGCAATTATGGAGATACCCTATAAAAGTGTCGAAAATGGGATACCCTGTACATAGAACTGAATGCCTGCTCTGGGATTTGCTGGGAACATAAGTGAAATAAACCCATAATAGCCGAGTCTACAATTATTCTTCTATCAATTATTTTCTTCTAGCAATATAAACGGTAAGATAAACGCAGTCTCATTGTTTTCATTAACTGTAAAATCGAACAATCAAAGTTATTTAATCTGTGCTTTACTCAAAAAACCGTTATATTACCATACGAAACGAATTATATCTTATGATATAAGGTTATGTAAATCGGTATTGTTTTATATACGCGCATTACGTTCATAAACTAGGCCATGTGCACTAATAAATGTAGCATACTTTGTAATAGAATAATGTAAACAACATTGTGGTCGCGGTTTAAATTGTTGTTGAGTTTTACATATTCGTATAAAACTGCCCTTTTAGGGTTATCGGTTTTCTCGAATGTTGGGATCTTTTCCGTAAATGACATCCGTAGGGGTTAAAAGTAGTTTTAACTACGGCCATGTTATAGCTTCCTCCATAAAATCCTTAAAGCCGTATTAGAGTCGGCAATTTTTGTCTTTTGCGCCGGCAATGGCAATTATAATTGCACGTATTCATGCGCACTAAAACGTTCTTGATCAGCTGGCCCAATACTGCTCGCATTGCCGGCGCAATGCGAGAAAGGAATCCGTATTACAGTCGGCAATAGTCTTCTGGCAATTAAAATTCCATGGATTTATGCGCAGTACACCGTTCTTGATCAGCTGTCTCTCATTGCCAGAAATGGGGCACGGGTCATTTTCATTGCATTGCCGGTGCAAGAATGGATACAGACGGATTATTCTGTTATTTTGAAATGTTTATTAGTTGGTCGAAGCACTTATGAACAGCTAATGGCTTTTTAAACTAACTGGTACTTAAATTAACAGTTCACATTCTTTATTAAGCATATGTACTGGTAATTCGTAGCAACTTTTTTGAACTGCCATTTGTAAGTAGCAGTAGTTACTTTATAACTGCTAATCAAAACGAACAGGTTTGCCCATCTCTAATTCTGGGGGTATTTTAGGGATTTCGACACTACCAACTGCTGTTCTGACTGTTGGAAATGCGCCAGCTGATCTAGAACGGCTTACTGCGCATGAATTCGTGCAATTATAATTGCCTTTGCACCGGAAATTTTTATTGCCGACTCTAATACGGCTTTTGGTAGCACTGTTCTCGGTAGATCACTTATGCATCTATACAGGATGTCCAGGATAAGAATGCACTGGATAGGGATCGCGTTAACCATAGGACACACAGAAATGATCAAATTGGACAAGAGTTGTACATTAGTGAGTTCGCAACGTCGTTTTCCAAATTAAAAAAATTCCGGATATTTCCGAAGATATTTCGGCAAATCCGAATTTTTACGATTTCCTTCTTGTTTTCCGATTCTATGTGAAGAGATATATTAAAATGAATTTTACATTCTTATTGCCACTTTTTCTCCTCTATAAGATAATTTTATTAAATTTTCATTCCGACGTTTCGGTTTTTCGCAACCACCATCAACTTTGTTTCTGCTCCTGCAAAGTTTTAAAATGATCGGAAAGATGGATGATAACTTTGAATTCTTTTTAATCCCCAGTTCGAAAGTCACATGATGAAATTTTAGAAGAGCACACACATAGTTAAAATAAATTCAAATTTCAAAAATTCAAAATCTTTTATTTTTTCAATTTAACAGCAGTAGACAAGAGACATGACAATAATTGAAGAAAACGTCAAAAGGAAAGTTAAGAACTGGATACAATTCAACTATACGATATGAAACTAAATACAGGAAGAGAAAAAATTTACATAAATTTTGTTAATCATGTCTTAAGAAAATTCCTGTAATTATTAACAGTTTACCTTCAACAAAAACTCCATCAACCTTCTTCTTAATACGTTTAAATTAACGGCATTTCTAATTTCAGCATTTAATTTATTGAAAAATTGACATCCTGTAAAAAATATATATTTTTAATATTCGGCAGATCTGTGGTTTTCAGGTAATAAGAGTTTTCAGTCTAGTATCATGATTATGATTCGATCTGACGCCCCGAAAGTGTGCTTTGTTTCGGTAAACGAAACTACATACTTCGTAAATGTAAATTCCTGCGACCGTCAAAATTCTCAATCTTTTAAAACCTTCCCGACATGAGTCCCTATATGACGGTCCTGCATCCACTCGAACAGCATATTTTTGCAAAACGAAGACTCTACATACGCTAGAATAAAGGTTTCGATTTATCCTGGAGTGCCTTATTATACCAATTTCTTCTAACGATAATAGAAAATTGAATTGGTTGAAATTTTGGGGTTACATGCTTTATCGACTGTCATCATCTTTTAACTATTATAAACCAAAGGACTGAAGTGACTGATTTAATCCCGCGAAAGGAATCTGTTCGGGTTTGTTCGAGGGCTCTGCCCGAGAGCAACATCCATTCAACGGGATTAAAGCACTTTAGGCCCGCGGTATACAGTGTGTCCGGGAAAATATGAGAAATCTCTTGGATATGAAGAAAACAAGTGAAAAGACTACTACAAGTTTATATGAAGGCCAACACTGCAGAGAAATGGGTTCCCAAGAAGCTCCAATGTGAAGAAGTTTTTTACACATAATTACTGAATACTGAACCACCAGGTATATTTAATTTTTTTTTAATATGATGTATACCAGGTAAGACTCTTCAAATTACTATCCAAGAAAGTGTTGCGAACAGCTGCAGGGATGGACTAGCTGTGACACTCAAGAACTTTGGACAACGATTTTTTAAATACCTTTAACTATTGACTAAAAATTAAATACTATTCATTCATGTCGCTAATCCCAACCGTTTTCGAAAAAGCACACACTTTCGCCCACCATTCCGGCTGCTGCGTTATATTAACTACCTAATTTCAAAAAGTATTCATCATCCGTGATATTTCTCGTTTTTAAAACTAGTTAGATTTATATTTGCTCTGGCTGGCTCTAGTTGAACCTTATTTGTATAACATGGCATGAAAATATTTTAAATCCTAATAAAAGACAATATATTTAATAATTTCCGATCAATTTCTTTCATTGGCGCTCACGTTTTATGGTATTCCTTGTCCTGAATTAAAAAAATTTACTGTGTTATAGGTTTAGGCCGTTTTCAAATTAAAACTGTAAATATATTGTATTTTGCCTTAGCCGTGTTTCCCATCAAATTAACAAAGAATACCGAACATAAATATGTAGTTCTACAACGCCATATTTCGTGATTTACTGTTATCCTCGCCGAAAGCGTTAACGCGGCATTATATGGAAATATACAGTTTTGCTCGAAATGCCGCTTATAATTTTTTGTTCCTGAGGTATACAATAGCTAGTTCTTGCTAGCTGATTTTCTCAACTATACAGTGTGTTCGGGTAATGTGGTTTTATGTCATAATCGTCTATAACAAGATTTAGTGTAATATCTCAAACTGTTTTAGAAATTTTTGATAAAAACCATAATAAACAAGGAAAAATGTATCGTCCTGTATATCGAAAACTAAGCATTTTAGGACATATGTGTAGATTAACTTAAAATAAGTAAACATCAGCGTCAAACGAATCCTGAAAGGACTAGACGTCAAGAAAGCTACTGGTCCAGACGAAATTCCTGTTATAGTTCTCAAGAGATGAACTAACACCAGTATTTTGTAGACTTTTCAACTTATCCTAGAAACAAGGAATATTTCCATCGTGCTGGAAGACGGCGCGAGTCCCGCCTATACCAAAGAAAGATAAGAGAACACTCCCTAGCAATTATCGACCAGTCGCATTGCTTTGGAACAACGCAATCGAACATCATGGGGAGTCTCGAGCTGTTGCACTGGATATTTCTAAAGCCTTTGATCGTGTTTGGCATGAGGGACTTCTAAGTCCTGTTGTCTAGCTTTCTTAAGGACCGCTCTCCGCAAGTGGCGATTGACGGATTTCTCTCAGACACCTTCACCATCAATGCCGGTGTTCCTCAAGGGTTCATATTGTCTCCCACTTTCTTCTTACTCTACATTAACGACCTTCTAGTGAAAACAAAAAATCCGATATTTAGTTTTGCGGTTTTGCGGACGATAGCACACTTATCTCATCTTTCTCTTTGAATGCACAGACATCGGCTGCCGACGCACATCTTCTCAGACAGCATGAAGTATCACGCCTCAACAAAGACCTGGAAGAAATTTTGGCTTGGGGTGACAGAAACCAAGTCGAGTTTAACGCTAAAAAACCCAGACAGCAGTTTTCTCTAAAAAGGCTAACATTACAGGACCGGATATAGTCATGGACAGACACGCAATCCCACTGGCTTCATCTATTAGTTTGCTGGGCATCAATCTGGGAGGAAATATGTCTTGGCATAACCACGTTGTGGCAATCGCCAAGATAGCTTCTCAGAAACTTGGCGTACTCTTCCGAACTAGAAAGTTGTACACACCTCAACAACTTTTGACACCACGAGTTGACGAAAAACCTCGACAGCCTAGAACATCGAAGACAGGTTGGGAATTTGACTCTCTTTTACAGATATTTTCATGGAAAGTGCTCGGATGACCTTGCCCTCTTAATTCCGCCCAGAGCGGCCAATAGCAGAAATACACGACGAACCACTGCCTCCCATCCATATATGGTTAAGCTTAGTACTCCTCGAACTTCATTATTTAAGAATTCTTTCATCTGTAGGTTTTTCCCAACGAATATAACCTCCAACGATTCAAAACCAACGTGAATCATTTTTGCGCACACGCACCATTCCCAGAATGCCCTAAAGGATTTTTCCTATAGTGCTTGGGTTTGATCTTAAAAAAAAAAAAAAAAAAAGAAAGTAACACCTTGTATCTGGACATCTGGACAAAAAGGTAATACATACAACACAGTTACAACAAACTCTTAAAAATTCCTGAAATGCCTACAAGTGAAATAAATCTCAATATATTTTAGTTTTTTGTTGATTTAGGTGTAATAAAAAAGTGTTCCCCTAATAATGAAAGTTCCTGCTTAACATAATCGCTGTTAACTTCCATGCACGTGCGCCACCTTCTATACAACTTATCAATGTTTATTCGCACCAATAACAAAACTCGAAACAAGAAAAATATGGAAAATTTCTGATTTAAATACCATTTGTTAACTGTTGTTCATATTAACGTCAACTAATTAGTAAGGACAATGGAATTATTCTTGTTACAATATAACTCGACGTCAAAAATAACAATCGACTGCTTTTTGAGCAAAAAAAACAACAACTCAAGTTAGGTCGGTCAGATTTAGTTGGCACTGATAATTAACACCGTCGGTTGTGGCATTTAGCGTTGAAGGCGATTCGTGAGAACAGGAAAGATTGAAAATAAGTTTACTGTTACATTTGCTAGCAGCATCCAGCAATGGTACAGTGGTTTGTAATTCTGAAAGTTGGCAAAGATAAATTTTGTATTCCAGATATTTACCGGCGATTTTGTCAACGTTAACTAAACTTTTTTTAATGTATATAAATATGTAAAACATGGCGGCGCAGACGAATTGTTCCAATGGAAAATGCCACAGGTACCTACCAAAGAACTGAGATACTTGGATTAATAAGAAGATTGCAACAATGTATTCATAGGTTCGTTCGCAGAGCAGAATTTCTTTCGTTGTACGCATGTTCGGTTGCGTCGATGAGTTTTTGAACTGGTTGCTGTTTTTTGTCTCTGTAAACGGGTACAAATCATATATATATAACCATTATATTGCTAATACCATCTGCAATTATGTCCCCGCTATGGGCATCGAAGGGGTAATAGTGAGTTTGCGTAGTTCGGAAATTTCCTTGTGAAAGTAAACATTCGACAGGACCGGATTTCAACTTTTTTAATGTGAATTTCACTGGTTAGTTAGGAAAAATATTGCATTCAAAATTTCGATTAGTTCGAATTAAGACGGCGTTCCATGCGTACGATTTCTGACGATATGATGATCCGACGATGCCCTGATTGGTGTAAACTTTTGGTGCCAAATTCCGTCCGAATATTTGTAACAATCGACACGATGAGCTGTATTTTGCTCTACGAACACCGATTTGGTCAGAGCTCGCAGATTTTGATTTTGTGAACACGTTACACCAACAGCGCATGCTTTGGACAAACAAACCTCTCTCAATTTTCCGTTGATTGATGATTATCGATGCCTATTTTGAAAGAAAAGAAAAAAATATTTTGTGTTTGATGGAATAAGTTATAGCAAGTCCGTTTAATCAATTTTCAATTGTTAGGAAGAAAATTTTCCTTATGTATGTAACAATAATTGGTAGTTTGTACCACTGTGCGAATCGAGAACAGTTCGTTCTATAATATCACGCTTTCAGTACTCAATTGCTTTCAAAAATTGACCTATTGTGTAATGCGTTGTATAATATAGAGTGTGCAAAAAAAAACAATAAAAACATAAATGGAAATTGACGCAATACTGAACTTTTTCGTTTGGAATCATTAATTTAACGTTTTGATTTTAGATAATGCTTCTATCGATTCTTTCTGGTTGGGTATGATATAACTGGAGTTTGTATGTATCCAGTATCCACTCATTCGGAGCTGTATAAAAGTATTAAACTGGGTTATTAAAAATGTAAGTCGGGTTTCAAAGATCAATCATAATCTTGTGTCCACTGCAAGATATAGTACCCTCGCGCCAGCAATAGAGTTGAGCCGTTGCGGTTATACAGGGTCCGCAAACGAAGCGTGGACGGAAGATTAAATCGTTATCGAAGAACTTATCAACAATACTAAAATAGTTTGAGATATTGGATTAAAAGCGGCATGTTTTAAAAATATTTTACATTATACAGGGTGGTCCAAAAAAGTGTGACAGCATAAAGTTATATTTTTTTAAATGGGATACCCAGTATTTTATTGCATATTTTGGTTCGTATTACTATCGTTTATAAGTGCCTCAAATTTTATTAACTTTGGTTCTGTAGTTTCGAAGAAATAAATTAAGAACTAAAAAAAAAATTTTTGCAGTCCTGAATAAAAAAATAAAAAAAAAACAATCCAGAACTATTTTTTAACCCCGGCATTGAGTGAAATTTATGACAAGAGGTCTAGAGATACTATGAATATAATTGCGTTTATTTATTTTATACAGGGTGTTCATAATAAGCTTTCAAAAACCCCACATTTTAAAATAATTTTTCTCAAGTTTTTCAAATGGAACACCCTGTATATTATTTGGCTGTTTGACGTAGAATTCATAGACAATTTTTTTTGTAATACAAGCATATAAGTTATGTCCAGCCGTTTTCGAAATAATTATAAATATCATAAATTATGTTGTTTAAATAGAGTTTTTATTGGGAAATTTTTTTATAGGCGACTAGACTAATAATAATTGTAAACTAAAGTAAATGTTCAAAATAGCTTTTACTTAATTTAATGATTTTCCTCTACTGCCAACGGAACTCTTAATTCATTTTCTTAATTAATAACGGATTTATTGATTATCATCCTTTTTGTGTACGCAACGCTTCCTGTTGCTACAAATCTTTGCAACAACTTCTCGAAGGTTTCTCGGCTTACTCTCAATATCTGGATATCTTTCAGCATACACTCGGCTCGCGAGGAGGCAATTTCTTGCACATTCACCCAGTATAAAAATCATATTTACCATTTCTAAAGTTGTAAAATTCGACATTTTGTGTAAGTTAGTACTTAATTTCGACGACTGAACAAATGTAAATAGTTTCATTTGGCTGTCATAGTGACAATCTAAACAAACAAAAAATCATGGCAACTCGATTAAGAATAAAAAATAAATAAAAGTAGCAAAAATGTAGGCTTTTAAAATTCATATCGAAACAACTAAAATACGGTAAACTCTGAGAGTAATAGGAAGCTATTTTGAACATTTACTTTAGTTTACAATTATTAGTCTAGCTGCCTATAACAAAATTTCCCAATAAAAACTCTATTTAAACAACATAATTTATGATATTTATAATTATTTCGAAAACGGCTGGATGTAACTTATATGCTTGTATTACAAAAAAAAATTGCCTATGAATTCTACGTCAAATAGCCAAATAATATACAGGGTGTTCCATTTAAAAAACTTGAGAAAAATTATTTTAAAATGTGTGGTTTTTGAAAGCTTATTATGAACACCCTGTATAAAATCAATAAACGCAATTACATTCATAGTATCTCTAGACCTCTTGTTATAAATTTCACTCAATGCCGGGGTTAAAAAATAGTTCTAGATTGTTTTTTTTGATTTTTTTATTCAGGACTGCAAAAAAATTTTTTTTAGTTTTTAATTTATTTCTCCGAAACTACAAAACCAAATTAAATAAAATTTGAGACACTTATAAACGATAGTTATACGAACCTAAATATGCAATAAAATACTAGGTGTCCCATTTAAAAAAATATAATTTTATGCTGTCACACTTTTTTGGGCCACCCTGTATAATGTAAAATATTTTTAAAACATGCCGCTTTTAATCCAATATCTCAAACTGTTTTAGTATTGTTGATAAAAGTTCTTCGATAACGATTTAATCTTCCGTCCACGCTTCGTTTGCGGACCCTGTATATTCATATAAACTTAGCAAGTCATGTATACCAGATAACACTTAAATTAACTTATTTGTTGACAAAAATATGTAGTGTGCATGTGTGTGTGTGTATGTTCCTGTATTCTAAATAGTTTTTTTTTGTTTCAGGTAAATAAAATGGATCGACAGATGATTACGCAAATAATTTGATCGGTAAGAAAACCAGATCCGTTTTTGAAATTTTTGAAGTTTTCCTCGTTAAACTGAAAATTGCAGTTAGGCTATGAGTAAGTGATAATATATACTGAATAAATATTCATAAGTAAATATTTTTAAATGGAACACCCTGTATTTCAAGTTACCATTATATGTACAATTACATTCTGTATCTAACTGCAGAGTACAGAGTGTCCCAATTTCGACACTTAGGGTATCTCCGTAATTGTTGGTGCTATTAAAAAAGTAATGTAGGTGTCATGTGCTCTTTTTGGGTCAAACTTTAAATGGTAAAATCATAATTTGAAAATTTTCGCTCGCTTAAGAGATACAGGGGAAAATCAATAAATTGACAATTTCAAAATTACCCTATATTTTCTTAGTTAAAGACATATAGACAAATATTTTATACGGAAGTTTCTTTATATTGATTGTTGAATAATCTGCCGTTTTCAGAATAAGTGTGCGGGGTCAGGTAAAATAGTTATCGGACCTAACCTCATTTTTTTATAAATGGGACACCCTGTATATTTTAATCTAAAAATATACTATTTTAAATTCTCCTTTCAAATATATAACACGCCATGGATGATATTGGTTTCCTAGGCGATTTATTAAACTTTATTAATTTAAACCACTGTAGACCATGAAACAAAAGCTAATAACCTAGAACCAACTATGTTGACTATTAACATTTAACGTCAATTTTTTTACATATTCATTTGCGAAAATGACCTATCAACATTTTGAAAAATTTGATATGATATCAGTTTTTATTGAAAGTGAAAAAAATTAAGAAATAGCGCAAAATGTATATTTTGTTCGCTATCCGGAAATACGGTAACCATTTAAGGACATATTCCGAACATTTGCGATGATTTCCGTTATTTTTTACCATAATCTGAATCTTTTATTTCGTTTCAAAGTAATAAAATTTAAATAAATCGCCTAGGAAACCAATATCATCTATGGTGCGTTATATATTTGAAAGGAGAATTTAAAATAGTATTTTTTTAGATTCAAATATACAGGGTGTCCCATTTATAAAAAAATGAGGTTAGGTCCGATAACTATTTTACCTGACCCCGTATACTTATTCTGAAAACGCCAGATTATTCAACAATCATTATGAAGAAACTTCTGTATAAAACATTTTTCTATATCTCTTTTAACTAAGAAAATATAGGGCAATTTTGAACTTGATTTTTGATGACACATACATTACTTTTTTGATAGCACTAACAATTAGGGAGCTACTCTATAAAAGTGTCGAAAATGGGACACCCTGTACATATATGTTTCTAAGGCCGGTATTAGACTATCAAATATATTTGACAAAGTTATTTTATAAAATAAATTTTATAAAATATTTGAAGTGTAATATAACAACAGTCGATTATCTTTGATAAAAGATTTTATAGTTGATTGGTAACGGTAGTAACCTCATTTTCTGACAATAAGGTATAAATTTGACATTGACTGCGACTGGTATTGGTATGTAATACCATGGCGGAAAATAAGTTTGTCTGGTGCATTTCAACAACAAAATTGCTAATTTCGAAGTATGAAAGGTTCCAAATATTGTACAACCATCAACACCCGGTTTACAAAAACCGAAATAAAAGACTGGATAATTTTATTTATTTATTTTCATTTTTTGCCTTGCAAGTTTCTGGGATTATGCCTGAAAGGGTACATTGAGGTATGCGACTGCTGTACTGTAAACTAGCATAACTCTCTCCTGTTGCCATAAACCGAAGGGTAACCATAAGGCGTTCCTCATTGCTGATACAATTCCTTAAATGTGTATTCTGTCGGGATATCAATGTTGATATCTTTAAAACAATAAAGTTAAATGTTTCCTCGTCCATTCTTAAATAGTATTTATAACTCCTAATACCTTCAACTCGTAACTCCTGAAGGAGATTGTGGTGGACACCCCTTAAGTTACGTATTGCCACCCAGGGCCTTACCCAAAGGCGCCTGGCTCTTTTTTTTTTCTTTTTTTAATACTAAACACATTGTAATCACGGCAGCACTTGACGCTAGACAAGCTAATGCACGTCTATCGTTCATTTTTAATTAATTGTTCAAACTTGACAAGTCCCTTCAAAAATTGTCAAAGTTCTTTGACAGTGTAATACTAGTAAAAACTTTTATAAAAGAAATATTATCAAAGAAATGCTATAAAATATTTTATAAAAGATCTTTGTCAAATATATTTGATAGTCTAATATCGGCCTAAGTTAAAGTAATTACTTATGAGTATTTATTATATGATCCCGTAAAGGTTTATTTGTAAAATACTGTGTGAAACAGTATTATTATCTAGTATTTTTATGAAATAAAAACATCCATACCTTCTCGACTCAAATAAACTAAACTAAAATCTTTAACTGCATTAGCTACAAAGATTAAACTAATTAAAATGATTTTTTATTAAAAATTATTTTATTAAATTTTATCTCGGAATCGGTTCGAGATAGGTATAGGAAATTATTAACAAAAGTAACTTGGGCGTTCACATAAAATCGAAAAATACCAAAATATACATGACATTATATTCAAGAGAGAGCAAAGTGGGCTACCATTCGTGGAAAGCCCATTACTGAACTTTGCCATTTTTTACGTTATATAATCAATAGTTATTGTAAGTTATTATAGTAGTTATAAATACGTAACGTAAAAATAAAGACATCATTATCATTATTATTACGTCAACATATCTTCATTATAAAGATTGACAGCTTTTATAGCGAGTACCAATATTTCAAACAAATATATTTTTTAGTTCCCGATATACCTACTTCTTCTGTGATAAGCTTATACAAGGTATACAGTGAGGAAGTAAAGTAAGGAATAAATTCATTATCTCGAAAACTACAATTTAAAAAAAAAATCGCTCGGACCCTTCGATTTTGTTTTTCGAACGCGCATATTCTGGCATAAAATGTAGATATACAAAGTTGCAAATAAGAGTGACACAAATTTTTTTTTGTTAAATAGAACCCACTGTATATTATTGCATGTACGGATTCTTCGGAAAATCCTAAACATTTTTCATCTAGCATGTGCTATACCTTAGCCCAAGCGTTTTGGAGATATTCTCATTCAAAATTTGAAAAGTAGAAAAAGTAATGGAGAAAACAAAGAATAAAATTATTTTAAAAATGTCTTATTTATCGAAAAAACAGTTAGGTGAACTTAAAAATAATTTTTCTAAAGTAAATGTTCGAAGTGTCTTCCGTTGGTCAACTGACAATAGCCTAACCGATCTACAAATTCTCGCTGAACATTTCGAACCATTTGCACTAAATTTGCAGGCTGGCTTTTGAATACTTTTCCCTTAAGGTATCTCCCATAAAAAAAAGTCAAGTGGTGTTAAATCGGGTGACCTTGGAGGCCACTCAATAAAACCACCTCTTCCAATCCACCTGTTTGGAAAAGTATCGTCCAAATATGTACGAACTCCCTCAGCGAAATGTGGGGGAGCACCATCTTGTTGCAACCAGATATTATGATGTGGCAAATCGGGACGTTCTAACTCAGGAAAAAGGGTGGCCAGGGCTGGGACAAGTTCTTGTTCTAAAAAACTCAAGTATCTCTCGCCTGTTAAATTTCCGTCAAAAAAGAAAGGCCCTATAACAATGTCATCGACAACGCCAGCCCACACATTGATCTTTTGATTAAATTGTGTGTGTCCTTCCCTCATCCAGTGTGGATTTACATCGGACCAATATCGATAGTTTTGGGTATTTACGTCACCATTCAAGTAAAATGTGGACTCATCGGAAAAAATTATATTTTTTACAAAATTTCTGTTTACGAATCACATATCCTGTAAACGCTCACAAAATTCAAGGCGCCTCTCAAAGTCCCTTTCCAAAAGTTCTTGGAGAACTTGCATTTTATAAGGATGGTATTTATTTGTATGCAGTATTTTAAGAACTGTTGTTTTTCCAATATCCACGTCACTTGCTACCTGCCTAGACACCACATGCTGGTGGTTATCTTGAACTGCCAGTAAGACTTCTAATTGTTGATTTTCATCAATTTGAGGACGACCAAATCTAGGGACATCTCTTACATGACCGAATTGCCTAAACTTGTACTCAATTTTGCTTACTGTTGATTGTGATATTGGCGGACGATTGGGGTATTTTTGATTAAATAACTCACAAGTTTCTTGCTGTGTTCTAACCCTATCACCGTAGCCCATCATCATCAAAACCTCTATGCGCTGTTTCTCAGTGAGCCGCATTTTAATTTAATTTAGTTATGAGAAAACGAAACGAGTCTTTTGAAAACTAGTAAAACGTTAGGAAAATACACATAAAACTGACAATAACAGTAACTATTGACATTAATTCTTTTCGTTCTTGCATCATAACTCCAAAGCCTACTTGACATGCTGACTACAGGTTTTCCTCAGCGTGCATGAATCAATGCAAGTCTTGATTGATTGCGAAATATCTGATTTTCAAATTTTGAATGAGAATAACTCCAAAACGCTTGGGCTAAGGTATAGCACATGCTACATGAAAAATGTTTAGGATTTTCCGAAGAATCCGTACATGCAATAATATACAGTGGGTTCTAGTTAAGAAAAAAAAAATTTGTATCACTCTTATTTGCAACACCCTGTATATCTACATTTTATGTTAGAATATGCGCGTTCGAAAAACAAAATCGAAGGGTCCGAGCGATTTTTAAAAAAAATTGTAGTTTGCGAGATAATGAATTTATTCCTTACTTTACGTCCTCACTGTATATGGAAACCATAACATGTAACAGTATTGATATATTTACATAACGGTCCAGAATGATTTAAAATAATCTCAAAATTTACTACAGGTTATACACATTGTAGTCAATTCAAACTGACATAGTGATCGATCTGCATTATCTTGCAGATCAACTAAACTATCCGGAGCCATGTCGCCAATTGTTTCATCAAATGAAAAATAATTCAGACTCAATATAATCCTTCTAACCGTGCAGAAAGAAAGTTTACTCAATGATGTAACATGCATGCTGTAATGTACTTAATCAACTATAACGTGTCATCTGTGTCTTAGCTTAAATGATTAATAAGACCATAAAATCTGCATACAAGACCTTATACAAGATGCTACCATAGAATGGCAGAAATTGTATCCAATTAATTTGTGGCGTTTAATTGCTCACTGTGAGTTTCACATTGCATAGATATTGGGTCATATTATGGCGAAAAAAGATTATAACTTTCAGTACACCAGAAGAATATAATTTGGTACAATTTATCCAAACCACATAGAATTTATTTTATTCCCTTTTAAAATTGCAATAAAAAAATACCATATAATACCACTAATATAAAATCCTAGTTTATATTTGTATGTCTCAATGCGATGATATTATATTTACCTCAAGTGGAAAAGAAATACAGCCGTGGTTTTCTACCTAGAAATATACCGGGTTTGTACACATATATATATAAACAGTATATTGCCCATACTAACGTTCCAAAATACAAAAAGTGTCCCTTCTATGGGAGATGGCGCGGGCCTATTGAGTTTGCGCAGTAGGGTGGAAATTTTATCGATCGCGTCAGAGCCGGCCCGACATTATTTGTTTGTTGTTATTCGTCGCCATCTTTGGTTCTGGAGTCTTTTTCAAATTACAGAATAAAGAGTGGTTCATACACATTGTTGTCGGTATATTAGTGCTTATAAACTTTCATTACCTATAACAACAATTTTTATAAAGGAGTTTTTAATTTGTGGTGATTCGATTCGCTGTTTGCTAGGTTAGCGGCGACTTGTTTGTTTAAGATGAAGGGACACAAGTGCATGGTGCTTTTTTGCAAAAGTTGTGGATCAATACCAGATATAGATATATAAAAGAGGCCATCTTGATTTACCATATTTGCAAAAAGACTATGTAAACCTAGAGAATTTACCTGACCAGAATTTTTTTATTATATGACTTAAGCCTGACTCACATAAACAAAGAAAAAACCTGAATAATTTAAATGGAATAATTGATGCTGGAAGGCGGTATTTAAGAACTTTAGATTTTACGGCAACTTAAACAAGATCTAGATGATCGAATAACCTAGAAATTTGATTTAAACAGGCATGCCGGTATAATAATATAATTAGCGTTGAAGTTCTATTTATATAATTTTATACTTTAATAGTCCATTTAACTTATTTAAAAGTTTTAGTTCGTGCATCAAAGAATGGACTCCATTTCAGCGACAACCTACATTTTTATTTTACCATCATGTTTCGGCAATTTAAACTGGATATATATGCGAGCTAACGCTATATGTAATAAAATATGTAAAAAAATGATTTCATGTTCATAAATACTACAGGGTGTTATGGCAATGTTCTATTATATTTAAACCGGCAAATCTCAAGATTTACGTGGCCGCTACTGACGACGTTCGCAATTAATAATTTATTGAGGCAGTCTCAAGTCTCCAAAGAGGTGAGCACATCATAGGCGGGGTTGTCATATTGCAACACAGAATTGTGAACGCACGTGTTCAGTTTTTGACAACAAGACGTCTTTGACGCTCGTTATCACTTCTTTTTCAAACTTTTTAGAAAAAAAAAACTACAATTTTAAGGTACATACTCTCTTACCTTCGATCTTATTTAAAAAAATATATTTTGCAACAGAACCAACAGTAGATAATATCACACAAATTTGAAATCACATCACAGCATTTATTATTATGAATTATTTCACAACAGAAAAAAATCGGGTAATGCTACAACTAACAAAACGTTTAAAATTCATATACGTAAAGCACGTGGAACCCTCGACAGCGTCATTCCATCCCTGAGTCTCGAAACATACTTAAGCAACAATAGTGGCGCGCGGCGGGTATCCAAGCAAGGGCGAGACACTCGGTGTGATCTGATATCACTGTTAGTATACTTTAGTGGTTCACATTGTTGCTAAGTGAATCCAGATGGAACGGCGCGACAGCATGTGGATAAAAAGGGTTTTTACCTTAGTATTTAGATATTCGATTAAAAAAAAGTATGTAGACTTTATCTAGGACACCCAAAGAATCACCCATTTAAATATGTCATTTCCATAACACTCTGTATTAAGAACTAAAAAATGTTATTTTTGAAGTTTCAATTGCTCTTAAATTAACAGATATACAACGTGTTCAAGATAATGAGGGCCAGTACAGGGATCTCGGAAACCGTAAGCGATACGAAGTCGGTTAAATGGAGGTAAAGTTGCGCATTTGCGTGCCCAATAATATGCCGTTTAGAAAGTTTTAAAATTCCGAGTAGTTCCGGAGATATCCGGAAAAAACCGAAATTCTGAAAAATCGTTTTAATTTTTTTCTGGGTTTTTTGAGATCGAATTCGTCTTCGAAGGGCCATTATCAACTTTCTTTTTTTAAATACGGCCCTTTGTTCCTGATATTGGAATTTGAGAGCTTTTTTTCTTCCGAAAGCATCGATGTATGGCACATTGTGGTTTAATGACGTTTCGAGGGTTTTTTGAACAACATCAGGAAATTTTGGGATACGGTCCTGTATTTCTTCTAATTTTATAATTAATATCTCATAAGTAAGCTCTAAATTTTTTACTTATGTTGGATTAGTTCAATAAATAACAAATAATTTAATAATAAACCACAAATAAGTGAACAAAATACAGAAACATTATTTCAAACTTCTGTTGATTCGGGATTTAAAAGAAAAGAAGGAGTTTGAAACAAAAAAAATTAAGATGGTGAAGCGTGATTTGTGTCACTTGACATTCCCATTGTGATAGTTTGAAAGCGTTTTAAGAGATTTTCTATTTTCCAGAAAATATGGAACATAATTTTATAAATGCTGAAAAGTTTGATATTCTATCGAATGTTTTATTTTATCTCAAGAAAACTGTTATGTGGCAGTTAGAAGGTGTTATTTGTGCTTAGAGAATAACGGAAATAATTTTGAACACCTGATTATGTAGTTTATTGAATTATTTAACTAATTCAACATAAGTAAAAAATTTAGAGCTTACTTATGAGATATTAATTATAAAATTAGGAGAAATACAGGACCGTATCAAAAAATTTCCTGATGTTGTTCAAAAAACCCTCGAAACGTCATTAAACCACAATGTGTCATACATCGATGCTTTCGGAAGAAAAAAAGCTATCAAATTCCAATATCAGGAAATCAGGACCGTATTTAAAAAAAGAAAGTTGATAATGGCCCTTCGAAGACGACTCGTCGGATTACAAAACAATTAACGCTGCTAGATAGAGCGGAAAAGTGCCAAAGTAAAAGTGCAATTTATTTTCGAATTCGATTTAAAAAAAACCCTCTTTACCCCCGTTTAACCGACTTCGTATCTCTTACGGTTTCCGAGATCCCTGTAGTGGCCCTCCTTATCTTGGACACGTTGTATTATATTATTTTAATTCTCTATAAAGCTTAAAAGGTAACTAATTAAATGTTGTTACGCACGTTTCTTTTGTTTCCTGCAAAGATAGTAAATTACGAACGCCAGTTTTAGCAAAGAAACTAATACAAATTTTCTATGGCTCTTTACTTCACGTTGGTATTTAATTAAATTAAACATTTGGCGAGTAATGTAAGTTGACGTTGAATATCAGGGTAATGCAGCACGCTTTAGTCCTTCTATTTAGTTTTTCGGTTAATTTTGTCCTCTTCTTTCGCTTAGTTCTTTGGTATTTTTTTTAAATGAATTTTTAGTTTATAATAGCTACCCCTTGGAAGCAAATATTTCTTTATTTACACCCAAGCATGTAATAATGACATTTCATCTATCTTTGAAAGGTGGAAAGTTGGCGTTTTTTTACTTTTACTTTCCACCCGGGTGGAAAGTAAATTATTTTTTTGTAATTTCTTTAAAAATCGATAACAGTTGTAATCAAGCGAGGTTTGATAGAATTTCGATTTTGTGCTCTTATTAATTTAATGATATGAAGAATGCATTATCTCTACCTCTAAATCCGAATATGATAAATATAAATTGGGTCATGATATCAATATAAACACCTTTAAAAATAATATATGGGAAAGTGCTCACTTTCCACCCGGGTGAAAAGTCAATTATTTTTTTGGAATTTTTTTAAAAATCGATATTTCAAAATAATATACGAACACACTTTTTTAAAAATGCTAATAGCTTTGCGTGTCTAGATATGTCTACTTTTTCCCTAATTGATAGAATGGTTCTCAGCATTGAATATTGTGACCAAAGCGTTGATATCTTCTTTGTCTTGGCATTTTCACTGAGATAAGCTATTAGCGCCGACTCAAAACCAGGATTTTGAACTTTGTTTCCCGAACACCATTCTTTGAAACAGTTATATGCCTTGTCATATCTCGAGCGGCTTTTAGTTGGCAGAAGACCTTCTTTTACTATTTTTGCTGCTTCTCGAATTTCTGGTGGAGTAGCAGCAAAATCAAATTCCTCATCTGATTTTTCTGTTGTTAAAATAATATATTATTTAGTGACTTGGAAATCATATTCAAAAAATGATATTTGCCATCTTGATGCGTATTATTACCTACGTTATTTTACCACCTGCTTTTATTTGAAATTTCTGTCTAATTTTTCAATGGAAAAGTCAAAATTACATTTATCTTTTATTAATAATTTTAATTGAAAAAAATAAGAAGTGGATGTTAGATGTGGTTGTAAATAAGATAGTATACAAACCTCGGTGAAAAGTTTAATTACTGTCGCGCCTCGGTTAACTACCGACTCTCTCGACAGGAATGAAACACTTTCCACCTCGGTATGTAATATACTATTTTCTATCTAGAGTTTTATAAGATCTTTGGTTCTTGCCAATCTTCAAGTGTCAATATGTATATTGAAAACGGTTGAATTTGGGTATAGGTTATATTACATAAATTACGTTCAGAATTAGAAGCAGAATTGGAAAATCAGTTAATATACAGGATGTTGGATAAAAAAAACATTCTGATCCCCCCATGTAAATCAACAGACATAAAATGATACTTCCCCTTGCAAATACTACTTTAAATACCTTGTTTACCAAACATTTTAATTTCTCTCAAGTATGAAAAATAAAAGAGTCAAGGATACGTGATCACCCTGTACATCGGAAAATAATCAAGCTTCTTAATTAATTAACCATAAATCTAAGATGAATGATATAAAATATCATCGTGACGTGATAATTATTGTTTTAACTCTTTAATAACACTGAGGTCTTTGAACCGGGTACACGCTGTAATTTACACTTTTTTAGATCATTAAATTGCATCATCAAAAAAAACTTGTTTCGGGGAAAATTGTACAGTTAGATTTCCTTAAAAAATTATTGTAATTACGCTCCAAATTGCCGGGAGAAGATTTTTTTTTAATAGACATTACTGGCAATTATTCCACAAGTATCTACCAAATAACTGAATATTTCTTTAAGTATTATAAGCAAAATTAGGAGATGAATAAAATTGTTGAGAAAATTTCACATCGGCATTTTTAAGCCAATCAGAGACTTGTTTTTTGTTTGGTTACCCATGGAACCCAATAATATTTCCGGAGATTTTTTTTTTTTGGAGAACTTGCGATGCGAATCTGCAGACAGACACCCTGCAGACGCGGCTGCAGGGTAGTGTCGGGTTTGGCAACTTGAGGGGGATTATATGACCCAACAACATCTCTTTTCTGAAGAAAAAGACATCCTCGTAGGTTAACGAGGGTAGGCTGACCGACTAAACTCACCGCGTGATTGAGGCAATTAGCCTTTGACTCATTTAGTGTTTTTCGCAATCTGCATATTTTTTCTCTGATCAACTTTTAAGCTTTACTTTCGTTTTTGTGGAAGCTCTTGAACCTTTTCCCACTCGACTTGATCGAATGAGAAAACCCTCTAGAGCTCAGGACGTCTAGGGTAGACATAGAGGGGTAGGCAGCGCATTTTGGTGTGTTTTTGAGGGAGATGGGATTTTGGTGTTTTTTGTTTCGTTATTTTTTACTGTGTAAGAGTGTTTTTCTGAGGCTATGAAGGCGAAAGCATTGACAGCAGAGCAGGGTTGTTTTGGAGTGCCGAGGTGATGATGGAGAACCTCTCCTGCAGCACTTTGGTGTTCAGCAGGAGCAAGCTGAACAGCTGACTGTTCGCCGCTCCCGCCATGAGTGATTCGGGGATTTTTGGGATTTTTTCGGCGGCTCCCGGTCTTGTAGGGCCTGCTTCGTCGCTGCTGCAAACGATGTGTTTGAATTCACCTGCCTGCAGTCTGAGATTTTTCTTTGGGGAGGGGTTGGTTTGGGGGCGGGCTTGTTTTTTAGGTTTTGTTGGTTGCGGGGATTTTTTGAGCATAAACTGTAGTTCGCAGGATGCGGGCTCCACAGTTTTTTCAAAAATCAGAATCAACTGTTCTTCCTTAATAAAAACGCTAGAGTAAACTTCTAAAACTTACAAAAACAACCCCTGGTGATTTATCAACACATTCTTCTTAGTCATGAAAACTTCAAGTGATTAATCGCTCGAGCGCTTAACTGGATTATTAAAATCGCTCGAGTATCAAGTACTCGATTATTAAATCAGCCGTTTTTCCCAACACTATACTCGTAACAACAAAATTAACAGTGTCCCATATTAGGCTACTTTCCTCCCATTCATCATCTTCAGAGTCACAGAATTCTCAGCATGATTCGCTTCGAGCAAGTTTACATTTAATAACTCTGTCTATGGAATTTTTTCTATACCACTAATGCGTTGATAACGGGCTATGCTTTCAAATTGATAATGAAGTCTAATTAATTATCTCATCGGTAGATCAGGTTCATTAGGCTAATAGCGCTCATTCAATTAGCTGATTTTTCTTTTCAAGTCTACTGTAGATTAACAAAAAAATACCTAAATGCGAAAATTGATTAGAGCTAGAGCTCGTACTGCGACTGGTAAAACCGGATAATAGCGTTGGTATAATGATAGCGATTATCATGGGGCCCTGATTTTTACAGTTTCTTACACACTTTTGATTCAGATTGCAATGATTAAGTATCGTCATTGACATGACTTGAATATGGACACGGGTCCTTAAACCATGTAGATTTAACATTACAAAGGCTTCATTCGACTTTGTATGATCACTACCATACATTTAAAAGTTTAAAATAAAAATCACTGAGTTTTAAAATTTTTTATTTTACCACAACATTTTAAACCTTCAAAAAATAAATAAATAAAAGTAAAGTAAAATTTATTTATATCGTATAATTTGTGAAATTTAAAAAAATATAGCTTCCAATAAAGTGTATTTCCTCCTTTGGCCTCAATGCAATCTTGAAGACGACGCCCCATGCTGTGCGTAAGGTTAGCAATCCGTTCTTGTGGAATAGCCTGTCATTCCTCGGTAGCAGCGACGACAAGCTCCTGGAGAGTTCTAGGGGGATTTCTTCTAAAGCGAACTGCCCTAGAGAGCATATCCCAAGTATGTTCTATCGGGTTCATGTCAGGGGGCAGCAGGCCACACCAAGCGATTGATTCCCTCACTTTCTAGGTATTCATCCACAGCTCTAGTACGATGGGGCCGGGCATTGTCGTCCATAAACGCAAAATTGTTACCAACAGCCCCTCTCCACATCCTAACATAAGGATGTAGAATAGCCCTAATGTGCCTGTCGTCAGTCATTGTACCTTGAACGTGGACTAACTCAGTACGCCCGTCAGACATAATACCTGCCCAAAACTTGGCGCTTCCTCCCGCGAATGGAGGCAAGGGGCGAGCATGGGCAAGTTGGGCGGCTCTTGTTGCTTCTCTCCAAATTCGAATCCGGCGACTATCGTTTACCAGACAAATTCTGGTCTCGTCGGGAAATAGGACATAATTCCCAAATTCTTCGGGTAAGCGATCGTGCGTTTCGGCCCACTGCAGTCGACGAACTCGGTGGTCATATTGTAGTTGGGGAACTCTTACTGGACGCCGACATCTTAAACCGGACT
Source organism: Barypeithes pellucidus (assembly GCA_963991005.1). Taxonomy (NCBI): domain Eukaryota; kingdom Metazoa; phylum Arthropoda; class Insecta; order Coleoptera; family Curculionidae; genus Barypeithes; species Barypeithes pellucidus. Next base: position 16,574,449 of record OZ022562.1, on the reverse strand, counting down.
CAAGAATGCGCGCCTTCTTAGTGTAACTCCAATTGTATGCGTAACATCTCTCTGAAGTTGTGGGACTGGCGTAGTACGATTTCTCCGAATTGTTAACGTAATATAGCGGTTCTGCTGTTCGTTAGTAACACGCCTTCTACCACTTCGTGGTCTGTCTCGCACATAATTGGTCTCTAGATAGCGATTCCATATGCGAGAGACATCACTTTGAAAAACCCCTATTCTTTCAGCAACAAATCTTTGGGAATGACCTTCTTCAGCTAAAGCTACTATTCTTACGCGATCAATTTCAGATATTACTCGGCGATTCATTTTTACACACTGAACCGAAAAATTTAACTGGCCAGCGCCAACACAATACAATACTGAAAATGTTATCTTAAACAAATGGCTTGATAATATTTTTTTTGCTACAAAAATGGTTTTGGTTTCAACTGATAAACATAAATGAACATTTAGAAAAAAAATTCATTCCTGAAATTATCTTAACATGCCAAAATCAGAGTGATGCAAAACTTTTGAATCTATGTGTATATTTTCGTGTGGAGGTACTATCTATCGATAGTACATTCTAGTAACATTTAATCAATTCCGGTTGGTACATTCACTTTTGCTTTTAGCTTTGAAAGTAAATACACCCACTTTACTAACAGACAGGTATGTTTAATATAATTATAATGAATACTGATATATATCTTGTAATGTCTATTGAGAGATTTTAAAAATCCCCCTTTATTTATCTGTTCGAAATCTTCAATGATTTTTTAATAGATTTAAAGTAAATAAAATATAAATATAGCAGCAAATCGCAAGTTGACATCGTCAGAAATGTTGTCTGCAACTTATACTCATAAAATTAGTTGACACGTATTTCAGGATTTTGCTGATTAAGAAAATTGTTTCTTTTTTTTTTTTATGTTGTTTTTCGCAATCTGCATGTTTTTTCTCTTTTTTTTTTTATGACCAAACACAAGCACTATAGGAAAAGTCCTTTAGGGCACTCCGGGAGTGATGCGTGCGCGCAAAAAGCGATTCACGTTGGTTTTGAATCGTTGGAGGTTATATTCGTTGGCAAAACGACCTCGGGAAGGTCGTTCCATAAGCATGAAGTCCTCCAGATGAAAGAATTCTTAAATAATGAAATTCGAGGAGTACTAAGCTTAACCACATATGGATGGGCGGCCGTGGTTCGTCGTGTATTTCTGCTATTCGCCGCTCTGGGCGGAATTAAGAGGGCAAGGTCAGCCGAGCACTTTCCATGAAAATATCTGTAAAAGAGAGTCAACCCCCCCAACCTGTCTTCGATGTTCTAGGCTGTCGAGGTTCTTCGTCAGTTCGTGGTCTCCAATCAGACGGATGGCCCTCCTTTCATCTGGGCTTTGTATAGTGTCAAAAGTTGTTGAGGTGTGTACAACTTTCTAGTTCGGAAGAGTACACCAAGTTTATGAGAAGCTATCTTGGCGATTGCCACAACGTGGTTATGCCAAGACATATTTCCTCCCAGATTGACGACCAGCAAATTAATAGATGAAGCCAGTGGGATTGCGTGTCCGGCCATGACTATTTCCGGTTCTGTAATGTTAACCTTTTTAGAGAAAACTGCTGCCTGGATTCTTTTAACGTTAAATTCGACTTGGTTACTGTCATCCCAAGCCAAAATTTCTTCCAGGTCTTTGTTGAGGCGTGATACTTCATGCTGTCTGTGAAGATGTGCGTCGGCAGCCGATGTTTGTGCATTCAAGAAGCAAGATGAGATATGTGTGCTATCATCAGCAAAACTAAATATCGGAAACCCGAAAAAACCCGAACAAACACCGGCATTGATGGTGAAGGTGTCTGAGGGAAATCCGTCAATCGCCACTTGCAGAGAGCGGTCCTTAAGAAAGCTAGACAACCATGCACACCATAGGATCACAGTTTACTTAGAAGTCCCTCATGCCAAACACGATCAAAGGCTTTAGAAATATCCAGTGCAACAGCCCGAGATGTTCGATTGCGTTGTTCCAAAGATGGGTGACATAGGCTAGATGATCTCCAGTTGATTCAGTTGACTTCCGAAAACCATATTGATAATCGCTGATAATGTTGAAGCCTTCCAGGTACTAGAAGATGTTGGTTAATAGCTTTCTACATTACTTGTGATATAACTGAAAGCAATGCGACTGGTCGATAGTTGCTGGGCAGGGTTCTCTTTCCTTTCTTTGGTATAGACTGGACTCGCGCCATCTTCCAGCACGATGGAAATATTCCTTGTCTGTAGAATAAGTTAAAAAGTCTACAAAATACTGGTGTTAGTTCATCGGAGCATCTCTTGAGAACTATATCATTAATTTCGTCTGGACCAAGACCTTTCAGAATTCGTTTGACAGGGCGCTGACGCAACACGATTTCGATCATTTCGGATTGAACTACAGGAATGTTGGGTGGTGTTCTTCCCTGGAAATCTACCGTGTAATGCGAAGAAAATAGTTCAGCAAGTAAGTTTGCTTTGTCTCCGGCTGTGGATGCTATATTGTACCATCGGAATGTGTTAGAGGTGGAATAGTTGATTTGAGTTGTTGATTTGTTATGTTATATTAAAATAATGCTATAAAAAAAATGTTAATGTTTGACACTTCGTTTATTTGTAATTTCGATATAATTTTAGAACAAATGAAAATCGAAAATCGATTTATTTTATATTATTTTCATGTATATAGTACGCTCCTGCAAGAAGGTCCGCTCCGTTTCTCAAGACCCACCCTGTATATTTAATTTTGCGGTTTTGTAAACGTATTAGATCCGATCCAAAGTTGTGCAAAATTACAGATTGTAATGGTAAAGCGGATTAATAGGAGTAACAGTGAGCCAAATTTATTGTTTTCGCAGATGCACTGTTAGTAATTTATTTTTATTCGTATACGTAATCGTATAATAATAGCAAGATTTTTTTTATGATATTACGTACAACCTAAATATTTAATTTGATCTGCTGACGACTGTGTATAATACTTTTTGAAACGAATTACATCAACTTATTGCAGTCCATGAACACGTTTTCTACACCACAAAAATGCCATTATAAAATGAAAGTGTTTCTAAGTCAAGACATAACAAAATTTAATAATAATTTAGATGTTTAGTGCTATATTCAACTTTATCCACTTCATTTGGTTCCAGAGTCATTCCTGGGGATTTACAACTTAATGAGGGCTTCTCCTCCAGAACTGATTTCTATCGTAAATATTCTATTCTATTTTTTGCATGCATGCAAATTATTTTATAAATATTATATTTATTTTTATGAAAATAGTTTATCAGTGCAGTGGAGTGAAAGTAAAGAAGGGAAAGTAAAGCTCACAGTATATTCCACTCGTTAAATAAAAACTAATGAAGGTTTAAATTGAATCTGGACATGTATCGGATGCAAAAATACCATTTTCATCATTCAATACTAACTGAAATCACAATCCGTTCAAATTTAGATGCATGTAAATTCACTAAAATCTAAAATTTAATTTAACTAATTAGATATATATCTTGGTTAGACACTGGCCTAAAAAAATCGCCATGCCGAGGTAAGAATAAAATTACCATTTCTTCTAAACATTTTATGTTGTCGAAAAAACGTCAATTGCGATATTTTATCACCTTTGGCTTTTACTGAATTAAAAATAAAAATCATTCAAAGATTATTAATTTGAACTTGAATTTTTCAATATTCTATAATTAATTTTGGTAGCGCATCTATCTATTTATACAGGGTGTTTCCTAACCTCTCTGAAAAAAGGAGGTGAATCCTTACCTTATTTTAAGACGAAAACGTGGTAGAAAAGTTCGCATGTCGCTTCGTTTTCGAAATACAGGGTGTTAATAAAAATATTGTATTGTCCCTTTTATTAATTAATGCCAAACTATGTTCTAATGATATTTGCTAAACAACTCGTTTATACTACTCCTATTGATGTGATGATAAAATAATGTAAAATAATGATAACAATTAATGATAATTGAAAATAATATAATTTAAAAGTATAACTATTAGGATAACAAGTACAATAAAAATTAATTAAATTCTAAGAAATAATTAATAATTTATTCAAAATTTAACTCTGTATCACTATCACTATCTTCATCTAAGCCTAAACTTATAATTAAGGGTTGAACATTTGTAATCATACAATTGTAAGAATTTTCCACCTTAAGTACATGCTGCACACAGTTTTTCCAGCTGTCTGCAGAAATTTTTCTTACTTCGTTTTTAATTAATTCTACTACATATGCATTTAATGTAGGAGAAATAATATTTCTCCTAATATTGGATTTTAATTGGTGCCATATTAGCTCAATAGGATTAAATATACAATAGTACGGAGGAAGACGCAACACTGTATGTCCATTTTCTGCTGCAAGTTTGTCACACTCGTATTCCTTATTTATTTTAAAAACTTTTAATACTTCTAGCAGTTCTCGTTTTTTGTAAGTTTCTTCAAAATATAAATCATTTTCAATCATAAAATTGGGAATGATTTTTGCTTGCCCACTATGATAATTAGCATTGTCCATTACAATGACGCTATTTTCAGGTATATTTTTAAGGAGTCTATGTTTAAATCAATCTTCAAAAAGTTGTGCGTCAGTATCTGGATGGTAATCTAAAGAAGAATCTGCTATGTTTTTAGCTGAAAGCAACAGACAATTTGGAACAAACCCGTTCTCTGAACCAGCATGTAATAATGTGATTATTTTGCCTTTATTTGATGGTGCCTTGGTTTGACATTTTTTGGAAGAATCATCCGAACCTTTTCTTGGAGTGTCATAGGTATCGAACCATGTTTCGTCAAGGTAAATAATTGGACGATTTTCTTCTCTAAATTGTTTAACAGCTGTTAAATATTTAAGTCTTCATTCCCGTAAACGTTGAGATTCCATTAATGTTTGTCTTTTATCAATGCTTCGGTATTAAAAATCACTTTTTATTTATAGTTGTATTATATATGCATTATATAGGCATAGGTATAAATTGAATTTGTATACCTGGTCCGGCTCTGCTCGAAAAGGTTTTAAAATTTGGGATTTCCTTATTTATTTTATGGCCGAAGGGATAATGAGGTTTTATTGCAGTCAAAAGATCAACGGTATAATTCTGCAAATACTATACATGGGTGTTTACTTGCTCATTTGACTTTTGTTCATATGAGTTCATTATTCAAAGTTTTTAAATCTTATCCATTATGAAATCATTGACATTAATTAATAAAATGAAAAATGCAATATTTTTTTTAACACCCTTTATTTCGATAACGAAGCGACATTGGAAATACTTTTATACCACATTATCGTCTTAAAATAAAGTCAGGATTCACTTCCTTCATTTTTTCAGAGAGGTCGGGAAACGCCCTGTATAGTATATCTACACTAAATGTATTTGAACACGAAGGGAAGTATGTAAAGATTGTTTCACGAAAAATGTATACGACTTAATGATTTTCTGGGTCGGTCCCATTGTGTCGACAAGAGCTTGGCAATAAACAAGTGAAGTATGAAGGGACGGACTAAGGAAAACAAGTAATGATATGATTATATTAATGTAATCAAATGAAATAACATTTTTTTTAAATATTACTAGTCATATTTATTTACATTTATAATGTCATTCTATAGATACAAAATTAATTATAATTGGATTAATTATACGATCCAGACTAATATACGAATTTTCTACAGTTATTACGTGACGGACTGAATTTTGCCAACTACCTGGGGGAATATCATTAAAGCATTTTCGTATTAATTCTACAACACTAGAACTTAAAGTAGGAGAAATATTTTCAGACCTAACTAGTGATTTTAACTGGTGCCACATATGCTCTATGGGGTTAAAATGCAATAATAGGGTGGGAGCCGTAGCACTGTATGTCCAATTTCTTCTGCTAATGTGTCACAAACATATCCTTTTTTATACAAAATGTCTTTAAAACTTCTAAAAGTTCACTTTTTTATAACTTTCTTCAAAATATATATCATTCGCCGCCATGTAGTTCTGAATCTCCAATTTTGTATTATTTGAGCTTGGAGCTTTATGTAATTGGCGACTGTGATAGCTCGCATTGTCCATTACTATCACGCTATTCTGAGGAATGTTTGGTAAAAGACAATTCTTGAACCATTCCTCAAAAGCTAACAAATTTTACCACAAAAAGATATTTAAATATAAATTAAGCAACCTAACCTACCTGATGTGCCTATATTTAATTATAATTATTACAATCCGGTCCTTTCCCCATAATAATAACAAACGGTCATAAATAATGGGATAGCCACTGGTACTTTTACTGCAGTCATTTAGTTATATCCATTTTTCGTGAAACAATCTTTACATTGAGAGAATCTCACTTATTTAAGTGTACCTATATATAGAATAAATCAAAATATTGTTGAACCTAACCAGAACCGATAAACATATCTTTTCGATAAAAAGTTTCTAATAATTACTCCCGCCTCGATGAACAAGAAAATACGACGAAGACTAGCTACGTTCACAATCCTACGAGAATTGCAACTTCATGATAAATGTAATAAATATGATGTACGATGTCCATAAATTCCATTGGCAAAATAATGGAAAATAATTTAGCCGGTTATAGTCGACAGGATACTTCATAAACCACTCAGTGGTACCGGTGAGTCGGTGGGTACTTTAGGAGCGACTGAATTGCGCTATACGAGAGAGAGTAACTTTAAGCGAAGAATTTAATTTCTTTATTTTTTAAATAAAAACAGACTCTCATACACTCGCCGGCACAAAATTCCGCCACCCTAAAATTTTGGTCAAGTTTGATATTTTATAACTTTTTATTTTTTATGCGATTTTCAAGATTTTGTTATCAGTTTGTGGATCCATATTAGTCCAATAAACGAAGCCCTTAAATATACATTTTAGGTAGAAAGCTGCATTTTTAAATATTTTTTGACCCGCTTCGAAACAAAACACACTAGTAAATTAAGTTTCAGTCAAAAGTTGTAGATAATTTAAATCTGAATAAAAAAGTTAATAATCATTTTTACGATATCTCGGATAGTTATAGCCATAGAATCATCTGCATTTTGAGAGTTGATCGGCGTCTTCAAAGCGTCACAAAGGCATTCAATTTTCAACTGGGCAACACTGCCTATCAGCCAATTACGACACAGGTGTCTGAAAAAGTTATTTGGTATGTCAGGTATTTTATTGTACTATAATTATTTTGTATTTTTGACATGTTTTAAGATTTTGTGAAATATGAAAGGTATAGTGGTTCCAGCGAATCCTCGCGCCAGATATGTCAAGTGTCACGTGACATAATGACTTGCCTGCTTATTTCTGGTTATTTATTTTGCCTAGGTTTGTATGACATTCCAGGACTTTCCAGGACCGTACTACAATAGTACGTACGTTTATTTTAAAAATGAAACGAGTCTATTTATATTTTTAAATAATACATCTTTTATTATTTATTATAGGGAATAAAACATAACACATTGTATTTTTTGTTATTTATTTATTCAAATATATAAAATAAAGTCATTATTTTATAATTACATGTCTAGTAGGTATCTCTATCTCAACTCGATCAGAAAGAAATGAAACATCTAGAAATTTTTTTATTAATATTAAATTCACCTTAGTTTCTCTAACGGTGGCATCAGCTGAGGTAGAAGGCAGACAATAATTATGCTCCATAATTATTATTTTCGCCTAAAAACAGATAAATGAAAATATTAACCTATAAATTTTTCATAACGTGACAAGTACTTACTGTGGTTTACCAGATATACAAACAACTCAATATGTAATTAATCAAAGTTTTCAACACAAAATAAACACTTCTAAAACGACGGAAATACACTTTTAAACGTATTAGCACTAATCAAACTCGAAAAATATAAAAACCTAACACGCTCAATACGGTTCCTATAAAACTGGGGTATTTGGTTAAGTCCCCAAACAGCTGATCGATGACATATTAATGATGTCAACTGTCGAAAAAGCTTGAGGATTCGCTATAAATACTATATGTATGAACTATTAGGCCAAAAATATTAAATGATTTTGCTATATTTATTAGAAATCCTATAAGTAAGTATAGTTCTTTTTGTAAATTATGTTTACAATATTGTTTTGGTACAGGAAATCCTATAATAAAATCTTTACCACAATAATTTTACTATAGTGTTTCTTACACGTTACTATACATTTTAATATTTTCTTATTTTTACTAAATTTATTAAGGCCGTATTACACTTGGGAATTTTTATGGCGCCAGCAATGGCAATTATAATTCAAGGATTCGGGCGCAGTACACCGTTCTCCGTACTACAGTCAGAAATTCTACTCTTCTGACAATTAAAATGACACGGATTCATGCGCAGTACACTGTTCCCGATCAGCTGTCTCTCATTACCAGAAATGGGACAGGCGCCATTTTAATTGCCCTTGCCGGCGCAATTGGGTAGACATGGATTGTTCTGTTATTTTTAACTGTTTATTATTTGGCCGAACCAGGTATGAACAGGTAATGGCCATTTAAACCCACTGGTACTTAAATTAGCAGTTTACATTCTTTATTAAACTTATGGACTGCTAATTCAGAAACTTTTTGCACCTCCTATTTGTAAATAGCAGTAGCTGCTTTAACTGGTAATCAAAACGAACAGGTTTGCACCTCCCTAATTCTGGGTATATTTTAGGGATTTCGACAGTACCCACTGCTGTTCTGACCGTTGACAATGCTCCAGCTGATCGAAAACGGTTTACTGCGCATGAATACGTGCCATTATAATTGCCGGCGCAAGAGAAAAAATTACCTAGTCTAATACGGCCTTTAGACATTCTAACTATACTTATTTAGAAATTATGTTTACAATATTATTTTAGTACGGAATGTAATTAATACTATATTTTATAGGACATTTTACAATAAACTCTTTACTATCATAATTTTACTATAGTATTTTTTCCATCTACTGGTCCGTATTTTTTCGCATGACGCCGGACTCTGACGACTTAACTTATATCACTAAAATTCACCAAGCGCGAATCGGTCTAGCGGCCGTGGGATTTGAACCGACGAACTCTCGTTCTAGAATATACCTTTCAAACAGAGTTCTTTCATTTAATCTTGCTCCGAGTGATGTAAAGCTGCTCAACACAAGTTCGATTTAAATTCAATAACGAGTAAACGAGATGCAATAAATTAAAATAACTCCGCAGAGTAGGTACCTTTAAATAGCCCATAGCGTAGCTGGACGCAATGACCGTCATTTAAAACATCTGCAACAAAGAGCGTAACCTCGGCAACTTGACCTATGATGGCCATCGCCGGCGCGTCGCGTGATGTAACTTATTCTTCTTCTTCTTCTTCTGCAAAATCTTCGTTCGTTGAATCTTGTGCACTACGCGGTCAATGCGCCATGAAGAAAGAAGGCTCAGACGTGCTTAAGATTAAATGTATAAAAGTAAGATTTAATTTTATATTATTTAAACTATTCATATTCATTAATTTTATATTATTTAAACTATTTTGATGACACTCTTTACTTGAGCTTATTTTTCAGATTCAAGTACTTATTTTATTCTACTAACAATGATTTACTACAGCAGTTAAGAATAGTAGAATTTGTGATTTTTTATTCAAATCAGGTGTCCAAAAACAGAAATAATATTTCTGAAGAGGAAAAGAGACTCGTCTACGTTCGAAGGCACATACTCTTATCTTCAGTGGAGAAACTATACATAAGCAGAACCCTTTGACATTGTTTTTTTACCAGAAAAAGACGAAAAACATTTTTATAATGCAAAAAGGCCGAAAATATCTTTAAATATAACGAACCTGGCCCGAAGAGAAATTTTCCTTCCTTAATTTGCTTCCTCTTTGTGCCCGATTCGCCATGCCTATCATAGCTGCTTAATTTTGTCCTTTTTGTAAATTATTTTTGGCTTTTCTCCAAAAATAATATTAAAATTGTGATGTTTTTCGAGTTTTTCTTTTTTCATTAATTTTCTTATTTTAATATTTAGTTTGCCTTAACAATGTCAACGGTTTTTCTTATGCTAATGTATAGTTTTTCCACTGAGGATGAGAGAGGACATGTGCCATCGAAACATATATGGATGGGTATAAAATAAAACTGAAGTTTTTATTAGATTAATGGAGCAGATTATGAGCTTGGATAATTTCACTCCACCGAGAGATGGACTACTTCAAAAAAATAATATTTCTGTTAAAAAGCGATTCATAAAGCTAGCATATTTAAGAGGAATAAGTGGTTTTATTAACACTTTTGGAGAAAAACCGTGAGCAATGCCTTATTTTTTTATTATTTATTTAGTTTTAGCGAATGCCAATGCATACAGGGCGATTCAAAAAATATGTGCCATCGCTAATTTCTTGTCCAAAAATAAGACACCTAGTCCCCATGAGCAACTGTTTCTTAATTTTTTAAACTTTTACGTAGTCAATATGGGATTTTTTGCACTTATAGATCTTTTTAATGGCTGTAAGAAAATAATGCAGTTTGATTCTCAAAATATTTATTGTTATGGAGTCCTTACACATTCACTAATATTGTCAATATTTTTCTTCTCAATATATTGTCAATATAGAGACCTAACACGATCAATATCATCAAATATTGACAATATTATTGAACGTGTGACGGCTGCCTTAGAGAATATTCTTACAGCGAAACCAAATGGTTGGTTGGGTTATTACATCTTTTTGTACTAAATACGACAGTTTTCTGTGTTAATATTTAATAAATTATAACAAGTCCATAAAATCCATTATATAATTTTTGGGCTTTCTTTCAGAAAATATTTTAAATATGAGTTGCGATGGAATTATAAATATTAAATTATAATTCGACGATAATGACATGATGTTATGGCGTCTTTCTGTACAGGAGGGTTCTCTTCAGTCATGTTATAGACTGAAAGTTATATTGACAAAATAACGTCTTTTTACATTCATAAGAAGTAGAACAGCTAATTGAGAACGTTTTCACACCAACACAGAATGAATATACCTTTATATAATATACCCAATATTAGGTTAATTGCGACCATTACAATACAAACGTTGTCAGATAGCAATATTTATGGGTGCTTAGCAAAATAATACAGAAGTAAGTACGCTACAATTAGCGGAGCAATTCTAGGAAAAACAGTGGCAGATATAAAGAGTGTTTTATGATATGGAAAGTCGGACTAAGGATCGAAGAAAGAGTTGTTTGTTTGACCTACAATAACTGTTATTCGATATAAGCCTATTTTCTAATTTTCTTATAAGTAGGAACCATAGACATATAATATAAAAGGGGAGACAAAAAATTCCATTTGTAAAACACCATTTATTTACAATCATACACAGTTAGTTGTATAGTTTCAAATAAGTTAGAAGAAGATTGCTTTAAACAATGGTAACGCTGTATAAGGTACGCGTTTAGATAATTTCGAACATTAGTCATAAATAGGTAATCGTTGTAGGTATTTTTTATAGAAATTCAGATAATATAACAGAATAATCCATATTTTTGCAATATTTACTTAAGATATAGAATTAGTTACACCACTGCTTTACCTAAAAAAAAAACAACCTCATTATTCTCACTTTCCGAGGAAATGTTAATCCGGGGTTAGAATAGTTGAATTTCTTACACACCACGCACTGACGAACCATCGTACATAGCTAATAAATAGCTCTAAATAGTTTCAGGTCGAAAAAACACTAAAAATTAATCCAAAAACACAATATATCGCAAACAATCACAAAAGCAGTAGCCAATAAACGTGAACCATACCACCGCCGAGAAATGAATGAGAATCCTAAACTTCAGGGTCATGTGTGCTATAACCCGTAAAAAGAGTCACACAACGTTGCCGCAGTGATTTCCCTAAAACATTGCAATTTGATGTGGTTGGGAAAATAAATAACTTTAAGAATACGCATGGGAATGTGGTCTATATACGTCCATATAAAACGGTACGGAATAGAGAACCAAAACATACGGCAACTGAGTCATCTTATATAAATATTCATTGAATATTCAAGGCAATAATACACCAGTATTAGGAAATTAATAAAATCATTTTTCAATTTTAAAACCATTTTTTTACTTGGATTTCAGATTTTCATGTTCTAGAATTTTCTGGTCTTTCTGAAGATAGTATATCACTTAATTATTGCAGAAATAATGCCTAAAGACTATTAGAGAACCTCTTTAAAAGATTTATTACATGTAAATTAAGTTATAGCGGAAATAAACTGTGAAAATACAGGGTGTTATGTAAATGACTTATTATATTTAAATGGTTGACTCCTAGGGAGTCCTAGAGAAAGTCTACATACTTTTTTTTTTTAAATCGAATATCTAAATACTAAGGTAAATACCCTTTTTACCCACATACTGTCGCGCCGTTACATGTGGATTCACTTAGCAACAATGTGGGTCACTAGAGTATACTAACAGTGTTGTCAGATCACACCGCGTGTCTCGCCCTTACTTGAATATTGGCGGCGCGCCCTTCATACTTCAGTAGCCTTCGCGACTCTGGAGTGGAACGACGTCGAGCGTTCCACGTGCTTGACGTATACGAATTTTAAACGTTTTGTTAGTTGTATTGCCCGATTTTTTTTTTGTGAAATAATTCATAATAAGAAATGTTGTGATGTGATTTAAAATATCCTTTTTCCCATTAATAATTACATATTTTAATATACAGGGTGTTATGGAAATGACGTATTATGTTTAAACCGGCAAATCCCGAGATGAAAATAAATTGAAGAAAAATAACCATAAATAGCGCTTTGAATTAGTAAGCTAAATATACACTTTATATGAAATCTCAAAATTTACGTGGCCGCTCCTGAGGCCCTTCGCAATCAATATTTTATTGTTATATTATTATCTACTGTTAGGTCTGTTGAAAAGCATACTTTTTGTGTTTTATTTTTTTATGGAATTTAATTATTAAACGGATTATTTAAAAATAAGATCGAAGGTAAGAAAGTATGTACCTTAAAATTGTAGTTTTCTTTGTCTAAAAAGTTTGAAAAAGAAGTGATAACGCGCGCCAAGACGTCTTGTTGCCAAAACTGAACACGTACGTTTAGAATTAGAATGACAACACCGCCTACAATGCGCTGACCTCTTTTGAAACTTGCGACTGCCTCAATAAAATATTGATTGCGAAGGGCCTCAGGAGCGGCCACGTAAATTTTGAGATTTGATATAAAGTATATATTTCGCTTACTAATTCAAAGCGCCATTTATGGATATTTTTCTTCAATTTGTTTTCATCTCGGGATTTGCCGGTTTAAATATAATACGTCATTTCCATAACACCCTGTATATTAAAATATGTAATTATTAATGAGAAAAAGGATATTTTTAAAGAAATATGAAACCTGCAGGAAGATAGATACTATCTGCTGTGGATTCCCGTTATTAGTAACCTGAATAGCTCCAATTTCCCAGTATTATCTTCGCACGACAAAATACTATGTTACTTGATCACTTCCTTTTTGGGCCAAGTTTATGCATTGACTTGACAGCCTAGGCTCTCTGGTAGTGTTGGAAAAAACCGATGATTTTAATAATCGAGTACTTGATACTCGAGTGAATTTAATAATCGAGTGAAACGCTCGAGCGATTAATCACTTGAAATTTTTATGACTAAGAATGTGTTGATAATTGTTTTTGTAAGTTTTAGAAGTTTAGTCTAGAGTTTTTATTAAGGAAGAACAGTTGAGGAGCTTGCGTGCAAAAGCGGCTATATCACTTTTTTTGCCGATATGCTTTTTTTGCGATTTTCGGTTAAGTTTCACAAGCTCTATCAACTGACACGATCATTTGCGTTCAAAACGGTCTATTTGTATGGTAAAATCGCATGTAAGGTCGGCATTTTGCATCAAAACTGGCTATATCCTCTTTTTGCCATCAAAAGTGGTTATATCCAATAATTCGTTATATTCAAAAATACAACATAGTGGTGAATCTGGCAAGGCTGTAAGATCTGTAACGATACACTTGGCGACCTAAGATTGAAGTGAATACACATCTGTATTATCGGTTTGTATCTGAAAATAAATCGCGCCAGATGATGCTAAAGAAAGGAAAAAATGATGACAACCTGGTTCTTAACATAATAGAGCCCAGAAACTCTTTACCAGATAAAAAGAAACCTAGTCTTAGGAAGCTTTTGAAAGAGCTGTTCGGTGAAAATTGGATGTCACGAGCAGATCTAAAATGGTATAAAGATTTACTTACTTCTGGTAATGCAGATACAGAAACTAGCGACAAGGAAGGAGATGAGGGCGAACAGGATGTGCCATGTGACTGTTTAGATGAAGAAGCTGCTCTTCATATATAAATATTTTATGTTTTTCTTGTTTTTTTTGTTATGTATGTTGAATTTTCAAAATAAAAATATGTTTGGTGTTCCAGTTTTTTAATGAAAATATGTTTTCTAGCGTATTAATTAATAATTTTGTTAAGATTTTTTAAAGCTTTGCTATCAAAACCATCTATATCCAGATTAATTTCCGTTTTTTTTCAAGAACTATTGAGATTTGAAAAAAAATTTCAAATTGCATCAATCTACTTCCCTAAAACACTACAAATAAACTTTTTTTGCTATCTCTATATATTAAGGCGAATCGATGAGAAGTTTTCGTCGATTCCTGAACATTTTTCCTAAAGTGATATAGCCGCTTTTGCACGCAAGCTCCTCAGTTGATTCTGATTTTAAAAAAATATATATTCTTTAATTTTTTAAAAATGTATTAAAACAAAACCCATGTCGCGATGAATCTACTAAAGGATTTCGCACACTTTTTTGTATACACCTTCTCATTTATGTGCCTTTAACAAAGACGTATGTCGTGTCAGCCTTCTCAGCGTCAAACTTGAACGTCGCCAATCTGCACATTTCGAGTGGCGCACGGCGGGTATGAAATAAGAGGCAACGATTTTCGATTTTTCGCTTGAGTTTATAACTAGATTAGTATTTCGTATTGGGCAGCACATTTCGGTCGGCGTCAAGCGAAGATCGGGTATCGAGTGAAAGATAATAAGTAACAAGTAACAAGCGACGATTTTCGCTTGAATTTATAACTCGAGCAGTTTTTTTAATAATCGAGCGATGTCGGTTATTTCAATAATCGAGTACTCGAGCGGTTTTTCTCTCGAGCGATCACAACACTACATTCTGGTTATAGGTACTTTAATTACACAAAGGCCACATGGTTTATTTAACGATATATCAAAAAATTATAATCATCATTTACTGTGATTTAATTTACGAAAAAGTTGATCGACCACTCAAAATACAGAAATCGATAAAATATTAATCCTCACCATGATAAATAAAAAACCTGATTTAGACTTTGCCGATGTAGTTGCAGAAAAAAACATCAATTAAATATACATCAACATTAATCCAGTACTAAATTAAGTTTGTTGGTTTTTCTAATACTTCATCGTTTCATATTACCATAAGATTTTAATAAATATTTTGAAATAAATTTATATTTTATTTTGACAGGAAATCTATAACAGTAACTAATTGGTTGTAATACATAAATTTACTTTTTCATGGATCTTGTTGCCATCACATTTATCTGGGTTAGATTATAATTTATTAGATTTTTGTTAAATGAATGAAAAACGTGAGTGGTGGATCAAGGATTAGAATTAAGAGGGGGGTGCTCGTGGGCGAAAATATAGAGGAACAAGTAACACACAGACTATCGATACGCGCTATCCCGCAAATCCCGCCGATCCGCGGGATCGATGAGCTCAATCCCGCAGGTTTGCGGAATTAAAGTTTGGGTGCGGGATTGGATTCCCTAGCCTTCTTAGCTTTTATGAAATCATTTTTGCTTATATCTTCTATGTCGTAGGTCGCCTCAGTTGAATTTTCTGTTTTCCTTTCATCGCACAGGAAGGATAGGTTGATGGAATTTTTGTTTTGGAAATAATGATTTCCGCTTAAATATGTTTATGAGAGTGGCTTTGTATGATCAAGATTTAAAAGATTACAGCTTGTTTCTGAGGTCACCCTGTAGGAGTATTTTTTGTTATAAAGTAGCACAAATATACGTTTTTATTTGCTTTATTAATAAATATTTATTCGTTTGCAGCTTTTATTAGAACACGAGACTTATCTAGTAATTACTTTGGCATAAATTACGACGAATGTAGGTCTCACTGATAAAGCGAAAAGTGTTAGGCAATTGTTATTAAATATGATATAATATTTCTTAGTACATTTTATTGAATTATTGTTTAATTGGTCGGCTACAAACTGCATATTGAAATCGTAATACTGTTGTAATTAATTATTAGTATTTTAACAGTTAATTGTGTCAACTTATAGTTGAAATTCAGCAAATATAGATTTATTAATATTCGTAGTAATAATTCAAAGCGCCATTTATGGTTATTTTTCTTCAATTTATTTTCATCTCAGGATTTGCCTGTTTAAATATAATAAGTCATTTCCATAACACCATGTATTTATAGAACAATAACTACATATGATTCATTATTTTACATAAATTGTTTTAATGTTTGTTTCACATAAAATTGAAAGGATCATCATCACTCGCGGTAAAGAAAAGGTTATATTAATGGATGATACTTTCGAAATGACATTGATACTGAAAGTCAGTGTAAGTATGCATTGCAATATAAATTATCTCTTATATTTAATTAATAACTGCCAATCAAATTCAATCAAGTTGTGGAATCTTGATATATTCCCTTAAGTGGATGTAGTAATGCAACCTATTAACATAATAAATTAACAATGTAAATACATTTTTCTACTTCTATATTAGAAAGAACCTACTTAAGCACTGTATACTTTATCAGTAAGAGTCTAATAATATACACTGTGATATTAGAAGCACTGTGCGTAAGGACTGCTACGTGATGACTGTTACGTAATTACATAACAGTCCCAGAATCACATTACCCGTGATAAGCCAAAACCGTCAATGTTTCCAATAGATATTGCGCATAGTTGGCTGGGCAATGCATGGCGTCTCCTTGACAACTAAATGTCATGTATTAACAAAGGCAATTTTAAACGTCAATATTTTTAATTTGGGTATATTAGCAAAGTACGAGTGACTACGATATTCAATAATTTATCACTAGGAAAATCCAGGGAGAGGTATGAAAAAGTGTTTCAATAATTTATTGACTGGTGTACTGATAACAATTTGAGTAGTTATTCAGAAAAAGTTTTATTGGCATTTTTCGATAATTTAACATAAAAATAAATATACAATCGTATAAAAAGTATAGTACACAACTCGAGTAGTAATTCTATTGCAAACGATTTCGAAACTTACGGTAGGTACGAGTTACTTACCCTACCTCCTCCTCACGAGAACCTAGGCTCACAACATTCCGTATAAGGTGAGGTAGGTTTAACGATAGTTCCATTATATACAATCGAACATGCGCATACCGAAAACTCCAACCTGTTGGAAATTGGGCTCTGCGACCTTATTTTAGCGTCATTGACTTTACATTAAAAAAGTTTCTCTATCTCGAAAAGGTATATTGTGGTTGTTTTCACAGCACAAGTACAAATATGGTATGTATATATGGGGAGGTCCGCTGCCTTAGTGTGTGTCCACAACGGCGCACCGCCCCTCGCCCTTAGCCTGGTACCATAGCACCGCAACACCATCGCATGAGCTTCGCACAGTAGTCCCTCGACATCGAGATATAAACATGGACTGTGCGTTTATGAGATTGCATACAGATATTTTTGATTATATCATTACTTTGATTTTATATAGGACAACACTATTTAAAATAACAATTAAAATGTTAAAAATTATTCCAGTATACCTAATTTTTTTCCATTTAATTAATTACGACCCTGTTTAAACATATTTTTAATGTGACATCCTGTATATTAACTGATTTTCCAATATCACGTCAAATTCTGAACATATACCACTTTGTTATATTAGCGTCTAAAATAATATCTTCTTTATCGGAAGACAATATCTCGATGTCGAGAGATAAACTGATCGACAGGCAAGGCAATGAGCTAGGCTCGGTGCGCCGTTGTGGACACTACTGTGCGGTGCTATGGTACCAGGCTATGGTCGAGGGCGATGTGCGGTGCTCCGTTGTGGTTATACACTTAGAGGTTAAGCTAGGAAAGCTTCAGTCTGAAACCCATACTGAAAGATACATGATGACAACTACGTTTAAAGAGATCAAGAAATATGGATTTTTTATTGTACCAACGCAATTAGTGGGTTAAGGTTTTTACAATTTAATAATGCCTATTTGCACGTGTTCCACGTAAGATGTATTAGGTAGACCTTAACTTTAAGCGTCACTTAAATTATTTTCCGTTGCACAGTCTTCTAACCAGCGCATAAGTCAGGCTTAAATAAAGATAATATAAGCCGAAGATTTTACGGCTGAAACCGAACCATCAGTGATTAACAATGTCATTTCATCAATCAGGAATACAATTAGGAACAATAATAAAACCCTCCAACAAGAATAATCTCTAGTTTTTGACGACAATCTTGATATGACGTAATAATTACCATGGAAATATCCATTTTTAGTTACTATACTTTGTCTCGTTACCACTTTTATCTATAATTTGTCTAAACTTTAGATAAGTGCAACATCAGCAATCGAAATGGTCATGAAGGTGCACCTCACATTTAGGTTCCGCTTACCTAGGAATAAGACTTAAGTGTAACCAGCGCAAATGGCTATAAATGTGCTAGTGAACTTGGCATAAAAAAGAGATAAAATTGAAACTTGCTGTTAAAATCCTTCAACAAATCTCTATAAAATTATATGGCTTCAATATTCTTATTTGACTTATTAGTCATAGGTGATAGTTCTCACATATTCAGCAAAGACAATAATATATTAAGTATTTTAAATTACTACCGGTATGCTTATTAGTTTCCTGTTTGTCAGTTGTCATTTATTTCTAAACGGCCTATGAATGTTTAAAACCCGAAGCTATACAGGGTGCATCCAATTATGTCCGCACTATTGATAACTCCGTTATTAATAGACTGGTCCCTTTAATTTTGTTTTTTTTGAAATTTTTTGCTATTTTCCACAAAACAAATAAAAAACTATGATGTTTGTCTCTTAGATTCTTTTTTCAATTTTCTTTCACTAATTTATTAATGTAACTTTCAAATATAAAATGTTCTCTTCTATTTCTGCTACAAAAGTTAAGATATTTTACACTTTCTTCTACCTTAAATTTCTGCACCTTCTAATGTTTCCAAAATAATAATTTTCTTCTTGATATAAAAAATGCTTAAATATGTTAATTTTGCGTCTTTTACAGTTCGCCTTAACAATGTCAAAGGTTTCCGTTTATGTATAATTTTTCCACTGAAGATGAGGGTAGGTGCCCTCGAAACATGTATGGAAATTAAAAACAGAATCTTTATTAAACTAGTGGAGCAAACTATGAGTTTCTTCTACTCTTCATAATTTCCCTCCTTTGAGCTTCGCACGCATTAAACTCCGGTAGATATGCCACTGGCTACGATATTGGTTATACAGGGTGTTATGGAAATGACGTATTATATTTAAACCCGCAATTCCTGAGATAAAGACAAATTGAAGAAAAATAGTCATAAATGGCGCTTTCAATTCATTCAGCGGTAAAAGTGACCTGACGTCAAACCAGAAAAGCACCTGTATGACACTGCGATACATGTAAGCAATCAAGGAATTCTGGCCAGTGTTGTCATATATACACCTTAAACTCTTTAGACAAAATAAAATAATTTAAACACTTTTCCATTCTGTCATTAATTGAAGAACATTTACGACGGACTATGTTTTAAACAACCCGAAATAATGGAATAATATTAAATGAGTTTGAAATAGGCACTTACGTCACTAGGTCAAATGCCAATGACCTCTTGACGCCTTATATCGGCTGTGTTCATATAGCGCCGCACGCTTGCGGGCTATTAGTTGAAGACCATCCAGCGGCCGGATACGTTGTGTCTCGTCGATCACCAACACACTCTACGCGTGTATCTTGCCCGTCCATAAATAATCTTTGAATATTGTTTTTATTGGCGCGTTTCTTCTGGACGTCAAATTTCGTCGCGTGTAATAAAATCTAATAATCTGTAGTATTATCTGTATTATTGTACTTTCAAAAGCTAGCTATCGGTTCTGTTTCACTATTACTGTGTGCACATAAAGTGTTTCCAGAAGTGTTCCCATGAAAGAGAAAAAAAACTGATTGTGTTTGTGCCTGGATTTCCTCGCTCTTTAGGTATAAAGATAAATACAAGTAGGTAGAAAATAATTTATTTTTATAATTTTATATGGAATTTTTAGTTTTACATTAAGTTTGGCAACATTGCCATTGGCTCTGGGTGAAATGTTGTACAGTAGCGCGGACTAACCTGTGAGTAAGAGTGTTTGTTACCTCACTGGGCGATTTAAAACAACGGGCGATTTAAAACAAATAAAATATGTAGCGCTTCTCTGGGACACCAAGGAGTCACCTATTTAAATATAATACGTCATTTCCATAACACCCTGTATTAGTAAACCGGTAGGATTTTTTCTGTTGGTTAAAATGGCAGAAAGGAAAAAACAATTGAACACAGCATTTTGCATTATTAAAAAAAAATTGAAATAAAATGGTTCCTCTGAATAACCACCACCATAAACTGGTGCTATAGTATTTCCAAAATTAATTGAATGATCAAATAACTAACTGCCTGCTATTCAGGCGGGTTGCATCAAACACCTGCCGTCAAGATCCGTCATGTTAGAATTTTAGTGATGCCGATAAGGATAGAGTGACTATTGATTGAAGCAATTATTTTATTTATTCGCGTCAATAGACTTTATCAAGACTATATAAGCACTTTTAATTTAATTATCGGGACATGTCACCTTTCACCAAACTTTCGCTGAAATTAATTTCCTTACATATAATACACAATCACAGATTTGGTTACCACTCATAAGTTAAATACAGTAACCAAAAGGTAATTAAAAAAAAGTGATATATATGAATTAAGCTACCTAATACTTAAACAAAATTGTTCTTATGGGAAATATTTTTCAAAATAATTGTGGGAGATTTGTTTAAATTCTCGTAAGTAATGGTAAAAGAAAGGAAAAGTTTTTAATTATCGGGGGTATGGATGCCTTAATGCACGTGTAATGATATGATTGTGTGATGTTCATTATTAATTTTACTTTTAATAACTTCTATTGTATCTTCATGCGAATAACAACATTGCTGAACATATTTCGGATAGTTTCACGCCATTATGTCCATGTTATATCGTCAATTATAATGTTACTCAAGGCGAAGGGCATTCGGAAAGTTTCCTTCTTAATGAAATTAACATTTCTAACGTTTTAGAATTTCGAAATAATTTTTTTTTAAATTTATTTTTATCTTATTTTTGTTTCTGTTAGTTCGCTATTAAATAATGTATTATATTAATACAGGATCTCAATTTCAAAACGTTCCAACCTTAATACACTACCAATAGTATCCCATAAGTGCTCTATAGGATTCAAATCGGGACTGCGTGGTGGCTAATTTAGAGTTCGAATATTCACTGTGTTCATTGACGATGCGCGCAACATGAGATCTTGCGTTATCGTGCATTAGTAAACAATTATTCCCAATGTACGCAGCGAAAGGGACAACGTGCTCAGACAAAATGTCACTGATATATACCTCTCGCTATTTAAAGAACCCCCACGTGAAGGTACGATATCCGTCCGTGCTGTTAAGGAAATCCAGCTCAAAACATCACAGAGTCTCCATTAAATAAAATTGTTTCATATATGTGGCACTGTGCATAACATGTTCTGGTATAAAACTGTGTGTTTTCTTTGAAATTACAGATATCAGAGAAATTAAAGGAACAAAATGTTTAGAAAACATGAGGCTACAGTATGATTTCATCATACACCCTGTGTTGTTACTAATGCTCCCTACAGGGTGTCTCAAATTTAACGTAAAAAAAATATTCTCATTTTTGCACCCTGTATAAGCCTAAAACTGAAATCTGAATACAAATTTCTATCACAGTGCAATTACCAAAGAAAAAAGTTGCAGTTAAACAAAAAATTTTGCGGAATCGATTTATCGGTTCCCGAGAAAATCAAGTTTGAAATTGAGCGTAATTTTTGGTTCTTGGTTAATTTTGTTGCCAACTTTCAGTAATTAACATAAAAAGTAGGAAAGACATAATTTTATTGTGAAGGGGGACGCTTTTTGAAGAATATTTACAGCCCTTGTGGTTTCACCTCCTAGAAGGGGTAGATATTACTCTTAAATTAGGAGGGGGGTCAAGTGTCAAGTTCATCACACTATTTGGAAATGATTCCAATTTTTAAATTTTTTCTTAGATCGTAAATTTCATGTTTTTTTTTTATCTATTGCTAATAAAGTTCGGTTCTGATTCAAGATCTAGGGACCTTTTTTGACGGGAACTGATCTTATCCTTTTCCTAAGTGGTTTATAAGAAGTTTAGAGTTCTAAGTCTTTAAATCCTTCAACCTACTTGGAGTTTCCTTTGCCAGCAAATGTGATAATCTCCCTTTTTAACAATGCCTTCATTTTTTCACGTTGTTCACTCATATTATTCACTTTTGGCAAGTCCATCAACTAACGGGCACGCATGGAGCATCTGGAGGCCAAAGCGGAATGATTTATTGCCATTTTCATTTCTTTTGTCCTAAAGACATGGTTTTGTTTCTATAAGTTCTATTAGATACCATACTTAAATACGCCAATGATTTACTTTGCACGAACTCAAACTCATAACAAATTAAATTTAAAATCGGGGACGACACGAACGGGTTTCAACAAGT
The DNA here is from genome assembly GCA_963991005.1 of Barypeithes pellucidus. Lineage (NCBI taxonomy): Eukaryota > Metazoa > Arthropoda > Insecta > Coleoptera > Curculionidae > Barypeithes > Barypeithes pellucidus. The sequence goes on along the minus strand of OZ022562.1, from coordinate 16,551,541 downwards.
TGGTGCCGGCAATTGGCTTATACAATTTCCTCTCAACACCTTTTTCCATTACTCACATTTTACTAACAACGGGATGGCGCTGTACTGGAAGTACCTGGAAGGCTTCCACATTATCAGCGATCATCAATATGGTTTCGACGATCAACTGGAGATCTCCTAGCCTATATCACCCATCTTTGGAACAACGCAATCGAGCATCATGGGGAGTCTTAGGCTGTTGCACTGGATATTTCTAAATCCTTTGATCGTGTTTGGCATGAGGGACTTCTAAGTAAACTGCGAGCCTATGGCATGCCCAGTCGATTCTGTGCATGGTTATCTAGCTTTCTTAACGACCGTTCTCTGCAAGTGGCGATTGACGGATTTCTCTCAGACACCTTCACCATCAATGCCGGTGTTCCTCAAGGGTCCATATTGTCTTCCACTCTCTTCTTACTATACATTAACGACCTTCTAGTGAAAACGAAAAACCCAATATTTAGTTTTGCTCATGATAGCACACTTATCTTTTTGAATGCACAAACATCGGCTGCCGACGCACATCTTCGCAGACAGCATGAAGTATCACTCCTCAAACAAGGCCATTTCAGAACCGGATATAGTCACCGGACACGCAATCTCACTTGCTTCATCTATTAATTTGCTGGGCGTCAATCTGGGAGCAAATATGTCTTGGCATAACCACGTTATGGCAATCGCCAAGATACCATCTTAGAATCTTGGTGTACTCTTCCGAACCAGAAAGTTGTACATACCTCAACAACTTTTAACACTATACAAAGCCCATATTCGACCATCACCAAACATACTCTTCGGCTACTGAATTCCATCGAAAGGAGGGCCATTCGTCTGATTGGAGATCACGAGCTGACGAGGAACCTCGACAGCCTAGAACATCGAAAACAGGTTGGGAATTTGACTCTCTTTTACAGATATTTTCATGGAAAGTGCTCGGCTGACCTTGCCCTCTTAATTCCGCCCAGAGTGGCGAATATTAGAAATACTCGACGAACCACTGCCGCTCATCCATATGTAGTTAAGCTTAGTACTCCTCGAACTTCATTATTTAAGAATTCTTTCATCTGGAGGACTTCATCCTTATGGAACGACCTTCCCGAGGTCGTTTTTCCCAACGAATATAACCTCCAACGATTCAAAATCAACGTGAATCGCTTTTTGCGCACACGCACCACTCCCAGAGTGCCCTAAAGGATTTTTCCTATAGTGCTTGTGTTTGATCATAAAAAAAAATATTTTACTAATGTACTTAACAGAAAGACAACCATTCTGTTGTTGAAAATAACTACCAAGAATATACGTTGATCTTCCGATTACTCACAATTACTCTTTAATCGCAAAATTACTGACAGATTAGTAAAATACTCACAAATTGGCAACCTTGCGGGCAACGACAATTTAGGGCCATCAGGGACCCGACAATGGACATGTCGGTGAGTCTAAAAGCTTTCCATTTTATAAGTCAATTTTCAAAAAATTATCAATTATTGGAAAGCCGGATATTAAAGGTGGGAAGTTTTCAAATTGACACCCTGTATAAATAACAGCAATATACTTATTACCTATGAGAATTGACGATCTCCCATAACGTCGCATACCGAGTATGTTATCTTGTAACATCGAGATGAAAACTGTAAATTTCATTTACTTTTATTATTAAGTTCGTCGTAAAACATTTTATCTTCTCTTTAAATTCAACTCAAATTCTTAAATATCTCGCCGGTACGTGAGTAACATTGCGACATGTTATGTAGGAAATTCTCACATGAAATGATGTAGATTGCTGCGTGTCATATATTAGATAAACTACTGCATTTTCAGGTCGAGATCAAGATAATTTATTAAACTTTATAGAGTAACCTACAACCTGGTTGGTAATAAATTCTCGTAATTTGACGAGGTTTGTTTGTAGAACTGTATTAGTTTACTGATATTAATAAGAAATTTCACGCTCATCAATCAATTGGAAATCCATTGCTTAGGGGCCAAGCAGAAGTAACTGTTGTTCAAAACAACCAGTTGCTTATAGATAATAGTTTTATTGACAATTATTAGGTTAGTTTGCAGAGCGATATATCCAACCGGTTGCAAATTTCGTTCCGCGCATGTTCGATTATGGGACTAATACCCCTAGACATCCACATCAGAATGGAGGCTAATTGCAGCGCCTCAAGGATGATCACAAATGGGGAATGGACACAACACCCCGTAAAAATTGGACACACAAGAGCCACGGATCTAATCAACGATGAGCTCTTGGATATGCAATCTGATCGTATGAAAGCAACATACGATTTACAAAGCCTTTCAAGATTGACTGGAACTTTGATAAATGGACAAACAGTGCATCCCCGTCGTTTGACAAGGATCTAGTTTGGTACACCGATGGATAAAAAACCGCCAACGGTGTGAGCGCAGGTATATTTGAGGAAAGGCCCAGGATGGACATGAGCATCCCTCTGGGGACCTACGCCACAGTATACCAAGCGAGGTTCATGCCATACAAGCATGTGTACTACAAAATCTTGAAAAGGGCTACCACGACCAAATGATTTACATCCTTTCGGACAGCCAAGCTGCTCTTAAGGCTCTGAACTCCAATCGATTTACTTCGAAACTTACACTGGAGTGCCATATCAACCTAAAATACTGGCGGCCAGGGGAACAAGGTGGGACTCTTGTGGGTCCCTGGTCACTCCAGGATATTAGTAAATGAAAAAGCGGATGAACTAGCGAGAGCCGGATCTGTCCAAAGTCTCAGGGGCCACGAAACCAATTTTATAAATAATATCTCATAAGTAAGCTCTAAATTTTTACTTATGTTGGACTAGTTCAATAAATAACAAATAATTTAATAATAAACCACAAATAAGCGAACAAAATACAGAAACATTATTTCAAACTTCTGTTGATTCGGGATTTAAAAGAAAAGTAGGCGTTTGAAACAAAAAAAATTAAGATGGTGACGCTTGATTTGTTTCACTTGACATTCCCATTGTGATCGTTTGAAAGCGTTTTAAGAGGTTTTCTATTTTCCCGAAAATATGGAACATAATTTTACAAATGCTGAAAAGTTTGATATTCTATCGTGTTTTATTTTATCTCAAAAAACTGTTATATGGCAGTTAGAAGATATTATTTCTGCTTAGAGAATAACGGAAATCATTTTGAACACCTTATTATACACAAATTAGGCACAAACCTGTGTACTTGATAAGAGGTGCAGTGAAATGTTTCAAATTCCGTTGCTCGGCGGCGCGTTGCTCAAATTTACAAAACGAAGCGCCATTTTAAAGAGACTTTAATACTCTTTAAAAAGATGTATCACAACATACCCATTCTCATTTGAAAAAACAAGGGCAGTAGCCGCCCCCGCTAGGGGGGTTGAGGTAACAGGGATGAAATTAATAGTGAAACGTGTCCCCCTGAAAACACACGGGTCCGAGGTTTTCTTTTAATTTTCACGTACACAGCCGTAAACCTTGCTGGACTGTTTTCGTTGGGCCATCCTGTATTAACAGTACACAAATACTAACTTTTTTTTTCTTTTTTTTTTATGATCAGACAGCAGCACTATAGGAAAAATCCTTTAGGGCACTCTGGGAGTGGTGCGTGTGCGCAAAAAGCGATTCACGTTGGTTTTGAATCGTTGGAGGTTATATTCGTTGGGAAAAACGACCTCGGGAAGGTCGTTCCACAAGGATGAAGTCCTCCAGATGAAAGAATTCTTAAATAATGAAGTTCGAAGAGTACTAAGCTTAACCACATATGGATGGGCGGCAGTGGTTTGTCGACAGACTAAAAATGTTTTTGCTTTGTTGGGTTCGTGTGATGCGGCATTAAAATGACAATTTCTTGGAACTCGTCTGCGGAAAGAAAAATATCTTCCTTTGAGAACAAAGTAACTTTTTTAATTAGTGTATTTATAAAAACTGTCTATGATTAACTGTATCGGGCGTAATTACCAATACCCTGTAAAGTACCATTAAATAGATTAAAAATAATAGCAATATACCTTTTTTGCTAAAAGGAAGCCATAAAGTTTTCACGTACCCAGTACCTCTATCGTAATAGCATTTTTCACTTTCGTCAGAAGTAGTAGAGCGTGAAACTCGTCCATTAGCTTCTTTATTTCCTTATTTTTTGTTATGTTATGTAGGAAATGTATATACTTACGCAAAGGAACCATAATGTGTAGTAACATGTAAAAATTATAAATACTTATCGGAATAAAATCAGTACCGGTATTAATATTTTAATAATTACCATTATTTTTCATTCATAAGACATGTACCTATTAATATAATATGTATACAGTACATATTTAAATAACATATTAGGTATTATGTATGTAGGTCAGCTGTATTAAGGTATAATTTTTGAAAATTATACAAATCATACAAGACGCGTTTCTAGGTTTTTCGGGTTTGTTGCTTCTTGAAAGGCACTAGAAAACATTGTTATTTAGGTATCAGTCAAAATCAAGATTTCTAATAAAATAAGGGTATTTTATTGTTTGTTACCATATCTTCGATTATTGTTGTAGAAATTATCGCAGCAATTTTTATGGAAAAAATTTCTTGATAAGTCATATTACTTCTGCAGCGTACTTTTTTGCGAATATAGAGAAATTACTACATAGCTTACATGGCATACATAGCTTCTTCTTGAGAGGCACCAGAAAAAATTGTCATTTACCAAAATCTCTTTTCTCATTCATTATTGAAGAAATTGTCGCGGAAATTTTTATGGAAAAAATTATTTGATAATTTTCATATTTCTGCCGCGTACTTTTTTGCGAATACAGAGAAATTACTACCTAGCTTACATAGCGTACATAGCGTACATAGCTTCTTCTTGAAAGGCACTAAAAAAAATTGTCATTTACCAGTGGAAATCAAGACTTTTAACAATTAAATAAAATTAAATATTTCATTCATTATTGAAAAAATAGTCGAGGCAATTTTTATGAGAAAATTTACTTGGATAATTTTTCTCTCATATTTCTTTTGCCGCATATTTTTCTAAATATAGAGACACACACACATAGAGAAAAAATTGTCATTTACCCGTCAAAATCAAGATACTACACACTAAGATACGGATATTTTATTGTTTGTTACCGTATTGTTAAGAAATTATAAATTTTTATGAAAAAAAATTACTTGATAAGTCATATTACGTCTGCCGCGTACTTTTTTGCGAATACATAGAAATTATTACATAGCTTACATAGCGTACATAGCTTCTTCTTGAAAGGCAGTAGAAAAAATTGTCATTTACCCGTCAAAATCAAGACTTTTAACAATTAAATAAGGATAATTCTTTGATTATTGAAGAAATTGTCGAGGAAATTTTGGGTGATTTTCTCTCATATTTCTTTTGCCGCGTATTTTTCTGGATATAGAGACACATACACAGAGAAAAACTATCATTTACCCGTTAAAATCAGGATTTCAAACAGTAAAATACGGAAATTTTATTGTTTATTACCGTATTGTTGAAAAAATTATAAATTTTGGTGAAAAAAATTTACTTGATAAGTCATATTACTTTTTCCGCACTTGTTTGCGAATCCAGAGAAATTAATAGTAGCTTCTTCTTTGGCAGGAACTAGACAGAATTGTCATTCACAAGTGAATATTAAGGGTTTTAACAATTAACTAAGGATATTTTATTGTTTCTCAGTTCATTATAGCAGAAATTGTAATATAATTGTAAAACAAATCTTTTTTTGACTTACAAGTAGTTGTATATCAATGCCCTAAATTGTTTATGTAGGTTAGAACGGTTTCAAAAGTGAAACTCTGTAGGTTTGAAAAAATATTAGTTTTTTAAATTATAATACTACAAAACATGAAAACACTTATAACAAATTCGATGTTAAGAAATACCTACTCAATGTAATTTTGCTGTGAAGTTTATTAAAAGCTTTTTACGTTAATTCTTATGATTGACAAGTCGTTACGAACTAAATATATATTTAAAAATCTATATCTAATTTAATACTCGCGATTGAAATGAGCCAATATGTGGTTTTTGTGTTCTCCATTAACGTTTTCTTTTAATACAGTGGTCGATTTCAATTACTACTAGAAACTTATTGCCAAACTAATAGAAAAAATCTAAATTAAACATTCTATGCAAATCGAATACTGCAAAAGCTGTGGCCAGTGTTCCTTCTTAGTTTCACATATTGGTAATTTACAAAACAACTGAAAACCAGACCCGTTCGAATCGCAGAAATCTTGATGAGTGAGTTAATGAAAACCGCAATGCTCGAAAAACCGAATTTTTCGGTTCTTTAGGAAAATGATTGGAGACCTTGGACCAAGAATCTGTGAGAAACAAAGGAAAAATGGATTGCATATAATGTATAATACATTTTATACAAAAGGCTGAAGCGAGAAATTGTTAATTTATAACAACAAACATTTTAAATGGTTTATTTTACATTTATACATGATAAATCGCAATAACTATTCTTAGCGTGATGAATCCAAGGAATGCAAATACCTTTGCTATGTCACCAATCAGTATAAATAATAGGGTAACTCATAATAACGAAAACAATAGCATACCGAAGCAAGAATGAAAGTCTGACATCTATACCTATATTAATTGTCACTAGAAGATAAAATAGTATATTAAGATACAAGTTTCATAAGACATTATCGGGGAGTTTTCTAAAGTACAAGTGCTCTAATTGTCTTATGAACCGTATATTTTATAATACGTTTTCTATTTGGGTCTTTAAAGTTTGAAAAACTTTAAAAAATATAGTAGATTTTTTCCGTTTGAATTAATATTTTCTTTTTGGGTTGGCAATACTTTTACAATTTCATAAAATGTTACAAGTATCAAATATGCCATGATAGAAACAATTGAACACAACAAAGCTTCTTCCCATCCGTCATAATTAAAAATAAATATATTATTAAAGTTAATAAAAATGAATCAGGAAGAAAGTTGTACTCCGTCAGAAATACGAGAAATTGCAGAAAATAATCTAGAAAAACTTTTTAAAAGAATATGCAAAACTTTGAGTTATGGTGCGAGCGGAAGAAAGTTCAAAATATTGAACAAAATAATAAATACTATTGAACAAAATATTGTGTCGACACAGAATCTGACAGGAATTACAAGTAATGCCCAGGAAATGTCTATAGTAACTATAAATATGTGTATATAAAGTAATATGCATAATACTATATTGAATTAAAAATAAAAATAGTACTTTATTGAACAAAACTTTAGAAATATAGCATTAACTGGAAGATATTGCTATTATTTTTAGGTTATGTTGTTTTATAGTTGTAACTATAAATTAGTTGACGGACACCATCAGCATGTTATATATTTTCGAGTATAAGTATTTCACATAAATATCTAGTAAAAATTATCTATTTGCAAGGTTAAAGATTAGTATTTTAAAGTTTTCTATAAAAAATTTCTGCCGAAACCATAATGCCTAGAAAACTAATTTCAACGAAATCGAAGTAAGCCTAAAATTCGAACCCTACTTGCTGCCAAAATAAAAAAAATAAAATTTCAGTTTCAAAAAGTGGCAGATTATTCAATTTTTTGCATTTCATAATGTAGCCATTATGAAACCCAAATAGAAAAAGGATTTTTTAATATGATTTATGAGCAAAATATTCATTTTGAATGTGTTTTTGACCACTAGGGAAAATTTGCAACAGGATAATCTAATTTTTCGACACAAATGGTCAACACAAACCCGAACAAACCCTAATACTCTACTCCCACCAAAATAAGGTTGAACGGAAAGCACTAACACCCAAGAAATATATTTTCAGGTTCAAGAAAGCGTAAATTTTAACAGTGGTTAAGGTAAAATCATCCGTAGACGCGTTCCGCCGTATCACGGCTCATCAGTCAGACTAGAGTCTGACAAGAGGCTCTATCAAGTGCCCAGAATGAATGTCTACGGCAGTATAAAGCTCGCGGTGTACTTACTTACCGTCCCAAAGCAGTTTCTTAGAAAATTAGAGATGCCGTGGGTGGTTGTTACTAAATTGATGGACCCAAAACGCCAGACTGGCGAAATTAAAGGTTCAAAAAGTAGTCCGTTTTCACCAGTGGTTAGGGTAAAATTTTAAATTTTACACTCATTCTGGGCACTTGATGGTGTTGCCTCTCTTTTGTCAGACTCTAGCGTTACTGATGAGCCGTGATACGGCGGAACGTGTCTAAGGATGAGGTTAAAAAATGAAGAAAGAGCGCAAAATTCTATATTTGTGGTTTCAGACAGACCTTTACTTTTGTCAATATATTTTCAGTTATATGAAAACAACAGTAATTAGATATAAATGTAACCGTTCAAATCAAGAAGTACTCATAATATTAAACGGAATTTTAGAATTACCATGCGGAGAAGAATTTTAATTAAAACTAGACTACAAAATTTTCTGCTAAAGGAAACGAACAACTTAATATTTATGAAAGGCTTTGACGACATTCCTGCAAAATTAAATAAATTAGTCACTCGTTAGGAGAGTGGTACTAAAAATAGCCCAAATAGTATACAGAACTGTTATGCGGGCATAAAGAGTGGGTTGATTAGATTTATTATTAGTATCATTTTAGAACTTGGTGCCCCAAATATTATAAACTTTTTACTGTATGAATTTTTATTTAGACTTAATTGTTTTAATCAAGCACGATGAGTCTGATGAAAAAATGCACAGAGACCGTTTTCATGTAGAATTGGCAAGACGAATCATCCTATTAGCACATACCGAATTGAAAATAGTATTTTCGGAAATTTCAACATCTCGTTGCGAACCTAAATGTTCCTATCAACTTTCCTTCATAACATGAAAAATTAGCTAGTCATTAAGGAACACCCTGTATATGGTATGCTCATTTCCACCCACTATCATTATAAATAGGTAGTTATTTATTATCTCCGCCTGTATTTTAAAGGCGATACTGTCAATGCCAGTGGCCGTGTAATATAACAAATTCTAGAACCCGGCTGCAGACTTCCGGGTACCGATAACTTATATATTATACTGAGTGGCTAATTTACAATTCCAAATAAATCTAAATGCCTTTTCACAAGAGAATAACAACAATTTTTAGGATAAGTAGGAACGTTAGTTACATTACCAATAATTCTCCTAACGATACTAGTCCTGGTTTCTTGGATCGACGTTTCGGTTTATCTTATTGTTCGGTACGGTACTGAAGAAAATTATACATTAATAAACTACATCGGCATCACCTCATCCAGGACATCCTATCGTCATTGCTGCTCCAGCTGTCACTCTTCTGTTCTTGGTGGCACAGAGTAGATATTTACTAACATATCTGTTGCAATAGAAGGCTGATTTTATTCTGTGGAAGCGTCCCCACAATGAAATTGACGTAACTTCCTGATTCTTAATCTTAGTTACTGGAAGGTGGTAAGTTTTAAAATGGCATCCTTTAAATTACTGTTTAAATCCAGCTTCTATGGCTTGTAGTCCATCCTGTATTATAGTTATAAATAATTTTTTACAGATCAGCCTTCGGCGTCTCTGCTATTTCAGTAGATAAATATGTGCTAGATAAATCGCTCCAAGCTACATAGATGTCATAAATAAACAGTGAGCATGAAAATTAAATACAGTTATATAATGTCAGTAGGGCAACTCGGCATGTAAATGTGTGATTAAGGTGTGGTTCTCCTACGCTTGTCTGACATTTAACATATGATAAGTTGTATTTAGAAGCCATAGGTTTCCTAGAAGAGCACATTCTGGTTGCTATTAATATCCTTAAAGATGTTTGTTTTATTTAAGAGGATATTTTACAACATATTAGATATACAGACGCTTTTTAAATTCAGCTTAAGTAGAAGGTGGAGGTATCAAAAATAAGATAAAAAGTTTCTGTGAACATGGGTTGCTTTGTTTGAGGGTGTTATATTCAACCAAAAATAAGTATGTACCTGCGTCACTGACTTTTTCATATTTTAATAGCCAATTTGTAAGACAAATTTAAATAACTAAAAAAAACCTGTTCCCACACTTTTATTGCTAAAATATGTGCCATTTTAGCAGCCAGAGCATACTAAATTTTTTAAATTATTTATTGTAAGCTTGATATTTAACATCAGAGGTTGATAAAATTACATTCATGTGTGTTATGGAAATTATACACTTTATATGAAATCTGAAAATTTACATGGCCGCTACTGACGACGGTCGGTGTTGTCATATCTACACGGCAAACTCTTTAGAAAACAAATTATAATTTTAACAACTTTTTATTCTATCATTTATGAACAAATATGATTCCAGAACACCGACGGTGTTTTGCAAAGCAAATAATGGTAATATTACACACAAATCTCAAATTTGTCACAAGCACAGGAAAGTAAATAGGTCAAACGTCATTGACCTTCCTTTTGTTTTTCAAACTATTTTAAAAAAATGCAATTTTATTTAAGACAAATGCTCTCTCGCCTTTACTTATTTAAATACAATTATTAGTTTCATAATTTCACAGAAACCACACAGAATCTAAGTTTTAGGAAAAAACCTCTCACAGAACCTCACAAATCGCAGCTATTCACATGGAAAGGATACACGGGAAAATTGTTTTAATTTTGGTCCTTTTTTCTCGCTTAGATTTATTTATTTAACTGATTTAAAAAACACACACTTTAAATACAATTCTTTCAATTTAAGAATTACATCTTATCTACGAACGAACGAAATGGTACGTGCAAAACTCGGAATAGGGATGGGCAATATTTTTTCAGTTTGATATTTCACTGTCACGGTAATTGAATCCTAATAATAGGCGATACGGGACAGACTAAGATCTCTTAAATGAATTTCTTATGGTAATAAACGAGATTCTTCCCTGAATTGAATAAAATGATAGTTGATATATCCACCAATTAACGCAAGGGATAATACTGCGACTGTACTTGAGAAGCTCAAAAAATTAAATTAGCCAGCTCTACTCCAAATGACAATACCGACGAAGATGTAATTTTCTTTCTCACACGGCCATCTCTCCATCTCTTTCACACAATCCACTGAGCGCCGGGGCAACGTAAGTCTAGGCGTACAAGCGTGCGTCTTGCAACTGTCAGTATTAGAAGATATGCGTTAGAATACGGTCAGTTCTTTTGCTTACCTTTTACAATCTCGGCTATCCGCTTTGTTTTCAGAAGGTACGCGTATAATAATTGTTTTGTAATGAATCTCGCGTCCAAACTTTGTATATTATTTGACCTTGTTTTTATTGACGAACCTAAAACGAGTAGTTTGTTTTGGACGTTTGACTTGATGGAATGTTTCGAGCATAAAGTGTTTCCAGGAGTGTTCCCATGAAAAAGAAAAAAAACTGATTGTGTTTGTGCGTGGATTTCCTCGCTCTTTAGGTATAAAGATAAATACAAGTAGGTAGATAAATAATTTATTTTTATAATTTTATATGGAATTTCAGTTTTGCATTAAGTTTGGCAACATTCCACGTAACACCTGTTTTCTGACATGCCACCACAGGGTGACGTATTACAGTGAAGCAGGATGAGCTGTGGGTTTATGGGGCTGGACCCCACTTTTAAAACGGTCGATTTAAAAAATATATATAGTGCTTCTCTAGGACACCCAAGTAGTCACCCATTTAAATATTATACGTCATTTCCATAACACCCTGTATATTATTTAGTGATTTAAATTTCTCTAACAAATTGGCTATCAAAATGTGAAAAGTCAACCGGCGTATTAATTTTTTGATAAAAATTATAAGTGAAAATACCGAAAAAATTTTAACACCATCATACGCAACATCTTTCAAAGCATCGGCGGGCCCATGTTAATAGGAACTTTTTGTTTTGGGTAAAGAATTACCACAATGACACATGCTTTTGGAAACACCCTGTAGAATGTATAAGTTTATGAAATTTAATTAACCGAGTTCTGAAAAGGTATAGTTTTGGCATTTATAATTTTTTTTTTACATGTGCCCCGAAAGTGCCTCTTTTCATGCATGTTTTCTTCACCGAAAGTGGCGTTTTCCAAGAGAGCGGGCGGGAAAGTATCGTTTTCCCGTCCGCTTCGAGTCACCGTGTGCGCATAAATAAATAAAACCAGAATTGTCGGTGCGGGATTTGAACCCGCGACCCTCAGATCGCCAGGCGGATATTCTATCCACCGAACCATACTACAAGCGATAAGAAATAGCGGATTATATATAAATTAAATTGGCAGTTAATTTTTCAAAGAGGTTTTAGAAAAATATCTGAAGAATTTCTTTATTTATATGGCCTCAAAGACTCGGGCACTTGTAAAAAAAATGAATAAAACCACAGATGCCGAGTGCGGGATTTGAACCCGCTACTATCAGATCACAAGGCGTACGCTATGCCACTAGGCCACCGAGCCTATTTGTCAAGAATAATAAATAGATATTTACATTCTCCATGCACGAGTGATTTCGTGTCATGTAGACAGGAAAACTGTCTCAAGAATTTCTTTATTTATTTTCATCAATGCTTCGGAGCACTTGTAAAAAAAATACGGTACATATCTCGGGTCCTCGGAGGCTTTTCCGCATCTCGTCCGTAAAAGCCTCTTTTCGGCCCTTGATACGTAATGTACTAATAAATGTCAAGACAAGACAGAAGCAGTAATGACGTAAACACAGAATGCGAACCAGACTTGGGTAATATATTTAAAAGGACAACCGACGCCAAGATATTTATGCACCCAGCTATAATTAAATAAACAACATGTGACCAGCTGAAACCAGACGGGCAAATGCATAGAAAATCTGCGGCTCTAGCTAGTTTCTCAGCAAAAAGTGCACTTAACCACATTCCTGGTGAAGCTATATGCATTTCTATATTGCGTCATTATTTGCCTTTTTTTGTAATAAACAAGCTTAATTTAGATGACGCGATAAAGTAGATGTAATAGGTTTCCACGAAAGGTAATGAACCCTAGACATGCTAGGCAATTAATTTTTAGTGCACCCGTAGCGCATATACACTCTATCTAGTAAGATGATATAAGGGACTTATATGTATAGTTTTTGCGGAATTATACCGTTGATCTTTTGACTGCAATAAAACCTCATTATCCCTTCGACCATAAAATAAATAAGGAAATCCCAAATTTTAAAACCTTTTCGAGCAGAGCCGGACCAGGTATACAAATTCAATTTATACCTACCTGCCTGATGCATATATAAATACAAAGTGATTTTTAATAATTTTAATCTTTAGTGGTTTTCCGGCGAGTAATTTTTAGTTAGGCTTATTAGTGGTAGAATGTGGCGTCCTTGGAATTGTGCTGATAGGGGGGCATCTTCAAGTGTCATTTTTAAAAGAAAGCATTTATCTACCGATGCCAAACTAATAATTAAAAATGTGTATCAATCGTTGTTGAGTAGAAATTTTAATTCGATGGATGCTTTAGCAGAGCCGTCTAGTTTGACAAAAACTCCTTTATCTTCGGTAAGAGACATAGTACTTAAATTCTGGTAGAAGCATCAGCTAAAAACATAGCAGATTCTTCTTTAGATTACCATCAAGATACCGACGAACAACTTTTTGAAGATTGTTTTAAACATAAACTCCTTAAAAATGTACCTGAAAATAGCGTCATTGTAATGGACAATGCTAGTTATCATAGTCGGCAAACAAAAATCATTCCCAATTCTAATAATACAAAAGCAGAAATTCAAAATTTTATGATTGAAAATGATTTATATTTTGAAGAAACCCGAACAAACCCGAACAAACCCGATAAACCCGAGAACTGCTAGAAGTATTAAAAGCTTTTAAAATAAATAAGGAATACGAGTGTGACAAACTTGCAGCAGAAAATGGATATACAGTGTGAGAAAGAATATTTCTCCTACATTAAATGCATCTGTAGTAGAATTAATTAAAAACGAAGTAAGAAAAATTTCTGCAGACAGCTGGAAAAACTGTGTACAGCAATATCCTTAATTATAAGTTTTGGCCTAGATGAAGATAGTGATAGTGATACAGAGTTAAATTTTGAATAAATTATCAATAGTTTCTTAGAATTTAATTAATTTTTATTGTACTTGTTATCCTAATAGTTATACTTTTAAATTATATTATTTTCAATTATCATTAATTGTTATCATTATTTTACATTTATTATAGGTACCTAAAACTAAAAATACCTATCTATTTATTTTAAATTATAAAAATAAATCATGTGGTGTGGTATACATTTTTTTTACCTGATCCTATTTATTGAGCTTTGCAGAGGTTGAGCCGTAAACAATAGGGTTTAATCAGGTAGTTTATTTATGGCAGTAAGAGTCAACGGTATAATTCTGCAACAACTATACCTACGACTATGAAAATACAGGATGTATAATAATTTAAATTTAAAAAAAGGTGCCAAACCATGCATATGCGCAAAGTTTATGAGGAAGATATATTGGCATAACCGAAATTTTATATTTCAGCTATATCTACCAGAAGTTCACTATTTTTTCTATACCTATCTAGGATTTTTTTATGATTAAACACTAGGGCTATAGGAAATATTCTTTAAGGCACTCTGGGAGTGGTGCGTGTGCCAATAAAGCCATTCAAGCTTGGTTTTGAGTCGTTGGAGTGACCTCCAGATGAAACCACATATGGATGCTGTTCGTCGCTCTAGACGAAATTAACGGGTAATGACTGTCGAACATTTCCCAAACAAATATCTGTAACAGAGAGTAAAATCATCAACTTGTCATCGATGTTCTAGTCTGTTGAGGTTCTGGACCAGCTTATGGTCTCCGATCAGACGAATAGCTCTCCTTTCGATGGAATTCAGTAGCCGAACTGAACTTCAGACATGAGAGCAGTATTCTTTTGACATATACCGTATGTATTCTTATAGTACTTAGTACCTACTAGTACTTAGTAGTAGTGTATAAATAAAAATATTTGAGTTACAACCATGCATGTAATAATGACATTTTATCTATATACCATATTCAAAAAATGATATTTGCCATCTTGATATGTATTATTACCTACGTTATTTTACCACCTGCGGTTATTTGAAATTTCTGTCTAATTTTTTGATGGAAAAGTCAAAATGACATTTTTCTTTTATTAATAATTTTAATTCAAAATAATAAGAATTGGATGTTAGATGAGGTTGTAAATAAAAGAGTATACAAACCTCGGTGAAAAGTTTCATTACTGTCTCGAGATTTAGTTAACTACCGACTCTCTCGACAGGAATTAAACATTTTCCACCTCGGTACGTAATATACTATAAAACATTCCTTTTTACATGAATTAATAGTCATGGGTTTGTCATCATACGCGCTATACAAGGTGTAATACATAGTTATCATTTAATAGGTATTCTGGCACGCCTTCATCACCAAGACATTATCAGCTGTTTATTTTTATAATTCTTTACATTGACAGTTGGATACACAAGAGATTGAAAAATAAAACTGTTGCCCTTGACTTTTTAACACCCACATGAATGAGATCACAGAAATACTATATGGTCACATTATACAGGGTAATGCAATCGTGCATCAAGCTTCCACAGCTCCTATACGAATTACGTTAGAAATTTCATTCATAGACTGACTTATACTGTATCATGGGGGCGTATTTCATGAAAATTTTGACGGTGCATATGTATCACGAATCGCGAAAAATAACTTTTAATATATAATGTTTAAGTAGTTAATAGATAGCTTTCGCCAATACGTTAATCTTAATCACATCTTTAGTCGTAATAGCGAAACCACATACGAAATTTTGTCGACATCTATCCGACAAATCGAAAACGGTGGTTTCATGTGCCGAACGAATCAATTAGCGTGCTTGCACAGTCTGCAATGTTTATTAGCCAAGAATTAACGCTATTTTATAGCATTTATTAATTTTACAGTCGATGGAAAAGATCTGACCATTAAATTTTTAAAGAGCTAATTGGAGATGGTAGTAAATATTTATTAGTTATTAACGACCTTCTTAACTTTGTGGCTATTAGAAAATAATCGGCTACTGCTCAGGATATGTAAGAAATAATACGGTGTGATAAGTGTATATGAACAAAACCCGAATAAACTCGGAGGCAAACCTAACTGAGAAATTAGAATTATTAATGAATATAAAATTGAATAAAATTCCGTATTTTCGCAAAAAAGGTTCTTTTTTGATTCTTTTGAAAATGTATCGGTTATGCGTTTAAGTTTCTTCTTTTCTTAAACGAGTGAACCCTTTAAATAAGGATTTATGTTTTCATCGGTAAGTATGGTTATGTTTTAATAGTTAACCATTTGATATAACCAGACTTCAACATTGTTGCCATTCGGCGCACACACATGTAGTTCTCTCTTCCACCCATTACTGATCTTCAATAACATTTCACACAATCACAGCTTCACGTTCCGAGAGTTTTATGAATGGATTATTGGACCTGTGGAAAATTGACAAATGTTACATGGATTTCTACATAGAAACGAAAATATCAAAACACTGGGCATTCTATTTGAAATAAAAACAATTTTAATCCTGTTTTAATCCGGTATAACCGGATACGTCAACATTTCATCATTAAAAAGATCGGCATCTTTCACAGCGCGCCAACAAATAAATATATTTTTAAGTTCTCGAGATCTTTTAATAGGCCACTCACCGTGAATGACCCTGTATATGATATTACTACCACCTGACATTTACTAATTACATAGTTTTTAACTATGTGTCTTTGCAGACTTCCACAAGGCCTTTGACACTGTAGAGTTGAGTGCAGTTTTAGATTCCTTACAAAAATGTCGTGTTGACTATCGTTACATTAATATTTAACAGATATAAAAATGCTACCATGATGGTAAAACTGCACGATAACACCAACCCCATAATAATCGGTAGAGGGGTACGACAGGGTGATACTATATCACCCAAACTGTTTATCACCGATCTGCAATACGCCTTTGGAATGCTTATGGAACGGGAAAGGTTTGAATATAGATGGCCTAAACCTAACAGATCTGCGCTTCGCCGATGATATAGCTTTGTTGTCTAACAACCTACAGGATATCAGGAAAATGCTGGAAGATCTACAGGAAGTATGTGCTCAGGTCGGGCTAAGAATAAATATATCAAAAATGAAATTTATGACGAACCTAGTCCCTAGTGGAAATATTACTATTGGCGACTGTGAGGTAGAGCTGTTGGATACGTACATATATCTTGGTCAATAAATAAGAATCTGGAGAGACAATCAAACATGCGAATTAAACAGAAGAATTAGGGTCTCTTGGGCTGCATATGGCAAACTGGGGGACGTGTTTAAGAGTAACCTCCCGATTTGTCTGAAGCGGAAGGTTTTTAATCAGTGCATTCTACCGGTTATGACCTACGGCGCCGAAACTTTAACCCTGACAGTCATATCTGCTAAGAAGCTTAGAATAACACAACGCAAGATGGAAAGATCGATGCTCGGTGTGTCGCTTCGTGACCATGTTAGAAATGAGGACTTACGGGCGAAAACACGAGTCACGGGTGTTATCTACCAGGTGGCAAAGCTCAAGTGGAGCTGGGCTGGACATGTGGCACGCATGGCAGACGGACGATGAACAAAATGGCTGTTAGAGTGGAGATCAAGAGACGACACTAAAAACCACGGAAACCCCGGAAACATTCGGCATCTTTCGGAGATCCGAATCCGGAAAGCTGGCGGGCATTTTGAATGGTGATGCTTGACAACTTGCACGTTTCGGAGGATCGGGTTGCCTGGCGCACAGCTCGTGAACAATACCGTTGGTTGCGACTTTCTTTGGTCGTAGACTTCAAAATAGATTATGTTATCGCTTCAGGCCCCTTCAGTATTTAAAATTTCTGTTTAGGTTTTGTAGATTATTTTGCTCTCTTTGTAGCAAATATGGTTTTAATTCTGGTCTCGTCTTTATTTTGAAGTACTAGAATCGTTTTTAATATTAGTAAAATGGTTTAATTGTGTACCAAATTACGTTAAAATCTTCATTTATATTTTGATAATATATACTGATTTATTGCTTGTCATGAAATATTGGACAAAAAATATTAAAACTTCTTTTTGATAAAATATGCCCTGAAAATTAGTTATTAAATGCCACACTTTATTAAATATGTGGTGTACTCGAGTCACCTTTATTTAACTGAAATAAAACACGGGATATTTTGAACTGTTTCTTTATTGTTGGTCAAAAAGTCAGGATGGGGGAACAATATGTGGTCAACCAATTTATATATCAAAGCAAATTCATGCACACAATTAAACTCATGATACTGCTGAAACCACTAAAACTACATTACAATGACTAACAAAATAAAAAACATACATAATAATAAAGTACTTTATTTAAACTTACGTAGTTTTCAGAAATCCGCAGCTTCGATTACAACCCGTAAGAAGAAACTGCAAGAAACTTAAGAGGGATGTTTTTTTCAAATTCCTTATTATCCTGCATTATTTTTACAATTTACAAAAGGTACAACACAATAAGCATAGCTAACATCTAAAAAAAATCCTAAACCATACTACGCAACTACAATAATTAATTTTTTAATTATAAAATACAAAGCCCTGTCACCATACAAAATAAAAACCCTTAACCAATATCATTTCTTTCTCTTTGCTATTTTCTTGTTCCATCACCAAACTAATTTGCCCCATACACCTTATAAAAAAATATAGCTTAATTTTTAGAATACACTTCTCCATAATAAATAATATGCGATTTCTTAGTATCGGAATTATGCTGTTGGTTATGAACATTTTTTACATGTCTGTTCTTTGCTGAAACACAAGAAACCTCCAAATTGCAGAACGGGCACGTATTGTTCTGTTGGGCTTCCATGCTTGATGATTGCAAAAGTAGATAAACACAATATTTTTCACAAAATAAATCAGAAAGCAAAGAGATTCAAGAATCACGTGTGGTAACACAGCGATCAAACAAAAAACTCTAAAAAAGGGCGGCAAAGAGTTATAAATGTTAGGTTAGGTATTGTTCACGAGCTGTGCGCCAAGCATCCGATCCTTCGAAACGGGCAAGTTGTCAAACAGTCAAACATCACCATTCAAAAGGCCCGCCAGCTTTCCGGATTCGGATCTCCGAAAGATGCCGAATGTTTCCGGGGTTTCCGTGGTTTTTAGTGTCGTCTGAGATCAAGGGCTGACAGGAGAAACAGGGGACGACCTCCCACGAGATGGACGGACGATATCAAAAGAGTGACCACAAACTGGGTGCAGAGGGCTCAGACAGTGGGCAGAAATGAGGGAGGCCTAATCCAGCAGTGGATGCAAAGGGCTGATTGATGATGATGATGTCTTTACAGACCATTTTGCAAATCGTGAAAATGGTAGGAAATTTTCAATTTTCGGCAACGATAGGGGTCATTATCGAGAGACGAGATCCCATACAATGTATTCCCGGTTATTTCCAACTTCAAATCGTTAAATTAACTTCAGGATCTCGCTAAGAAAATGGCTATTTTAGCCCATTTCGGCCGAGTTTTGACAGTCAAGAAATGGGGTTAATTCTCGGCCATGGCATGCTGTTTAAAATCGAGCACGTTTTGCAGAATTACAAAAATTGGCTGTCCCAGCTCGGAAAAACGTTGAAAAATAATATTGTTTAGAAAAAGGATGGACGAAGAAAATAGGCCTATATTATATTACTACATCTGACATTTACTAATTACATAGTTTTTAACGAATTAGTCCTAGAAAGAGGATTCTGCATGAGTTGCTATTGTGGCTTATGGCGCACGTGTAGCCACGCCAGTCGAATGAAATAAGCATAATTAAACAAAATAAGCCTAATTATAACACGAACGGAGCGTTACCTAATTTAAAAATTATTTCTAGTCCATGATTTAGCAATTCCTGATTATTATTTAAATTAGTTCCTTTTGTGTTGTATATTTTTAGTTTAAAAAGTCATGAAGTTACTTTATGCTTTGGTGCTAAAGCGCATAATTGGTAAACGTCACGCTTTTCTTGATTCTTCCTCGCATCGGCGATTTTATAATTTCGATTTGTGCGTGAGCAGTTGTGTAATTTCCTATTTTGCAGCGGGCGATAATCTTCCTATTCGCTAATCTAATTGTTTCAATTATTTTTCTTTTGTTACACGTGCGATAACTTGCACATTTTATAAAAGGACAAATTCAGGTACATAATTAGATTTTTCTATTTGGGTTTCATAATGGCTACATTATGAAATGCAAAAAAATTGAATAACCTGCCACTTTATTATTTTTTTCATGTTGGCAACCAGTAGGGTTCGAATTTTAGCCCTACTTCGATTTCGTTGAAATTAGTTTTCTAGGGATTATGGATTCAACAGAATTTTTTTATAGGAAACTTTAACCTTTAACCTTTAACCTTGCAAATAGATCATTTTTACTAGATATTTATCCGAAATACCTATACTCGGAAATATATAACATACTGATGGTGTCCGTCAACTAATTTCTAGTCCCAAGTCACAACTATAAAATAACATAACTTAAAAATAATAAAAATATCTTCCAGTTTATGCTATATTTCTAAAGTTTTATTCAATAAAGTACTATTTTTATTTTTAATTCAATATAGTATTATACATATTACTTTATATATACATATTTATAGTTACTGTAGACATTTCCTGGGCATTACTTGTAATTTCTATCAGATTCTGTGTCGACACAATATTTTGTTCAATAGTATTTATTATTTTGTTCAATATTTTGAACTTTGTTCTGCTCGCACCATAACTCAAAGATTTGTATATTCTTTTAAAGTTTTTCTTGATTATTTTCTGCAATTTCTGACGTAGTACAACTTTCTTCCTGACTAATTTTTATTAACTTTAATAATATATTTATTTTTAATTATGACGAATGGGAAGAAGCTTTGTTGTGTTCAATTGTTTCTATCATGGCATATTTTGATACTTGTAACATTTTATTAAATTGTAAAAGTATTGCCAACCCAAAAAGAAAATATTAATTCAAATGGAAAAAATCTATTATATTTTTTAAAGTTTGCACTTTAGAAAACGCGTGCTCTAAGATAATGTCTTATGAAACTTGTACCTATCTATATACTATTAAAGTAATTTAATTTTGTTTCTTTAAGGACTACTGTTTCAAGAATCTTGTTTAATTTAAATATAAATAAAAATAAATTGATATTTACCACCAGTGACACTTGTGTCAGTTTATTTTTAATTTAATATTTTGTGTATATTTTGGTTCATTCAAAAATATAGTTATAGTTTATTGGTTACAGTTCAATCTGTAAACTTTAATTTTTAACTTTTCTAGTATTGTATTCCAATATTCTATGATTGTCTGTAGAGAGAATGATGTATCATGATTCATAGACATGATTTTTAATTCTATCAATGGAAGAAACCAAAACACGTCTTACATTCAAGACAACAAACACTAGAATCAAATAAACCCGGTATAAGTGACAAGTTTCACAGCTACGAGAAATCTAGTTTGATTTTGGAATCCAACTATAATAATTGATGTTTGATTCTCTCATCGAATTTCAATGCAAATTAAAATAAAATCCTCTCTTAAAATAAAATCTATTTTACCACGAATATAAACGTCTGGCGCCGGCTGGTCGAATAATATCAAATATCATATAATATAAAATTGTAAAAATTAATTGTTTAACATAAATTAATGCTATTTAAAGAACGCGAAGTTATTAAATATTTGCTGTTATTTCATTTCTAGACGTATTTCCATTACAATAAATAATAATTATCAGAATAATATTATAACAGAATTTTTGAGTATGAAGTGGTTGGCTATGAGTTCTTTTAACTGCAACAGCCCATAACATTTTTTCTTCTCAGCCAGTGGCTACCCCTCTATACAGGGCGTCCGCTAAGTAATGGGACATGGAAAAATCACAGACTCCTTACGTAAAAATATTAGGATTTAATTACACTTACCTATATCCGAAAGTTGATATTAACTGAGATACAGGGTGTTAAAGTTAAAACTTCATTTTTGTTTTTCTCTAATAACTTTGACAGAAACCAACGATTTCTTACAAAATTTGGCAATTATGGTTTTTTTAGGATGAGGAATTGATTTTTTTGTGAAATTTTAATGTACAATGTTAGGTCATAACTTATTTGTTGCTCCGTGTATTTAAGTTTTTAATGAAAATAATACTTTTCTCATATTTATTACGTAAAAAAGGTACACTAATTTCAGGTCGCCGAGAGTTACCGTTTCGGAGATATATGCATTTATATTGTTTAGTGCCTATTATTAATTTGCAAACTAAATTTTTTTAAAAATAACCTATGAGAAAACAAATGAAATTTAGAGATGCAGTTGCTATAAAACCTCTATGTTGTTATTTGCTTGTTGATTATTGTAAAATAGCTGTGTAAAAAAATGTTTCATTTTTGAGTTTATCCTAAGTTAAGTAACAATGCCGAAACACAATAATCAACAAACAAATAACAACATGGAGGTTTCATAGCAACTGTATCTCTAAATTTCATTGTATTTTTTATTTGTATAATTAAATCCTAATATTTTTACGTAAGGAGTCTGTGGTTTTTCCATGTCCCATTACTTAGCGTACACCCTATATAAATAATGCATGCAATAATGACATTTCATCTATCTTTAAAAGATGGAAAGTTGACGTTTTTTTACGTTTACTTTCCACCCGGGTGGAAAGTAAATTATTTTTTTGTAATTTTTTTAAATATCGATATCTCAAAATAATATACGAACACACTTTTTTAAAAATGCTAATAGCTTTGCGTGTTTAGATATGTCTACTTTTTCCCTAATTGACAGAGAGGTCCTCAGCATTGAATATTGTGACCAAATCGTTGATATCTTCTTTGTCTTGGCATTTTCACTGAAATAAGCTAGTAGCACCGACTCAGAACCAGGATTTTGAACTTTGTTTCCCGTACACCATTCTTTGAAACAGTTATATGCCTTGTCATATCTCGGGCGGCTTTTAGTTGGCAGAAGATCTTCTTCTACTATTTTTGTGGGCTTCTCGAATTTATGGTGGAGTAGCAGCAAAATCAAATTCCTCATCTGACATTTTTCTGTTATTAAAATAATATATTGTTTAGTGACATGGAAACCATATTCAAAAAATAGTATTGGCCATCTTGATGTTATTTGAAATTTCTGTCTAATTTTTCAATGGAAAAGTCAAAATGACATTTATCTTTTATTAATAATTTTAATTCAAAGTAATGAGTGGATGTTAGATGTGGGAATTCGATCACCGGATAGAATCTCTATAACTAGAGAAGAAACCCCAGAGCCAATAAGTAAAGACAATGAAAGTCCAAAACACGCCATTTAGAATATCTGATGATCTAAATATGAATTGCTGACACTACGTGAAGATAGATAAAAATCTCTATATTAGTTAACAGACAATAAAATTTAATATTAGTAGCACCATTATCACCAACACTTATTGTTCGCTCACGAGTGCAACTACCAATTTACCCATATTATGTTTACAAGCCGAATTGAGCAATCGTCAAGATTTTTATCTCTCTTTATGGTGCAAAAACTATCAAAATATCGCAGAAATCTTTGTTAGACGAGGCCTCGCTTGCAAGAAGTGAAGGGACTGCAGGAAAATGGCAAGGTTTTCGGTTCGTGTATTAACGATAGGCGATCAAGTGATGCATACTGCTGTCAAGGATACCATTGTGTGAGATAGTTTCCATGATGTTATAATATTTTGTTTGTGAAAAAAATGGAAGAAGCCTTGACTAAATTTTGGTAAGGTGACCTAGAAATTAATAGTCGATTCCACTACATTTCTTGTGATATGTATTATGTATGCATAAATAAACATTTAATAGCCGTGTGGACAGCCGCATTTAGATTGAGCAGCTTCTTGCTGCGATATTGATAGATATGTAATTGCCTTCAAGACGATTAAGAATAATTATTTCCTGTTTAAAGGAACACTAATTGATATTGAGTTGAAATTCAGATGAACATGGAAAAGTTAATGGTTTTCCGTAAGCATAAGTCGAACAACGTATTTTAGTTAGCATGTGGCTTATTCGATTCGATGTTTAAATTTAGTCCCCTAAAATATTGAGACTTCTAGTCGCCCAGTTGTGTTTTTACATGACGTCTTAATGTAATATAACCTCTTAGTGTTTTATCAAATTTCTAAATAAAAATAAGTCAGACCTCGAAAACTTTTTTAGTGCTCATTGAATCATAGCGGCAATTGACTTTCAGCCAATTGACTATTTAGCGAATTGATTTTCGCCTAAATGACGTGATTCAGTCATATAAGAGGTAGCAACTATTGTACCCAGAAGCTTTGTCTGAGTACAGCAAGAGCACCGTCTAGAGTGAACAGGGGAGTCGCGAGAGGCTCCTGTTTCATCTTCTCCGGAAACTGAACTGATTTATATTTGCAACTAGACTCCCTAAACCTTTAAGTACGCTGCGAACTGAAAAAGTTTGCGAACCCCTTGACTTCAGTTTTATTCAGCGGTTATGTCTAATATGGATGGGTCCCGGGGGAAGACGAACGGACCAAATTCCAGGAGCGTATTGTTCACGTGAAAATAATGTAAAAAACTCCCTATCTGACTCCTCATCTGATTTTAATTTATTTTCAGGTAATAAAAGCAAATTTTCATTAACGACGTGTGATGTGGTTTGGTCTGAAGTTATTAAATTGACAATTTCATTTTGGAAAATTACCTCACTACTTAAATTTTTGACAGAATGAATTACAAGGACTATTACAGTGTTCCTCTAAACATCATAATGCAACTGTATTATCAGCACCATTGCGCTCATCAGATCCAGCAACATCTGGACGAACGATTTATAGTGATTTGGATTGGTCGTGGTGGTCCTATTGCCTTCTAGATCTCCAGACCTCACACCACTAGACTTTTTCTGGTTCAAAGATGATGTTTACACAGTAGAGGTACACTCGGTATGCAATAATTCGACGTATTAGAAATACGGCAGCCGATATTATAATCAGAAATGCAATTAGGAGAGCAAAAGGCGCTATTTTTGTAGATGAAGCAGAAAATATTTATAGTTCAATGAACGGCGATAGTTTTGAACATTTATTAAATTAATGCTAAGATTAAAAAATGTTAAGGTATGAAACTTTATTTATTTATGCTAAAACTTGAAAACACATGAAAATTGGATGATAATATAAGATTATTTTTTCATTATTTTCACTTATACAATACTCCTGTAGTTTGCCTGGGTCAAAATTTTTTTACAGGCAACTTTCAGTCCTTAGCATATAACTTACTAAAATAAACTATTTGCCTGTTGAAACGATTATAATTTGAGAAATATATGTTACTTCCTGCATTAGAAAGCAATTTGGAAAGTTTTTTTTAGATTACAGCTGCAGTATTCAAAGTTGAATTTAAAAATGTATCGCCGGTCACGTGTCCCCAGTCAATAATTTCTTACTTTACCCTTTTATATTTCACGTCATTTTACTAAAGTTACTTTTATATATAAATAATTTACACTCCTACTACAATTTGTATTGAAAAAATAATGTTCAAAGATCAACAGTTTAGTTTCTCTAACGCAATTATTAACCAGGAGTTCCGTCCTAGCAGCTGCATGTATCGCCGGTCACGACAGAAATTGCTTATAAATAACGCCACTACAGGTCGGCCTAATAGTTTTACAAATATGACGGTATGTGTTTGAATTTGTGTAAAGCGGTCTCCTGTTTAGGTAAGTTCCTTATTATGTTTATTTAGGTGTAAACTACAACATTGCCTACTTTTTACCATGCGTATGTTTTTATGTTGTATCGCCGGTCACAGGGTTAACTCGGACCAAGTCGTCTTAATTAAAGGAAAAATACTACACGAAGTCATTCTCTTGAGTACAGATACTCATTTCGGTTTAAAAAAGTTTAAGAAATAGCTTAAATTAGCTGTTATCCACAAATTTGTGCATTTTTGTAATGCCGGTCATGCATAAAAATGTTACCGGAGATAAATTGATGTGCTATATACAATATTTTTTTATTAACCATTTATAAACCATTAATGAAAAATATATTTTGATGTGCAAGTTTCGTTTACACCTTAGGTAGATTAAAAATATGACTTATTTTCTTAGTATTTTAACATTCTATAAGGAATATTCCAAAACTTTAAGCCAATATAAGACAGGGCTGTTATAAATAATATAAAAATGGTTATAGTGACTGATTAAAACGACTCAGTTCCAAATATTGGCGTTATATGATTCAGAAGAGTAAAATTAGCCATGTGACGAGCGTTAAATTATTAAAAAATCGATGCTATAGACTAAAATCTTTGTGACGATGATCTTTTGCGCGGATATATATATAATTCCTCTAATTAGATACTATAAGAAACCTATTTAAAAAATTAACAAGTGTTTTTGAGATTATTTATTTTTAAAATCCGATTTACTTAAAGTTGCCGTGTCCCCGTTCCTCTCGATTTACCCTGTATAATAATTTATGTCATTTACTTAAGGACATTACTTTAGAATAGCATATGCTCGTCAATAAGCAATCGATTCTATGCTATCGCGATTAACCTATTGTAATATATTACAAATAAAAGTAAGTTTACTCCACATAGTTTTGTAAATCAGAAGCAAAAACACGTACAGAATAACACACATTCGCAGACAAGCTGTAGCTTATTAACCTCAATGCCAAAGAAAACCCGCTATAAACACTATGATGGCTCAGACCGGACCATTATCTAAGTAAATATTATTATTGCAATTAATTATTGGTATCTAAATTACAAAGATTTACGTTGAAAGGAAAACGTAAATTAAATCAATAAAAACTACATTGGGACAGTAAAAATTTTAATTAGAAGTTTCTTTTGTTTTGCTGTGTGCACTTCTCAAGTTAGATCAGTGGAACTAAGGCACTGCAGAAAAGCATGTAAGCTTTCACATTTAAAAACTCTCAAGAAGAGTAGAAAATACATAGTGCAAGGCTTATTTTTATAATAATAGAAATAAATTCCGGAGTTTACCTGTAAACGAGTTTTTTTCCCAAGCGTTTATTCTTGTTTAGGAAAAAAATGTCAAAGGAAAAAAAACTTTGTAGTAGAACTAGAACTCGCGGAAAGTCTATATTTTTTTGTTTTGGAAGATTTTTAGATTTAATTTTTTTTACTGCTCCATATAGAAAAAAATTATGAACTTTCCAGGAGTTGTTAAAAAAATTTAGACAACTTTCATTAAAAATTTTTTTCTAAATGTACCGTTTTCATAGAAAAACTCAGCGTAGAAAATTGAAGTATAGACCGCCATCACGTGCAGTCTTTTTCTTCCGATTATCGTTGTTTCTTCTAACTGTAAGGGAAGATCCAATTTGCCTCGTGCCTTGAAAGCATGAAACGAACAGGGGTCAAGCTTCATTTTTATAAAAAGAAGCCTACTTTTATAAAAAGAAGCCTACCACTTTGGTGTTTCTACTTTATTTTGAAAGCTTTTAAGATTTATAAATGTGAACAGTGTACAGGGTGATCATGTATAATTCTTCACTCTTCACAATATTTATTTTTAATGCTAGAGAAAAATTAAAAATATTGCTATACAGGGGTTTTCAAGTAGTATTTGCTATATGGGATCTAATATCATTTCAGGTCTGTTGATTTACAGGGGGTCAAAACGTTTTTTTTTAAATGGACATTCTGCATATTAACTGATGTACTAATTTTACGTCAAATTTTAACCTTAATTTATGCAATGTACTCTATACCCAACTTCAACCGTTTTCGATATAATTGACAATTGAAAATTGGCAAGATCCAATATTAAAAATATCTAAAGATTGAATGAAAATCGAGAATGCTATGGTGAACAAAAGTGAGACGGGTTATCAGTTCTTTGTTTTCCATAGCAATCTCTACCATCTTCATTTTTAAATATTTCTAACATCGCATCATGCCAATTGTCAATATATAAATCGAAAACGGTTGAATTTTGGTATACGGTGTATTACATACATACATTACGTTCAGAATTTGACGTAGAATTAGAAAATCAATTAATATACAGGATCTCCCATAAAAAAACCTTTTTGATCCCACCAGTAAATCAACAAACCTGTATCTTTTTAATTTTTCTTAAGTATGAAAACTAAAAAAAGTAAATATGATGAACTTGTCTGATAGCCGGCTCTGCCTATGGGATGGCACAAGCGTGGACGATCTAAACCACTGGTTGTTTAATTGTTTGCATAACCAAATAGCTTCTGATTATCTGTTACAAGAACTAAACCTAAAACTAAAACACATTATTTGCCCATTAATGCCGATAGCCTAATGTTTATAGTAAGACGTGACAACAGAACGATATTTACATCGGATTTGTTAGAAAGTGTGAGAGATGCTGTAGGGCTTTGAGTATCCCAATGTTTACCTTTTGCTAATCGACCGTCCGCGGTCCAGTGTTGTAAGTCTATGAGTTAAAGTCGCCCAGTCGGTCTCCTTTGACGTGAAGCGTGTATCCCCGTTTGTATATGTTTCGAGTAAGATAGAGGTTTCCTAAATAGTGATTAGATATAGGTGTGACTGAGCTTGTGTATGACGTGTATTCCATAAAGGACTAGTTGAATTTGAATAGTGGCTCCATGCGCTTGACGCAAAGAAAAAAAAAGTAACTGGAGTATACGTGATCACCCTGTATAAAAGCTGTTCTGTAGTGCTTGTTGTAGAAAAGGTGAATTCCTGGATTCCTGACAATACAGCACTGAGGATGTTTGAAAGCGCTCTATTCTAATTAATTTATTTTGCACTTAAATATAAATTAGTGCCACTGATCTACCAAAATTTAAATTAACATAAGCCAAAAATACATAGAATGGTGTTTCTTAAGGATAGTATTATGCCAGGGTTAGCAGTAGAGTATAGTAAACTTTCAACGGCGCGCACTTTGGGAATCCCTGTCTGTATTAAGCTCTAAAAGTAAATATTTTCGGATTTCCATCTCAAATTTAGTCGGGTCCAATAACGAGAGTTTATTTTTAAAACGAACGTTAAAATTATTGATGTCTTCATGGTAGGTGCCAAAATAAAACGAATTCTCATTCAGTACGACCTCAAAATGGGTACCAACAAATTATTTACTTATTCATTAAACGTTGTTGTTAAATTTAAAATATTAGATCATATTCATGTTGCAGTCCGTAAAACACTTTGTAACTAACAATTAACCGGCTTACAGTGAATAGCTAATTGCTTAATTATTTATAAAACAAGGCAGGCTCGTACCAGGCCTCTATCTTTTTGGTAGTTTAGTTTTCGGGTAAGGCCGAACTGTATAGTTTATTTTTTTTAATAACTTGCTATTTTATTTTAGTTAATTCGAATATGTACGTGAACTAAAGGTACCTACCTCGTCTAACGGCAAGCCATGTGCCGTAATCTTTCAGTACATTCAGTGGTATACAACACTTACGTGTTTTCCGACGTTTTGTTCCTTAAATTGACCATCTTCATTAAACTACCCCTAGTACGTTCCTGTACTTTACTTTTTTTTTAATTCGGTATAATTCGAAAACGTAAATCTCCATGCCTCTTTAAAAGTCTTAAGAAAATGCTTGCGTTAAGAGTCAAATTGTATTTGTATTCATAAAATAAATTATATGAACTTACGCTAAGTAGAAATTTGATACAACTATTAGTTTGAAATAAAAAAAAAATTGTACGTGATAACAATAACAATTAAAGACAGAAATAGTAATAATAAATTAAAAATCTTCAGTTTATTCGAAACAGAAGTAAATTAGAGGAACGTCCTAGAGGTATTTGAATGAAGAATTTAAGGAACAAAACGTCGGAAGTGTTGTATATGGCTGATCGTAGATTTCGATAATTTAAACAAAAAATCCAGGCCCGTATTTAAAAAAAATAAGTTGATGATGGTGACCTAAAGACGAAACGTCGCATGGAAGATCTGACGGTGCCATCATGTGGAAAATAAAAATAACTCGGGATGTAGTGCTCTTGACCAGTTGTCGATATTTTTGCCAGCCCGCGCTGTAGCTCGGGCTCAAACCACCTCCTCCACTGGTATCTCCCTTGTTTTATAAGTAACTAT
Source organism: Barypeithes pellucidus (assembly GCA_963991005.1). Lineage (NCBI taxonomy): Eukaryota > Metazoa > Arthropoda > Insecta > Coleoptera > Curculionidae > Barypeithes > Barypeithes pellucidus. The sequence goes on along the minus strand of OZ022562.1, from coordinate 16,521,378 downwards.
TCCGTTTATTTAATCTTCTATGGATTATTGTAAAATAGACATTTTAAAATTAAAACTGCATTAAAGTATTTTCTTTTCATAATGCCCTTTTTTTAATGGCGTATCCGAATATTGATCGGCCAATGCTAAATACTAACAAATCATAAAATAGTACATTACGTATCAAGGGCCGAAAAGAGGCTTTTACGGACGAGTCCGGAAAAGCCTCCGACGGCCCGAGATATGTACCGTATTTTTTTTTACAAGTGCTCCGAAGCTTTGATGCCAAATAAATAAAGAAATTCTTCAGACAGTTTTCCAGTCCTGTCAAGATGACATGAAAACACTCGCGCATGAAGAATGTAAATATCTATTTATTATTTTTGACATATAGGCTTGGTGGCCTAATGGTATAGCGTTCGCGTTGTGATCTGGGGGTCCCGGGTTCCAATCCCGTCAAACCTCTGTTTTTTTCTTGTTTTTTTACAAGTGCCCGAGTCTTTGAGGCCATATAAATAAAGAAATTCTTCAGACATTTTTCTAAAACATCTTTGAAAAATTAACTGTCAATTTAAGTTATATATAATCCGCTATTTATTATCGCTTGTAGTATGGCTCGGTGGGTAGAGTGTCCGCCTGCCGATCTCAGGGTCCCGGGTTCAAATCCCGTACCGACAATTCTGGTTTTATTTATTTATGAGCACATGGTGACTCGAAGCGGGCGGGAAAAATCTTTCCCGCCCGATTCGATACTTTCCCGCCCGCTCTCTTGGAAAACGCCACTTTCGGTGAAGTGAACATGCATGAAAAGAGGCACTTTCGGCGCACATGTAAAAAAAAAATATTTAATTGATGTGGAAGGAACCAATCAGACCAGTTCGGATCTGGCCGAAATTTTCACTTCTAACGGTAGCTATTGAAAATGATAGGCGGCGTCAAACGTTTGATAATTCAGGCCAAAAACGACAAGGCATTTGTATTTTTAAATTGCAGGCCTAAAAAACGATGATCCACGACCTATCAATTTGTTGGTTACCATAAATAATCAACGATTATTTTGAATTATTGCATTGTGATCTCGCTGTTGTTGGAACTGCTCAGATTAAGGACGATACCATTACCCTGTCTACCTGGCCCACGGAATATCCATTATACTTTGCTTTCCCTTCGTTACTTATGTTAATAGTATACTGGGTGTTCGGACAATGTAACAGGATACTTGGAAATGTGATTCTACATCTTAAAATAAAGGTAGTTAATGTAACATTTACCAACGTAGTAAATGTAATTTGCTACATGCTCTTACTATGTATTTTGTTACATTTACTACATTTACTACATTTACTACTTCCACCTTCCATTTTTAGAATATTTTTAATTAGATCAAATCGTAAAGCAAAATGTAACAGAAGAACAATAACCAAAAACTTCTATTTTCTACTTTTGAAAGTTGAGGTTATGTAGTATTTTTGACACTTTCAGCAAATCAATTCAATAATTAAATTTACTACGTTCGCGACGTACAGGTCGACAACTTTAACTGTAGCTACAAAAGGAATGCGGGCCAAAAAATTTCTTGGGATAACAATGTTGTCACATATATTAAATTTTAATTTAATAACATGTTACCAAGTAAACCCTAAAATTAAATTTACCCATTTAAAGTAAATTGTCATAAGTATATAAGAAACTAATATTCTATTATAGTTTCAATGTTCTTAAAACTTTCTTTTCATACTATTTATTTTAATATTTAAATGCAAAATAAAATATTTTTTCATTAAAGTACTTATGATCTAAAAATAGGGCAACATGGCACAATATCAACGGTAACCATGGGTAACTGGTGGCTAGAGCTAATTTGATAGGTTATATCCACAGGGCCAACACTCCATTCATAAATCTGTTGGAAAGTGAGTTTGTGATTGTTTGAAATGTTATTGAAAATCAGTAATGGGTGGAAGAGTGACAAAACATGTTGGTCTCCCTAATGGCAACAATGTTGAAGTCTGGTTAAATCAAAGATCTTACAAGGTTAAATCCAATAACGTTTAAAAGGTTATGGAGCGCTCTTCATTGTGTCGGAGCGGAGCTAGTCTGGGCAAAAAGCCCAACAAGGGCGTATAATTTACTTTGAGATTCTTTACGTTTAACTATATTATCTATTCAAAAAATGTAGTTTCGAATATTGGATATTTATAAAAAAAATAGAAATATTGATCCAGTTTTTATATACAGTGTATCCAAGGATGGATTTAACAATTTATGCTTAGCATCAATATTTTTGGTGTATTCATTACTGGATGATACTCTCCAGATATAAAAGTGTATATTTCTAGCCAGATTGTTATATTTATCACTAAGACATCTTGCAAAATCCCAATTAAAAATTTGTAAATTTGACAATTACAACTGGTTTAAGGCCACTAAGGCATATTGTACACTAAAGTGATTAATTAAATAAGTAAATTAAAATATTATGTACCTAAACAAGTTAGATCAAATATATAAAAATAAATAAATAAATTATATAAAACCTGTCTTCACGTACTTGTTACACTGCAAACGTTGTTTAAATATAGAAAAATAAAGATGTAAAATATTTTGATGGGACTGTTCCTTTCTTCAGTATTTTATTCCCATGTACATTACCTACATAATCTTCTTTTGTGAAGTATTTCTCACAAATAACTGTTGTATCACCTGGACTATAATTATTCCTTCTAAGGGCATGTATCCAAATTTGCCGTAGGCTACGGCCCTTTAGTATCATAACGAAGTGGATAAACATTTGGTACATTCTTAAACAAACCGAATTTTCATAGTGATGCAAACTCAAAATCAAATTTCTAAATATATTTACTAACCTGTGAAATTTTAATTTAACACCATTGCATCTTCTAGTGAAGTATTTTATGGCCGCACAAGACTCAACCATCTTGTAAATGCAAGATTTATATTAAGAAATAAACCAACTCGACTGCTTTTTGCCCGGACTAGCACCACGGACCGGTCCATAACCTTTTAAACGTCAATTGTGAGTCAGAAATCATATCAATACAATCATATTAAAACATAACCATACTTACCGAAGAAAAGATAAATCCTTGCTTAAATGATCCACTCTTTTACAAACTATACATGAATGCACCATCATTGTTTATAATAAAGACGATTTTTCACCAATACTCACAAAAAAATAAAATAAAAACAACCAAGTATATAAACACTCCCTTAAAAGCGGTTAGTAGCGAGGTAGCGAGTAGCAACAGTGTATTCTTCTTCCATTGATAAAGTTTGACCGTTTGCCATCGAGCGTAGTAACTTTTAACTTGATGTTGTCAGAGTGCAGTCGGTTTATTTCAAACTTTTATGTATAATAATAATATTTTTTTTCTAAATCTCTCAAGGCCTATTCACAATTTATATTAAAATTATTGGGAAATAAATTTATTTTAAAAGCAATTGCGGATTAACCTTAAACCAGTTGCAATTGTCAAATTAACAAATTTTTAATTGGGATTTTGCAGATACCTTAGCGATAAATAGGACAATCTGGCTATGCTGCAAGCATAACAGCAAGGTGGGGAGTGCACGTTTACAATCCTTACGTCGACTTCAAATGTAAACATTTCTATCTGGAGTTTGTAAGATCTTTGGTTATATCCCAGACAGAGGATGACGTCACGCGCCTGGTGACACGCCTATAGTGCCAGCGTGCTTGGTCGGCGATGTCCAATATGCTTCATCCAGTTGCGTAGTGATAGGGTTTGTTTTAAAACTGTGATAATGAATCAATATACCCCTGGTAAACCCTTCATAGTCAAACCCGTGAAGTGATTGCCAATGTGTACAACAGGGTGTGTGAAGAGGAATCACAAATTAATACATTTAAATTGAAACTTAAGCGGAAGCTAGAAAGGCTCGCAATTTATACGGGAGTAAGCGTGGATGCAGTAAAAAACATGCACAAAGAAGATACTGAAAGGAAGAAAATAACCCAAATCAATTGTTGTAATCTCCTGCTGTCGAAAAAATCGAAGGCTTCGACTTTGGCATTGTTAGGAGAACAATACAAAAGTTTTATTTGGAAATAAAAGTATTTCCAACCTTAAAAAAGTTGCTACAACAGCTGAGAAGTGACATAAACTTTCCATTTTCCCTTGAAACTTTGAGGTGCATGTTGAAATCAAATGGATTTTATTGGCGAAAATGCCAAAATAAGCGAGGAATATTAATGAAAAGGCCTAATATATTGCACTGGTGATACAAATATATTCATGCTATGAAAAAATATATATTATTACATTATTAAGATAATAATAGCACGCCCATGACTCGGCCATGTTTTAAAAGATATTGCTTCCCCCTTACCGATACCGCGTAGCTATAGACTTGGTTGTCGAACTGTAGCAAATATAACAATGTAATAAATTCAATTTTTCTGCGACATTAACAACCCTGTGGTCAACTAACAAAAAGTTTTTTTATTTACAAACATGCGTGTAATAATGACATTTCATCTATCTTTGAAAGGTGGAAAGTTGACGTTTTTCTTTTTTACTTTTACTTTCCACCCGGGTGGAAAGTAAATTATTTTTTTGTAATTTTTTTAAAAATCGATATCTCAAAATAATATACTTTTTTAAAAACGCTAATAGCTTTGCGTGTTTAGATATGTCTACTTTTTCCCTAATTGATAGAGTGGTCCTCAGCATTGAATATTGTGACCAAATCGTTGATATCTTCTTTGTCTTGGCATTTTCACTGAAATAGCGCCGACTCAGAACCAGGATTTTAAACTTTGTTTCCCGTACACCATTCTTTGAAACAATTATATGCCTTGTCATATCTCGGGCGGCTTTTAGTTGGCAGAAGATCTTCATCTACTATTTTTGCTGCTTCTCGAATTTCTGGTGTAGTAGCAGAAAAATCAAATTCCTCATCTGATCATTTTTCTGTTGTTAAAATAATATCTTGTTTAGTAACATGGAAACCATATTCATGAAATTATATTTGCCATCTTTATGTGTATTATTTCCTACATTATTTTACCACCTGCGGTTATTTGAAATTTCTGTCTAATTTTTCAATGGAAACGTCGAAATGACATTTATCTTTTATTAATAATTTTAATTCAAAATGTTAGGTGTGGTTGTAAATAAAATAGTATACAAACCTCGGTGAAAAGTTTCATTACTGTATCGAGATTTAGTTCACCTCGCCGCGACAGAAATGAAACACTTTCCACCTCGGTACGTAATATAGGTACTATTTCTTCTCTTTGAAAAACTGATTTTACTGCTAACAATAACTTTAATTCCAGGTTTGTCCTTAAACGATGCGCTTTATCGACTGGCATTAAGGGCACCTTTTGATTTTCAGGTAAAGTGGCCTCTGGTAGCAAAGGAGAGAAACATTTTTAGAAGAGAATGATATAAGTCTCTCTATGCCACCAACGGCAAGCTCGAAAAGTATTGCAAGTAGCATTTTTATGATCCACCCTGTATAATATGTTTTTTATAGAAAAAAATTAGTGTCAAAAACATAAATTTTATGTGTCTGAGCGATTATTGATTTAGTGGGCGGCATTCTATATAAAAACCGTATCCATTTTTTTTATCATAACCCTGTATGTATAATAAAAGATAGCCTTGACATATTTTTCTAATTTATTATTTTAAACATTAAAATCTTTTATTGGTCTTTTATATGACGTCAAACATTTTTCCCTAATAATTACGTTTTCCTTTACAATTTACAGGTAGCAGCATTTAGAAGAGAAGAGGAAGAAAGGCTACCAAAGATATTAGGTAAGTAATTAAATCTTTAACATTTACATCTATAAGCAAATTACGACGAAACTTTCAACCCATTTGAATTATTATTTATGCTAATGGTTAACATTTATCTTTAACCATATGATGAATTTTCTTAAACCATGTTTTTGTATTTAGTCAAGGAGACAAATTTTAAATTGTAAACGATTACAATTATTACTCTTAATATTTTTTTGTTCAATTTTCTTGTCTTTATTTCCCGAGGGAACCAACAGTTTAACGTGGGTTCCGAACCGCGATAATCAGTTATACGATGCTCCCCCCAAAGGGGAATCGGCTAACAAGTGCTGTCCTACCAATTGCGTACTGTGTTACAGTCCTCCATATTCCGTGATACAATATGCACAAGGTATGATATCTAGCCGCTCAAATTTTATTTGGCGCGCGCAGTAATGTCATGGTGTGGAGTTATTAATAAATTTCTTATGGAGATTCACGTTGTTGTTAGCTACTTATGTCTAGAAAAGGCGAAAAACCTTATACATCAAAATTATTTTTCTGGTTATCCACAATAAAAAACATAAAAAATACTTAGTCAATAATAGTGGTCAGTAAAATGTACCATACATTTAATAATATTTAACTAAGTACTGGAGTTATAAATAAATTATTTTCACTTACATTTGTTGTAAAATTTACACTATATTTTACCAAATTTCCTAACTATGGTTTTTGTAAATTATGTTTACAACATTATTTTGGTAGGGATTAATCATGAAAATTGTAATTAATACAATATTTTATAGAACTATAGTTTTATTTTCTTGACCGTTTCTTAACAAATTATAGGTAGTTTGTTCCTGGGTCTCGATCACTTTTGAAATGAAAATCCAATTTTCAGTCAACGTTTCGGTTCATTTTATTTAAACCATCGTCAGAACTATTTGAACATCCTACAATAAAATCTTTACTATAATAATTTTACTAGAGTTTGTGTTAAAATTTTTTTAAATATTTTAGTATTTACTTGATTTTACTATTTATTAGAAATTCTGACTGTACTTTTTTAGAAATGATGTTAGCATTATTATTTTGATACGGATTTAATAGAAAATGTAATTACAGTGAAACCTCTCATAACGGACACCTCTAATAAGCGGACGTCTCTATTAAGCGGACATTTTTTCATAGTCCGGAACTAGGTATATGAAATTCCATGAAAATCAACCCCTCTTGGGCGGACGCGGACAGGCTGTTTTCCTACAAAGAGTGCGAAAACCCTCCTTTAAACTGACAAAAAATTTTTTTTTTAAGTATTTGGGAGACGAATAAGTGCGGTGCGAAAGGACTTCGCCGAATGAAAGTATGTGTGATTCCCCGACAGCAGTCCGCCATTTATTTGTGAGTTGTAAGGTTAAAATCGTAAACAATGGCACAAGAATGTCGCGTTTTGAGTCTGAAAAGGAATATTGATGTTGTGGAAATTTGTAATTTGATAACAATGAATTGGGTGAGTTCATTAACATTCACATTAGAAGATGATAGTGACCCCATTCCTACCGATTATGTAGCCCAAACTGAAACCACATCACTATCTGACGACCAAGGGCGGATCTAGAACTTCGGTTTGGGGGGAATCAAATTTCCTTTTGGGGATTTTGGGGATACATGGAAAAGTTATGAAAGTAAAACCCGCATTAGTTAAATCGGTATATATGTCGGTATATGACTCTGATGAAGAAGTTGAATGCAGTAATCAATTGTCAACAAGCCATTAGTATGGTAAAGGAATTATAAGAGTATGCAAAGAATAGAGGTGACTCTACAGCAATGGAATTATTATCAGACTTGGAGCTACATTTTCTAGATTGCAAGTATAAAACGCAAACACGTCAAACTACGTTATTAGATTTTTTTAGTACTACATCCTAACTAAAACTAGTGTATTTTTGCTATGTTATGTTTATTTGTACATACATATACATAGTAATAATTTTGCATTTACATATTACCTAATAACAAATTTCCCATGGACGGACACCTCTATTAGGCGGCATTTAACAGTCCCGTCCTAAGACTGTATTACTACATTTTATAGAAAATTTTACAATCAAATCTTTACTATAATAATTTTACTATAGTCTTTTTTCCGTCTATAATAATTAATTTCTGGTAATAACAACATATTTTAGTTAACTTTTGATGTATAGAATATAAATACGATTAAAACAGCAGTATTTTGCTGTCCGAAAACACCGTACCGGTGAGCACTGAACAAATCGTAATAACAATTCCTCAAGTAATATTTATAATTTCATTATCTCATCTACTATAATAATTTTAGACTTATTGCATACCTTACACTTTCACTAGCGAAACTAAATACAGCTAATTTGCTGTTTTTCACTTACATAAACAAGTGCTTATTTATTTTTTGTAGACATCATAATAATTTTAAAAGGACATCAAATTTTGCAAATAACAACCGAAGAAATCACACTTAGATAATTAATATTTTATTTTAAGCATGAGATGTAGCAATCGGCAATTTCAACTGTAACATATGACCCTAATTTTTAGAGTTTATTGCGTACTGTTAAAAGAAATTTCAATAATTAAGTATACATACAGTGTGTCCCCCAGATGGACGCATAAATAGTTAAGGAAAGATTGACAATTGTTGAAGCTTTATCTTCTGGGATTCAGCCATCCTTAGATGGAAACTATTCTATGTCATAACTTTAATTTCGAAAAATCAAGTGCGTGTATGGAAATTTACCAACGGGATTTTTTTTGCCATTAGTACAGTGTGTTTGTTCTAGCAGATACTCGGGGAAACTGTATACAGCTTCAAGCTCCGAATATTTTGTGTAAGAGTACTCTTACAAATATTGCAGTATTGTGAAATCGAATTGACTTGTAAATTGCAAATATATGAAACGTCCTTCTTCTCAATCGCTCAAAATTTAAATTTTTTTCCGAGTAAAGAATTTATTTTGCTGAATCCCGCTACAGTCATTGTAATGCCACAGCATCTAGGGGAAGCAGTGTTGCTCGGGCTTGTGTCAAGCAACTTCTTATTGCTAAACTACATGCATGTAGTAACAGTAATGGAGAAAGCTATTAACCAACATCTTCTAAAGTACCTGGAAGGCTTCAACATTATCAGCCTTCATCAATATGGTTTTCAGAAGTCCAGATCAACTGGAGAACTTCTAGCCTATGTCACCCATCTTTGGAACAACGCAATCGAACATCATGGGGAGTCTCGGCTGTTGCACTGGATATTTCTAAAGACTTTGATCGTGTTTGGCATGAGAGACTTCTAAGTAAACTGCGATCCTATGGTATGACCAGTCGATTCTGTGCATGGTTGTCTAGCTTTCTTAAGAACCGCTCTCTGTAAGTGGCGATTGACGGATTTCTCTCAGACACCTTCACCATCAATGTCAATGTCAATCTGGGAGGAAATGTGTCTTGGCATAACCACGTGGTGGCAATCGCCAAGATAGCTTCTCAGAAACTTGATGTACTCTTCCGAACCAGAAAGTTGTACACACCTCAACAACTTTTGACACTATACAAAGCCCAGATTCTTTCTATAGTGCTTGTGTTTGATCATAAAAAAAATTCATTTTAACATAATCAGAACAGTTTTTATGGTTATCAGAAATGTAGGTATCAATTAAATCAAATATTATAATCGTTTTATTATCATCTTCATACATAGGATTTTACATCACCTTAAAACCTATAGAATTTTCACACAATATATAACAATTAGGATTTCCCCGTAAAATAAATTCCATGTGCTTTTTATGGTTTTCATTATAGGCTTTTATTGATGTATATCACTAGATCGTGACCAACATCTATACCCATACAATAAAATAAAAATAAAAACCCAAAGGTTATGTGAAGAAAACATAGAGTCGTAACAAGTTTAACGGTGTACTGTATAGCATACCATTATTAATGACTGTATACAGTGTATCCCAAAATATTTTCTTTTAAGGGGTATTACAAGTTCGATACATTATTATCTTATTATTGATGTTTGCCACGTCAGGTTAAGGCCGTTTTGCATGCTGCAAGTTAACTTTCAAGACAACATGAAAAAAATAAAATTTCAGTGTGATAAAATGACAAGTTTTTCAATTATTTTGCATTTCATAATTGTAGCCATTATGAAACCCAAATAGAAAAAGAAATATTTTATTAATTTTCACAGCTCCCCGATTATTTTCCTGGAAAGTTGTTTACAATCCACCTAAGAATGTGAAATGATTGTTCTTCAAAGACTGTGAACCAAAGTCCTTGATGTAAGATCATTGGGTCATTGTAATAATCACAAAATTGTAAAAAATTCGATCGAAAACCTACCAATAAATCAGCTGTCAAGACCGAAAATGGCTGTCAAGCATGTTGGAACTTTTATGGGGTTTTGGCCTTAGGTACATACTTATAAGGGTCCTGGCAAGACTGAAATGATTAAATATTTCTTCAGAAATTGGTCTTGCAATGACAGCAATATTGAAGAAAACCCATAAACTGCAAGTGCAAGAGAGTTGCGAGAATAGATCAGCTGGGACTGCGTATGCCTCTGAGCGTAATTTCGCAGCAGCATGTAAAACTGCCTTTAGACCCTTCCTACATAATAGGTAGCTAATAATGCTTTATACAACAAACTGGCCTGTTTTATGATTAGCTGAGAAAATTCTTTATTTTATAATTTTGATATCAAAATAACTCATTAATATTTATATATTTTTAAACATCTTCGCATATAATTAAATACCATTAAAAAGGTTTTATTGATGTATTTTAATCTTTAAGCATTTAAATTAAACAAATTCCATGAACAAATAATTTAAAAAGTGACGTAAATACTTTATAATAGGTAATTTTATAAAAGTGTAAAAAATGATAATTATCTTTTGTCAAGATTAATAGTCCACGTGGAGGTGTGAATCTTATAACGATATATAATTTGTTTAAATCCTTAAAAGGACAAACACATATATATTCATTAACAATGTCCGACTGATGGAGGTCTTACAAATATCTTCGCCACTTAAGCTTTTATACAGGGTCCAGGTTTACATGTTCAAGTAAAACGTATTAGTTCAAACATTAGGTGTGGACAGCTTACGTTTTCAGGTAAGACGTCCTTCTTATCTATAGTTTTGCCTGTTAGTCTCACTTGAAGACTTACAACTTCAGGTAAAGATTATTCCACGAAAAATGGATATAACTTAATGACTGCAGTAAAAGTACCTGTGGCGATCCCATTATTTATGACCGTTTGTTATTATTATGTGGAAAGGACCGGATTGTAATAATTATAATTAAATATAGGCACATCAGGTAGGTTAGGTTGCTTAATTTATATTTAAATATCTTTTTGTGTTATTGCGTTATATGTTTGTGACACATTGGCAGAAGAAATTGGACATACAGTGCTACGGCTCCCACCCTATTATTGCATTTTTAACCCCATAGAGCATATGTGACACCAGTTAAAATCACTGGTTAGGTCTGAAAATATTTCTCCGACTCTAAGTTCTAGTGTTGTAGAATTAATACGAAAATGCTTTAATGAAATTCTCCCAGGTAGTTGGAAAAATTCAGTCCGTCACGTAATAACTGTAGAAAATTCGTATATTAGTCTGGATCGTATAATTAATCCAATTATAATTAATTTTGATGAGGATAGCGATAGCGAAACAGAACTATCTATAGAATGACATTATAAATGTAAATAAATATGACTAAGTAGTAATATTTAAAAAAAAATTTATTTCATTTAATTACATTAATATAATCATATCATTATTTGTTTTCTTTAGTCCGTCTCTTCATACTTCACTTGTTTATTGCCAAGCTCTTGTCGACACAATGGGACCGACCCAGGAAATCATTAAGTCGTATCCAAATTTCGTGAAACGTACTTTAAAACCTCATAATATGTGGACAGATCTTTAAGGTATGGCTAGCCACCGTAGAAATATGGCATGATTTTCTACCCAAAATAATGAATTACTTCAAACAATTCAAGTATTCATGTATTTATAATCGTGAAAAGAAGAGAAAATTATTAAAATAGCTGATTAAAGCAAATTTGGAAGAAAATTGCTAATTCGTTGGGAAAAGATGGTAAATAAAGTATTGGTTGGTGTTCTTGATAGATGCAGGAGAAAATGACAACCAGCTTGCTGCCTGTGACGGCGGCCACCAACTCCGCCACCGAAACCATACCTTTAAGCATACTTTCATTGACATTACACTACGGTTTGTTTTTTTATAATCAAACACAAGCACTATACTAAAAATCCTTTAGGGCACTCTGGGAGTGGTGCGTATGCGCAAAAAGCGATTCACGTTGGTTTTGAATCGTTGGAGGTTATATTCGTTGGGAAAACGACCTCGGGAAGGTTGTTCCATAAGGATGAAGTCCTCCAGATGAAAGAATTCTTAAATAATGAAGTTCGAGGAGTACTAAACTTAACCACATATGGATGGACGGCAGTGGTTCGTCGTGTATTTCTGCTATTCGCCGCTTTGTGCGGAATTAAGAAGGCAAGGTCAGCCGAGCACTTTCCATGAAAATATCTGTAAAAGAGAGTCAAATCCCCAACCTGTCTTCGATGTTCTAGGCTGTCGAGGTTCTTCGTCAGCTCGTGGTCTTCAATCAGACGAATGGCCCTCCCTTCGATGGAATCCAGTAGCCGAAGTGTATGTTTGGGTGCAGAGCTCCAGACATGAGAGCAGTACTAAAGTGATGATCGAATCTGGGCTTTGTATAGTATCAAAAGTTGTTGAGGTGTGTACAACTTTGTGGTTTGGAAGAGTACTGAGAAGCTATCTTGGCGATTGCCACAACGTGGTTATGCCAAGACATATTTCCTCGCAGATTGAAGCCCAGCAAATTAATAAATTAAGCCAGTGGGATTGCGTGTCCGTCCATGACTATATCCGGTTCTGTAATGTTAACGTTTTTAGAGAAAACTGCTGCATGGGTTTTTTTAGCGTTAAATTCGACTTGGTTACTGTCACCCGAAGTCAAAATTTCTTCCAGGTCTTTGTTGAGGTACTATTCAATGTTTTAAAATAATACTTGTCAGGTGTTTAATATTTAAGGGAAGCATTTTTAACCTTGTCTCCAGGTACCTGTTTTGTATGAATGTAGTATATACCTAATAATGGTACCAGGAAACAATGTGCATGAACGTTTAATAGACTGTGTCATTTAAACTTTATTTATAATGTCTATCCATATAGCACTGTTAAATTGGTGAAAAAACACCTACTATTTTAAGTAGCCATTGCTGATGTCGGAAATGGAATTTTTGAGCAAAATTTAACATAATAGTGAACTCATTCCTTGTTTCGCACCACGCACTCTAAATACAATGAACAATACGTAATATTCTTAAGTATAAAACACGCCTTTAAATTTTGTAAATTATAATCACTTGTCGAAAGTAATCTCTTTGCGCATCATAAAACGAAACCAACAATGAATATTTCAGCAGTTCGAGACAAACGAATTTTTGAATAATATCTTGTAAACAACAAACATACTCAAAAGAGATAAGATTCGCTAAGTATATCCGCAATAATAATACTCAGTGTGTTCGGGTGTGTCGAAATGGACTTATAGTTAGTTTTTGTATAGAAATTGGTAAAAATTAACCAAAATTGAAATGTTTCCTCAATTTGTCAACTCGTAATTAAATCGGAAAATTGTACAGGGTGTGACATTTTCGACAATTTCTCAAATACAGTGTGTTATGGAAATGACTTATTATATTTAAACCGGAAAATTCTGAGATGAAAATAAATTGACGAAAAATAACCTTAAATGGCGCTTTGAATTATTGTACGAAATGTACATTTATTATCAAATCTGGAGATTTACGTTACCGCTACTGAGTACGTTCGCAATCAATAGTTTATTGAGGCGGTGTTATCATATACTGCAACACAGAATTGTAAATGCACGTGTTCAATTTTTGACAACAAGACGTCTTTGACCCGCGTTATCACTCCTTTTTCAAGCTTTTTAGAAAAAAAACAAAACTTTAAGGTACACACTCTCTCACCTTCGATCTTATAATCCGTTTTATAATTAAATTCCATAAAAAAATAAAACACAAAAAGTATGTTTTGCATCAGAACCAACAATAGGTAATATTACACAAATTTGAATTCACATCACAACAAAACGTTTAAAATGCGTATACATCAGGCAGGTGGAACCCTTGACAGCGTCATTCCACCCCCGAGTCTCGAAACATACTGAATCAACGATAGTCGCGCGCAGCAGGTATCCAAGCAAGGGCGACATAAAATATGCAGTGTGATCTGACTGTTAATATACTCTAGTGAACCACATTGTGGCTAACTGAATCCAGATGGAACGGCGCGACAGTATGTGGGTAAAATGGGTTTTTACCTTAATATTTAGATATTCGATTAAAAAAAAAGCATGTAGAATTTCTCTAGGACACCCTAGGAGTCACCCATTTAAATATAATAAGTCATTTCCATAACACCCTGTATATTAACACAATATCTTTCGTTGTGACTTACCTGTTCTCAATTTTGATCTTAATTTGTGGTATTACGATACCCACTTTCCTTTCTTTCTCTTCATATTGTATGTAATTATTAATATTAACGACAGTAGTAATAAATTAAACATTACCATAAAGGAAACGTAGACTGATCGTCACATAAATATTTTCTTCCGTTATCTGATGCAGTCAGATTAATCAAGGTATCTGAAAATCCATATATCATATATCATCGCGAATCAGAATTGTAGCCTACATTGAAAACAATTGACAAGAATATATGCTGCAAAAATCATTTATTATCTTTAGGAGTCCTAAACAGGTGTTTCTTTCCTTAAAATTATTCTATGATAAATGCTAATTTCTCTATTGAGCTGCGTTGCCAAGCAGGCAGTATTTTATGTGAACGTTTAGCCAAATATACTTAGTTTTTTTCTAATCTAAAACTGGATTCTTAAAGTTAAAGGATTGGAAAAAATTGCGTTAAAAAATATAATGTTATAAGAATAATAATAACAATTTCAAATATGAACAAATTTCAAATTTTTGTCACAGATCTTCCCGAAACTTGTTGATAACCCAATCAACATGTCAGACAATCTAAATATAAATAAATTAACTAAAAACTGTATTAATTATTAACGGCTAAAACTTCACGAAAAGAAATATTGATCAGCTGATGACTCTCGTCTCTTTCTGACCTGCCAAAAGGCCGCATATTTTTAAATTAAATTGATGCAACATAGATGGCTCTGATTGCTAATTTGGGATTGTTTGGGATCCTCGTCTTAAGCAAATTCAATTATTTTATTATATACCCCTGAAAACCTTCGTATTGCATTGGCTATTAATCCTGATCTTTTCTCTGCCACGATATATTTTAACATACTGACAACAAAAACTAACATTGGTAAATTCATTATTTACTTTATTAACCACCAAAATCAGTAACTGAATCGCTTCAAATGAATTTATGGTTATTTTTAAATTTTATTGCGATTTTCAGATTTATGGATCATTAGGCTGCAATATACTGGTTCTCGACTTGTGACTTTTTGCTCTAGTTAACTTTGAGGCGATGAAAGAAGTAAATATTTTTTAATAATAAATTATTAGTGCCAACATGTTGCAAAATTGTATATACAATCTATTTCCTCTAGTTTGGTATAATGTTGTTAATTTTATTTAGATTTATGTCCAATTATATAGATAGATGTTATATTGGATGGAGTATAAAATGTTTTTCACATTTTCCCATGCAAGGAATATTTTTTTTACGTTAAATATTGTATTTGCTATTTTATTAAAACTTCATCAGAGCTTAAGAAGAAGTATCTATTTTTATATACACTCGTCGGCACAAAATTCCGCCACCCTGATAATATTTAGGTCAAGTTTGATATTTTATAACTTTTTTATTTTTTATGCGATTTTCATGATTTTGTTATCAGTTTGTAGATCAATTTATTGTGTTTTTCCTTAATTATTTTATAAAGTAACATTTTTCGATTAGACTATATTATATAGGAGTAAATAAAACTGTTGTTTTTTATTGTAATTTCAAAATACCCTGTAGGAAAATTGAGGTGGATAATGTTATTTATAATATACTGATGTATTCTAAACATTTCTATTTTTGATTCATTCCATTATCTCATTTCTGCTGCGAGCTGCAAAATTTTAAGAAACGCTGATTTGAAGCCTATTTTTATTAAGAAAAACTAACCCTAGATATATCATAATAAAGTTAATTAACGAAAACAATTCTAATATCGTGTATTTCCTTCTCCTCTCGCAGCAATGACAGCTTGCAATCTTCGTGATATCGAACGAATAAGGTTACTTAGCCTTTCTTGAGGGATAGCCTGATATTCTTCGGTCAGCGCCAGTCGTAAGTCTTGCCAGGTTTATGGTTGTACAGGACGACGACGACGGACGGTCCTTTTAAGTTGATACCAAAGATATTCGATTGTGTTGAGATCCGGGCTACATGCTGGCCATTCCAATCTTGGAAGTGCAACTTCATCCAGATACTCGCTCACTGCATGTGAAACGTGAGGTCTAGCATTATCATGCATTAATGTAAATTGGTTCCCAATGAAAGGAGCAAATGGAACAACGACTTCTTGGAGGATTTACTCAATGTAACGGTGGGCGATTAGAGCTTAACAAATATAACAATTGTGCGTGCTTCGGTGGAAATACCCATGACATACATTTTCTAAAAATAACATCATTTCATTTAAAATTTTGTAGCTCGCAGCAGAAATGAGATAATGGAATGAATCAAGGAATGCAATGTTTATGATACATCAAAGATTACAAGAAACAGTATGTAAATAAAATTATCCATCTCAATTTTCCTACAGGTTGTTTTAAAATTAGGATAAAAAACCACAGTTTGATTTACTCCTGTATAATATAGCCTAATCGAAAAATATTACTTTACAAAATAATTAAGGAAAAACACAATAAATTGATCTACAAACTGATAACAAAATCATGAAACTCGCATAAAAAATAAAAAAGTTATAAAATATCAAACTTGACCAAAATTTCAAGGTGGCGGAATTTTGTGCCGGCTAGTGTAGCTAGGAGAATCAGAATTTTAGTAAATAGTATTAAAAAGCAGAAAGTTTTTAAAGAATATTTACAGGCTTCGTGGTGGTTAATTGGATTATTCACGAAGTTACTCATCAGCCGCATTTTTAAATTGACACACCCTATATGCAAAAATTATTATTTGTGCATGGGCCCCTTGTAAATACAGGCGGGGGCGACTACTGAAAATGAAAACTTTGTGGGCAATTGGGCAATTTCACCCTCCCCCCGGTAGTTACGCCTCTGCTTATATGGCATTTCAATATCATATCATAAAAATGTAATAAAGTGAATGTCGAGAATACAAAAATGCATCTGTCGGCGAATAAAAGTGCCCCAGCATTTGCCTTTTACATTGAAGTGAACATTCGTTGACATTTAACTATGGAATTTGCGTAGAGGACATAAAGAGTTCATAGAAATGCATCGTGCATATTATTGATGTAGATAACATACCTAGATAATATGAGAAAATTCTAAAAATAAGATTATGTCGTTATAAATCGTCGTGGCCAGAATATTATTGGATATAATTTTCCCCTATCAAATTTGTTCAAATGCACTTAGCCAGGTTAACACTTTAGGCCGTCGATATAGCAAAATAGCAAAAGAAAACTTTAAATAATTAACCAGAGAAGTTACATTAAATTGATCCTTGTCCTGGACGCGAAAAGATAGCACGAAGATAATTCCCACAATACATTTTCTCAAATTCCAACATAAATAAAACAAACGCAACGAGATGTTGTAAACACAGCCATCTGCGACCTGTGCAATTCATAATCAAGGAGGATGCATGGGTGGAGTAAGTGAATGTAACTGTAACGAACCCACTCCATTATGTCCTTGATCAAGAAATGTCTATGGTCGGGGGCGCCATCGTGTTTACCATATTTATTACTCTGGTAATACAGAAAAGTAACATGTACGAATTATTTATATCCAATATACGGGAAAATTCATAACCTCTCAACTTAATTTGACTTGATCGGACAATAAAGTTACATAATCAACATATCAACATCATGTTGAGTCTCGGGCTGTTGCACTGGGTATTTCTAAAGCCTTTGATCGTGTTTGCCATGAAGGACTTCTAAGTAAACTGCGATCCTATGGTATGCCAAGTCGATTCTGTGCATGGTTATCTAGCTTTCTTAAGGACGCTATCTGCAAGTGGGGATTGACGGATTTCTCTCAGACACGTTCACCATCAATGCCGGTGTTCCTCAAGGGTCCATATTGTCTTCCACTCTCTTCTTACTCTACATTAACGACCTTCTAGTGGAAACGAAAAATCCGATATTTAGTTTTGCTGACGATAGTACACTTATCTCATCTTTCTCTTTGAATGCACAAACATCGGCTGCCGACGCACATATTCGCAGACAGCAAGAAATATCACTCCTCAACAAAGACCTGGAAGAAATTTTGGCTTGGGGTGACAGTAACCAAGCCGAAATTAACGCTAAAAAAACCCAGGCAGCAGTTTTCTCTAAAAAGGTTAACATTACAGAACCGGATATAGTAGAAATATGCCTTGGGAACAACTACGTTGTGGCAATCGCCAAGATAGCTTCTCAGAAACTTGATGTACTCTTCCGAACCAGAAAGTTGTACACACCTCAACAATTTTTGACACAATACAAAGCCCAGATTCGACCATCACTAGAGTACGGCTCTCATATCTGGAGCTCTGCACCCAAACATACTCTTCGGCTACTGGATTCCATCGAAAGGAGGGTCATTCGTCTGATTGGAGATCACGAGATGACGAAGAACCTCGACAGCCTAGAACATCGAAGACAGGTTGAGGATTTGACTCTTTTTTACAGATATTTTCATGGAAAGTGCTCGGCTGACCTTGCCCTCTTAATTCCGCCCAGAGCGGCGAATGGCAGAAGTACACTTCATTATTTAAGAATTCTTTCATCTGGAGGACTTCATCCTTATGGAACAACCTTTCCGAGGTCGTTTTCCCAACGAATATAACCTCCAACGATTCCAAACCAACGTGCGTCGCTTTTTGCACACACGCACCACTCCCAGCGTGCCCTAAAGGATTTTTCCTATAGTGCTTGTGTTTGATCATAAAAAAAAAATTTGCTATTAGCAGTATATTCAATACCTTATTTTTTTTATGATTAAACGTAAGCACGATAGGAAAAATCCTTTAAGGCACTCTGGGAGTGGTGCGTGTGCGAGTAAAGCGATTCACATTTGTTTTGAATCCTTGGACGTTCTATTCGTTGGAAACACGATCTCAGGAAGGTCTGTTCCGTGACGCATCTTATTGAGAATATAATATCTAAAAATTACATTGCATACGACATCGTATTTGTCAGAACTTATTGATTATGGAAGAACTGAGCATCCGCTTTAAACTGCTCCTGTCAGTCAGTTTTGAATTGCTATCCTCTTAACGTGCAGCAGCTGGTATGCTTCATAACATCGGTCACAAGCGTCTTCTGGTAATAGAATTTAATTAAAACCAATATACATGAACATATAATTTAGTTAAGCCACTATCTCATGCTGGTACTTTACTTACATTCATTTACAAAGAAAATTACCTACATCATCCGTGAGTTAAATATTGTAGAAAATAATGGCATAACATTTAATTTCCCACGATGTTTCTTATTGATGCCGTCCAAGAACGAAGAGATCTGACTCGTTTCAATTTAGCAAAAGAGAAACACTGGTAAAAACGTTTAGTTTTTAAAGGTAAAAGATCCATCAACCCTCTTTAGAATGAAAGTATTGCATATAGTCTGGGGTGGAGTCATATTACTTTTTATTAATAAATTAGCTTTAATAAATAATTCGATAGATTTACAAGCAACTTCTAGTAAAGGGCAACATATTCGAAGTACGCAGCCATGAGGGCCATTAGCTCGTGGCCCTTTTGCCGGAAATTAGAGGCATATGTAGATGCCTTTAGAATGTAGGAGCATTTTGTTTCTTTGGAAATTCAGAACTATTACCTATAAGGTTCCAACATATTTTCCTATTGCAATTTTTCGAACATATATGCTGTCATGCGGCCAAACCGCAGCGTGTGAAATGCTGGGTCTAAATCACACTGTACTTGTACAGTCCAGCAATAAAACATATTAAGACCAAATTACAAATATTTGCTCCTTGTATTTTGAAAACAAACAAACAAAGTTTTAATTTGCTATCGGTCATGATTAGTCTCCCTACAATATGTCGAATTTGTAATCTATCATAAGTTCTGTTGAAGCAACAAAAGGTCATAAACAATACACATTGTATAAGGTAATACTCGTCATACCTAGCAGGTATCTAAAGAAACCGCACCCTTTTCTTGCAAATACTTCCTTGTCTTTGTTGACTTGTTAAAAATATAGATCGCTTTGCGCGAATAAATCAATTTTTATCGACAACTTTATTATAATTTTCACTAGAAAATCTTTCTCCTCAATAATGAATATTTTAATTTTCTGTTTATTTCACTTTGATTGAACTATTCTTGCTTACATCTTGAATGAGTTTTTCTGATAATGACATTTCATTTTCTTTTTCATTTCTTTTTCAAGCACTTTAAAAGAAGAATTGTTTAGAAAAATTTTGTGAAATATCTTTTATGGTAATAGAGATAGACTCCTGCGGTTTTTAAGAGATTCTTCCAAATTTCAGAGAGTTTCGATCGTGAGATCTAAATGAAATTGGAACTGTTGCATGCAGGGTGTTTATTCAATCCATTACAATTTGTCAAAATTTGATTGCGTCCTAAAACTTTATGGGTTTTGTTGGTATTGGTTCAGTACATGGAAATGAACGGAAATACTCTTTTTCTCTGTCTTGTACTCAAAAATGTCCGTGGAATACAAACAACTTACTTATAGAAGACAGAGAAAAAGAGTATTTCCGGGATAAAACTTGATTTTCGCACGGTTCTGATTTTGTCTTTCTCATGGTGATTATTGGTGAAGGATGGGCCCGAATAAAAAAAAAATTCGGACAAAAGATGTTTATTTTTGATCGGAAAACACGATACGCCAATAAAAAATATGGGGTTTCATTTGAAAATCTTTTCTTACCCCCACCAACGCCCGGGGGTTGAGGGGGTGGGGGGTGGTTTAAATTGCAAACTATTCGTCCTTCAAAACCAAATAACTTTTTCCCCAGACATTTTCCGCTGCAATGCGATGCACCGGAGTTATTCCGGGGTACCGACCTTTTCCAACACCCTATATAAAACTATTCATGCTCAGAATGGGTTTATCTTTTCTGAGAGGCCTGCAGTACAGATGCATTATACAGAGAGTACCTGCAGAAAAATATAGGTTTGTTAAAGCAACGAATTATTCGATAAATTAAGAATTAACCATTTCTCGGTAGTTTTCTTTAAAATTTGTATAGTGCATCCACACTGCAGTCCTCTCAAACGTTAGAAAATGGTATCTGGTAACTTAAACTCTTAACAACCGCAGTAGTAAAAAAAATTAACAACGAATTACTTTTTACAAAAATAACATAAATTACCATGTAAAGCGAGGGGGTGCTTCTGTATTGGTTCAATGTCCTTACAAGCCTGATGTCATAGGAAATAATATTTTCGTCATATGGTCAATTAAGTTGTTTTGCAATACCTACCAGAATATTAAGTCGTACTTAAAATATCTACCGCTAGTTGTGCAAGCATGCATGACTCCTACGAATCATATTTTTAACACCCAAATTTGTTTTCATCCTACAGTAATATAATAAAATAGTAAGTTTGCGGGCCTCTTACATGGAAAAAACACTATTGTAAATTTATTATAGTAAAGATTTTAGTGTACGATTTCCTATAAAATATACTATTAATTACATTTTTCATTAATAACCCGTAACATAATAATATTGTACACATAATTTATAAAAAACTATAGTTAGTATTTCTAATCAATTTAGTGCAATCACATACAACGTGTCCAAGATAAGGACGGCCAGTACAGGGATCTCGGAAACCGTAAGAGATACGAGGTTCGTTAAATGGAGGTAAAGTTGCGCATTTACGTGCCTAATAATATGCCGTTTAGAAAGTTTTAAAATTCCGAGTAGTTCCGGAGATATCCGGAAAAAAACGGAATTCTGAAAAATTGTTTTATTTTTTTCCTGGGTTTTTTTGAGGTCGAGTTCTAAAGTAAATTGCACTTTTACATTGCCACTTTTTCCGCTCTATCTAACAGCGTTAATTGTTTTGTAATCCGACGAGGTGTCTTCGACTTTCTTTTTTTAAATACGGTCCTGTTTTTCTGATATTGGAATTTGAGAGCTTTTTTTCTTCCGAATGCAACGATGTATGCCACATTGTGGTTTAATGACGTTTCGAGGATTTTTTGAACAACATCAGGAAATTTTGGGATACGGTACTGTATTTCTCCTAATTGTATAAATAATATCTCATAAGTAAGCTCTACATTTTTTACTTATGTTGGACTAGGTCAATAAATAACAAATAATTTAATAATAAACCACAAATAAGGGAATAAAAATCATTCCAAAACAGTAATAAAACGAACAATGATTTCCGTTATTCTCTAAGCACAAATAACATCTTCTAACTGCCACATAACAGTTTTTTTGAGATAAAATAAAACATGCGATAGAATATCAAACTTTTCAACATTTATAAATTTATGTTCCATCTTTTCTGGAAAATAGAAAACCTCTTAAAACGCTCTCAAACGATCACAATGGGAATATCAAGTGAAACAAATAACGCGTCACCATCTTAATTTTTTTGTTTCAAGCGCCTACTTTTCTTTTAAATCCCGAATCAACAGAAGTTTCAAATAATGTTTCTGTATTTTGTTCACTTATTTGTGGTTTATTATTAAATTATTTGTTATTTATTGAACTAGTCCAACATAAGTAAAAAAAAGAGCTTACTTATGAGATACTATTTATAAAATTATTAGAAATACAGGACCGTATCCCAAAATTTCCCGATGATGTTAAAAAAACCCTCGAAATGTCATTAAACCACAATGTGTCATTGCATTCGGAAGAAAAATAGCTCTCAAACTCCAATTTAGAAAAACAGGACCGTATTTTAAAAAAATAAAGTTGATAATGGCCCTTCGAAGACGCCTCGTCGGATTACAAAACAATTTACTTTAGAATTCGTTCTAAAAAAAAAAAAGGAAAAAAATAAAACGATGTTTCAGAATTTCGGTTTTTTCGGATATCTCCGGAACTACTAGGAATTTTAAAACTTTCTAAACGACACGTAAATGCGCAACTTTACCTCCATTTAATCGACTTCGTATCTCTTACGGTTTCCGAGATCCCTGTACTGGCCGTCCTTATCTTGGACACGTTGCATTATATTGCAGTCGAATGATATTTCCTCGAGCGGTCATGATTGCAAGTACTTGCATGATTTAAGACACTTGTTTGCAGCTATTGATGCAAACTTCATCATAAAGAATAAGAAAGTGTTCGTAATAAATACGAGCTAAAAAGCCATGCCCACACAATAGCGAAATATAGTCACTGACCTGTTTTATTTCAAATGCAAATACGCAAATAATGAAGCAACCCACCATTGCAATGGCAGACGTTTAAGGAAATACACGTATTCTCCTAACGAAACGTAAGTACATTTCAGCCCGGAAAAGGAAATGTACTTAACATCGTTTAGAGAGGAGCACTCGTTAATTCTCACAAGTGCATAAACTATTTAAGCTGACAATAAGAAGGGAAAATTGGATCCAGTTAATAGTCGGGGAAATAAAGATAGTGCAGCATCGTTAAGTTGAACATATAAAATCCCATCTAATTCTTGAGGTTGCTGAATATTGGCTTCCCAGTACATTTTATAGAGAAACTCATTATAACTTCTTGAAGAGGTCGACTTGGTAAACCCATGTGCCGAGTTTGAATACATTTTGGTGAGCCAATCCTAAGCTATTCAATTGAATAACGTGATAGGAAAACCACGAAAATCTCATAGTTCAGATAATACAGTAAACACCAGCCAATTAAATTTTGACATTGACAAAATCAAATTGGCGTCAGTGACAATATTTTCATTATGCGTAATGTTCAGCTTTACGTCAATTTTTGGCAATAGTGTCATAGAAATTATTTGCTGATGTTGGCTGTATTATGATTTGAAAATTATACTTTCATGGCTGTAATCCTATAAACTTTCAAAAAGTAATCTTTTACGTTTATTTCTAAATGTGCAATTGGGAGCAATATTTCACCAATAATTTTTAATGGAAACGAAATTAAGTATGTAAAATCAGTAAAGTTTTAGGCTTATATACAGGGTGTTCCTTAATGACGTGCTAATATTTCAGGGTGTGATTCCTTAGGTCATTTTATAAAGAAAAGTTCATATGAACATATCTCCGCAACGGCTTAAATTTTTTGCTAGAGGGTGTTGAACTTTTATTTTTTAAATGGTTATTTTTTAATATCTCCGAAAGTACTTTAAATATTATTTTCAATTTTGGTATATGTTAATAGGATATAAAACCACAAACTTTATTTAGAAAAGTTATTCAATTGTTCCACCAGTGGCGTCCCTGCAAACATGTCCTCTGATATTTTTACAAAAAGATGGTACGCCACTGACATTTTTCCATGCGGATATTTTTTCTGATTAGCCTGGTTAATTCTACATGAGAACGGTCTCTTGAGTTTTTCTCGTCAGACTTCTTGACTAAAACCACTAAATTCATATTGAAACTCATTATTATTAACATGGAAAAAATAATTAATGATTAATTTTGTTTTATAAAAATTGTTGCAGATGCTCACCTTCACTTAAAAGGGATGCTTCTGCCCGTCTTCATCGAGTTGCCCACTCCAACAATTTATGAAACAAAATTTATCATTAATTATTTTAAAATGTTTATAAGAGTTACAATATGAATTTAGTGGTTTTAATCAAGAACGGTGCGTCTGACGAGGGAAACTCAAGAGACCGTTTTCATGATCAGACTAATCAGAAAAAATATACACATGGAAAAATGTCAGTGACGTACCATCTTTTTTGTAAAAAATATCAGAGGACATGTTTGCAGGGACGCCACTGGTGGAACAATTGAACTACTTTTCTAACTTAAATTTGTAGTTCTATATCCTATTAACACATACCAAAATTGAAAATAATATCTAAAGTATTTTCGGAGATATTAAAAAATAACCATTTGAAAAATAAAAATTCAACACGCTGTAGCAAAGAATTTAAGCCGTTGCGGACATATGTGTATATGAACTTTTCTTTATAAAATTACCTAAGGAATCACTCCCTGAAATATTAGCACGTCATTAAGGAACAACCTGTATAGACGAAAATTTAAATTGGAGAAAACATGTTGGAAACCTTCGAAAATGCGTATCACCACTCAATGGGATATTATTTAAAATTCGAGATTATAATATACCTTTAATACATTTAAAAAACATTTAGTATTCATTAGTTTATTCAAATTTTCAATATTTAATATCAGTTTCGGGATCTGCATGTGCCACAATATTAAACCCTTTAAAAAACTACAAAACAAAATTCTAAAATGTATTCATGAACTAAATTTTTTGGAACCGACAACAAATTTATATAAACCAAGAGGATATCTAGATCTTAATAGTTTCTACAAATTAAAAATTAGTATACTAATTCATGCAATTAATAATCAAAATAAAAAATCTTGTATAAAATTTGTAAAATCTAATACACACAATCATAACACCAGAAATATTGACCATTTAAAAAAAGTCAAATTAAAAGTAGCATAGGGATGAAATCAATTTAATTTGATGAAATAAATATTTATAATACGTTACTAAAGTATTAAAAAAATTTTTAAATTTAAAATTATTTAAAAAAAATGCAAAGAAATTTTTTCTGGAAAATATATAAATTACTTAACCATTTATAATAATTTTTATATTGAATAATTACTTATTTATGTTCTATGTTATAATATTCCCTGTAATGGACTAAAATAGCTCGTTGGGAATTAAATAAACATTATTATTGTTAATTATTAACTGTGAGAGGTTCGTGGTTTTGCTATCACGTTTAATAGGAATAGTTGAGGATTGGCTTACCACAACGTATTTAAACGGCAATAATAGCGTTCTTCTAAACCTTTGTTAATCATATACTAATGCGATATATGTATCAGTATACTATTATTTTGTTCCAGACGCTCAGATATTAACGAAACACCTATTTCAGAAATAATCATTATTTCGACGCTATTAGCCAGTGCAATATACGAAGATATACCATAAATGCACCTTTAATTGCCTGTTATTTCGTGGAATACCCACATTTAAGCGGTAGCAATCGTGGAAAGAATGTATAATATACCATTTCTCATATGCCGTTTAATTGATACCAATTTTGATAATGACAGAAATCATGCAAACGTGATTGAATGAAGAAATACATGTAATAAGGAATAACATTGTAGAGAAGAAGTTTAACAGAATAATGAAATTGTTGAATAGATAGGGTAGATGTCTTGCTGAAGTTTCACTTTGTTCCCAACATTGAAAAAAGAACTCTGCTTGTAATAAAATAGATGATTTTTTTGTAGTTTTCTTTCATCAGAGAAAAGCAAATAAATTTAACTTACAATATTCACTCTTAGGATAAGAACACATCACACTTATAGTTACTGTAGACATTTCCTAGGCATTAATTGTTATTCCTTTCAGATTCTGTGTCGACACAATATTTTGTTCAATATTATTATTTAGTATTTTGTTCAATATTTAGAACTTTGTTCTGCTCGCACCATAACTCAAGAGTTTTGTATATTCTTCTTAAAAGTTTTTCTAGATTATTTTCTGCAATTTCTCGTATTTCTGACGGAGTACAATTTTCTTCCCGACTCATTTTTATTAACTTTAATAATATATCTATTTTTAATTATGACGGATGGGAAGAAGCTTTGTTGTGTTCAATTGTTTCTATCATGGCATATTTGATACTTGTAACATTTTATTAAATAATTGTAAAAGTATTGCCTACCAAAAAGAAAATATTAATTGAAATGGAAAAAATCTACTATATTTTTTAAAGTTTTTCAGACTTTAAAGACCCAAATAGAAGAAGTATTATAAAATACACGATTCATAAGACAATTAGAGCACTTGTACTTTAGATAACTCCCCGCTTCGCGGGTCGTTTTCTAAATTATACTCGTGCTCTAAGATAATGTCTTATGAAATTTGTATCTTAATAGACTATTAAAGCACTCTGGGAGTGGCGCTTGTTGGTTTTGAATGGTTGGAGGTTATATTCGTTGGAAAACACGACCTCAGGAAGGTGGTTCCATAAGGATGACGTCTTCCAGATGAAGGAAGTCATTCATCAGTCGCAATAGGAATGCATTTCTCGTAAACTTAGATTTCGGCATTATAGGTATGGTATACAGGTTGTGAATTTCTCTGAAACTTAAAAAAAATTGCAGTTCTTGGCGATCTCACTATATCTTTATTTTTATTCATTCCATTTTTTGTTTGCATGAGTATATTATTTAAACCCCTTTGTTTCCTATCGTCGTAACCATGCCTGAATGGACACCTCAGTTTCCTTTTGGCTTGACGCTATATTAGCTACCTCAGCAGACCCTAAAAGTAAATGTTCACATTATTATAGATCGTACATCTTACAAAAGATTTAGCTGATACATCACAAATGAATTCTCACATCATACAAATTATTAACATAAAACCATTATTTATTACACTAATAGCATCAGAAACAAAATCAGTAACCAATAAATTAGCATCTTTTGGTTTTTCATATCCCTGATATATACCTATCATATCGATCAGTTAACTAGTAATTCACTACCAACAATACTGCACAAAATATTTATGGATGTCCCTTACACTCATGTTTACTATAGCAAGTGTAGTAATTAATAAAAATTAACTTACATGGATCTTTGTCAAATATAATTATAAGCTCTAAATTCACAATCAACAGCGTAGTTTAAAAATCTCGTCGAATGCCAATTCGCTAATGACGTTCACGCCATTTTAATGGATAAGCACTGCACCGTAATCCAGCATTGTTACATTTACTTAGTTCTTTCTGGAAATAAAGATCGGTGTACCGCTGTTATTTGTATATTTTTTACTTTCAAATAAAAAATAAGTATTTTATTTTTTAGAGAATTGATATAAACAAAAAATGTATTGTTCCCTTATATACAGGGTGTCCCATAACTAATAGTACACAGGAAAACTGCAGATTGCTTGGGTAAAAATACTGCGATTTGGCCATACTTAGTTTAGTTCAATAGCTGGTAATAACCGAGATAAACCAAGTAAAAATTTAATTTTGAATTTTCCTAAATAACTTATTTCTGAATCAATATTTTTGCACAAAATTTTGTGACTAGGGTTTTTTTGGGGAAAGGAATTTGAATTTGTTAATAATTTTCATGTAGATTGTAGGGGGCGCTCTCTGCGGTACTCTGGATACATAAAAAGAAGTGTAACTTTCTTGGGCCTTTGTATAATTATGTTTTTATTAAAAATATCATTTTTTCCGTCATTTTTAAGCAATAAAGGTATACTTTGTAAATGTCGCTCCGACTAACTGTTTTCGAGATATTTTCAATTACAATTTCTAATGCGCCCGTTTAAATTTTGATTTATAAATGTGAAATTTGTCACAGTAGGCTTTGGTGAAAACAAATACAATGAAAGCACTTTGAAACCTCATTTCTGTCAAAGTTTATTTTCATTTGTCAGCATTGTGGGTATTTTTAAAGAGTTTTTGAAGATACTGTTATCAAAAATTAAATTAAAAATGCCGCGACATAACTGTTTTCTAACGGAGAAATGCGAGACATGGTATGTTTATACGCACAAGAAAATTTTGTAATTGGAAATGTATCCAAAGAGAAGGCAGCCAGATTTTAAAATTTTTAGAAGCCTATACGAGAGACTGGGAGAAATAGGATCCTTGCGTCCAAAACGAAAAATGTAGCGGCATTTTTAGTTTAATTTTTGATGACAGTATCTTCACAAACTCCTTAAAAACACCCACAATGCTGACAAATGAAAATAAACTTTGACAGAAATGAGGTTATAGTGCTTTCATTGTATTTGTTTTTACCAAAGCCTACTGTGACAAATTTCACATTTACAAATCAAAATTTAAACGGGCGCATTAGAAATTGTAATTAAAAATATCTCGTAAACGGTTACATTTACAAAGTATACCTTTATTGCTTAAAAATGACGGAAAAACTGATATTTTTAATAAAAATATCATTATACTAAGGCACAAAAAAGTTACATCTCTTTTTATGTATCCAGAGTACCGCAGAGAGCGCCCCCTATAATCTACATCAAAATTATTAACAAATTCAAATTCCTTTCCACAAAAAAACCCTTGTCACAAAATTTTGTGCAAATATATTGATTCAGAAATAAGTTATTTAGGAAAATTGAAAATTAAATTTTTACTTGGACACCCTGTATCTCGGTTATTACCAGCTATTGAACTAAACTAAGTATGGTCAAATCGCCGTATTTTTACCCCAGGAATCTGCAGTTTTCCTGTGTACCATTAGTTATGGGACACCCTGTATAATATAACCACCTCTAGTTAGTACATCTGGCACTACCGGTTCTTGTTGCGGCCTTTATAATAAATGTTTTATGAAACCATTTTTATATTTATTGCAAGATAAGCCAATAATGTAGAAAAAAGTACAAAACCATGGCCTCGCAAAAACACAAATTATATTAAATTTAATGCTTCATAATTTAAGTTATATTTTTTATGAAAAAAACGTAGGTTCTATCGTCGTCCACTTTTTGACGTATTAAAGACGTCTAAACTAAGACGTCATAAATAGGCTGATGTAGTGACATCTTTAAAATGTGTTTATTACGTCCAAAGTACGCCAAATACGTTCAGGCTAAAGATATGCATAATATGGACGTCTTTAAAACGTAGTGTGCTATCTGGGATGAATTTCTATTAGAACTAAATGCATAATTAATATTCTTCCTTATCATTAGTGTAATATAATAGTACTAAAAAAAATAAATCAGAGCAGTTTTCCAGTTGAATAAATGTTTAATTAGCATATATTGCAAGCGTAATTAACATTCCTGCATCCATTTAAGCGTATGCTACACGCGATTTTAAATATATTTTTTTCAACTACAATAAGTAAAATTACCAGTATTATCACCATTATACATAATAACAAGTTCTTTAAGCTAGACAAAAAATGTATAAGACTACGATTCCGACTGCAATATCGTAAATGGCGAATGCGCAAGAAAATTGTAGCTTATCCAGTTATACCGGGCATTTCTTAATAACAGGCTAATATTTAAGGAGGTTATTCTTGGGTCTAATTGCAGAAAAAAACTTCATATAAACATAATATCCTAAACGTCTTAACTTTTGAGATACAGGGTGTTGATTTTCTTGTTTCTTTAATATTAAGGTTAATGCATCAAATACATAACAACTTGACTACACTGTCAAAACTGTTTATGTTTTCAAAACAAAATCGGCTTCTTACATACTAGATCCTTCTTAATCTTTGTTAATACCTAATTTCATAATAGATTGCAAATGAACGAATCTCATTTTTTTATACGAAAACTGTACGTCAAATGACAAAAAACCAAGAGACGACATTTGCTCAGCAAGGAATGAGAATTTCAAAAATTATTTTTATTTAAAAGAAAAGTGCCGGACCATTCTTTTCGTCCAAAATACCGATGGCAATTCCCGCAGGAACGCATCACTGGCCGGAATAAGAAAAACATGTTACACTTCATAAAATGCCTATTGATGTATTGATGAATAAAAAGTGTGTACCCAATTTCACAAAAATATCCAGAACAGTATCACAGATATTAACAAAAAAAGGGGATTTTTGGAAAATCTTTAACGCCCTGTATCTCCAAAGTTAAGACGATTAGGACATTTGTTCATATAAATTTTTTTTTCTGAAAATCGACTAACGAATAACCTCCTTTATTAAGAAACGCCCTGTATACTGATTATTTTCAACAAATTCTTGTTTTTCTTCTGACTGCAATGACATAATATGTTTGATACCTTATAAATACGGCGGTGGTACGAATTGGTCTAATAATATATAGAAAATCAATATTAAAATTTTTTAAAATAAATTAATCAAACCCATTTTCGTTCACGCAGTTTAGTTTATCTAAAAGTTTCAGTTTCAAGAGTTTCTCTAAGAACGTTAACATTGCATAACCAGATATAGTCATGACAGGACACGCTATTCCATTGGCTTCCTCTACTAATCTGCTGGGCGCCACTCCGGGAGAAAATATGTCTTGGCATACCTAATCACGTTGTAGCAACCACCAAGGTAGCTTCGCAGAAACTTGATGTACCTACTTTTCCGGACCAGAAAGTTGTATACACCTCAACAATTGACACTCTACAGAGCACAAATTCGTCATTGGAATACTGCTCTCATGTCTGGAGCTCTGCACCCACACATACTCTTCTTCGGCTACTGGATTCCATCGAAAGGAATGAGCCATTCGTCTAATCGGAGACTACGAGCTGACCAAGAACGTCCACAGCCTAGAACATCGAAGATAAGTTGATGATGATTTTACTTTCTTTTACAGATATTTCCATTGGAACTGTTCGACAGACAGCGAGCGTGTGTCAACTTAGTAATCCTCAAATTTCATTTTTTAAGAATCTGTTTATCTAGAGGACGCCATTCTTGTAGAACGACTTTCTTGTGTTTCTTAACGAATAGAACCTCCAATGATTCAAAACCACCGTGAATCGGTTTATTCGCGCACTCGACCACCCGCACACTGACAAAAATGCATTTACCAATGTCGTGGGTTACAAAATTGGAGCTATCTCAACCCACCTCTCTATGTTGTTCTAGCTGAGCCTACGAATTATCACAAATTATTTAAAAAAGCTACAGTGAATTACTGAAACCAAAAGAACCTGAATTAGGTTCTTTTGGTTCGCCTCATCCCAGAAAGAGATTTTTTAACAACATTTTAAACATATTTGGGATCACCACCAATTCCTCATCTTGTAACTATTTTATGAGTTACCTGAACTCAGTTTCTGGGTTGGGAAAACTTATTAATTGATTATAAAGTGTCGTTTTAACCCGAACGTCCATTATTTTAACTCATTACCATGTGTAAATTATTTTGAGTTTGAATAATTCAGGAAACGTGGTCCAAAAGCCCATATCGAGGGTAAATCGCAAGATCACGGAAAGTTCCGATTTCGTGCTCGTGCAGGTTTGGCGAGGTTCATTCTATTATTATTCGTGAATTCTCCTTCGATCGCGCGTATAGACACCTGTTGGCCGTTGCGCCGTCTACGGGATTTTTCATCTTTGTTCTCTGTGCGTGAAAATTTGTGTTTTGCATAATTTTGGTCAGTTGGCGTAAAATGGAGGGACAGGAGGGAGATGCATAAAAATTGTTATTATTGGAATGGAGCCTTATTATTTATAAGCAATCGTCGTCACTTCATCCGCATGCTTTCTTAGCCGTAGTTTGCTCTCCTGTCTATAATTCATTCGATTATTTTTTTTTAAATATACAACAAAAATGTCATATCTTGAAAAAACAAAAGGCAATTGAAGTCCACACTGTGCAGGCGTTAAATCAATAAAATGTTTTGATTTCCGACAGTCCACAATTTAGGTACTGGTAGTCCAAAATTTGGAGTCTGGTAGCCCAAAGAGTGAGTTATTCTAGCCACCATCGTAAGCTAGAACAACTTAAATGTCAAGTTTTGATAGCTCGAATCTTTAATTAATCTAGCCCGACTGGTAACGCATCACAATTCACATACTGGTAGCTACGGTAACCTATCAATAATTTAAGATGGTGGGGTGTGAGCTATTCCAACGCATAAAATAACCCATCTTCTGTGTTATCATAACTTATGAATAGTGAGTTGATGCAATTTCATCGATTTGGTTGCAGTAATTCAGAGGTCTGGGCTGTCCCCTATTGGCAACACGCTTCGGTCTAGGACAACTCATATTTGAGTTATATCAACTCGAAATTTCGCTCAGTGGGGGTTTTCCTATAGTACTAGTGATTTTTTCCTATACTACTAATGCATTACCTTTGAAACTTCACTTCCAGACACACACACACCTTACCACATCGATCATAAATTCAAACCGGTTTTTTTCCTTTCTCCTAGAACGAATCAACTAATAATTAATCCATTAAAATGAGTTTACATCCTTCTAATTAATGAAAATGTTGTATGATTTACTTTAATTAATCCAACTACTTTTCTGTCCGTATCCGTATAATGAATATAGTAAATATACACCCATGTATAAAGATAAAACACTTTCTCTGGGTCAAGTTTATGCTCGAGCAAAACTTTTAGTTTTGTTTCTTAGTCTCTTATGATAGGCGTGTCTTATTATGCATCATCGACGTTTCACTTTGCCTACAGGGTTATTTTAACCATTTAATTTTACAATCACATTTATGTGTAAATTTATAAACCTTTAAAATACAGTCTTCTAATGTTTACTCAGTTGAGAATCAACACATTTAATGGAAAGGCGTTAAAATAGAAAATGTTACTACTTGAACATTGAATACTCTTAAACACCGATCACGAATTATTGCATTGCGAAGTTTTCGGGTTCGATAGAAGGATAATTTTTTAACCTAAAAATCTATAAGAAAACTAATAACCCAAAATAGATATTTATGTACCATACGGGATTGCGTCACTCGCCTTCGGCTGTTGCGCTTAACTTTCCCGTTTGTGTGAAAAAGTTATGCATAAGTTTCACTATATTTTTTTTACGGTCGTATCACTTTTTCTTTTTCGAAACATATACAGTAAAACCTCTCATAACGGACACCTCTAATAAGCGGACATCTCTATTAAGCGGACATTTTTTCACAGTCCGGAACTAGGTATATGAAATTCCATGAAAATCAACCTCTCTTGGGCTGACTCTCCTTTGGGCGAACGCGGACATGCTGTTTTCATACAAAGAGTGCGAAAACCCATCTTAAATCGGACAACATTTTTTTTTAAGCATTTGGGAGACGAATAAGTACGGTGCAAAAACTCTCTGAAGACAGACCGGCAACCAATCGTGTATGCGAGGTAGAACGAAAGGACTTCGCCGAATGAAAGTATGTGTGATTCCCCGACAGCATTCCGCCGTTTATTTGTGAGTTGTAATGTTAAAATCGTATACGTCGTTTTGCATCTGAAAGAGAATATTGATGTTGTGGAAGTTTGTAATTTGATAACAATGATTTGGGCGAGTTCATTAACATTGATAGCAATGTGCTATTAGAAGAAGATGGTGACCTACCGATTATGTCGTCCAAGCTAAAACCACATCACTGACATCTGACGACTCTGATGACGAAGTTGAATGCAGTAATCAAACAAATGTCACCAATTATCAACAAGCCATTAGTATGGTAAAGGAATTATAAGAGTATGCAAAGAGTAGAGGTGACTCTACAGCAATGGAATTGTTATCAGACTTGGAATTACATTTTCTAGATTGCAAGTATAAAACGCAAACACGTCAAACTATGTTATTAGATTTTTTTAGTACTACAGCCTAACTATAACTAGTGTATTTTTGTTATATTATGTTTATTTGTACATACATATACATAGTTATAATTTCGCATTTACATATTACCTAATAACAAATTTCCCATGGGCGGACACCTCTATTAGGCGGACACATTTAGACGGTCCCGTAGGTGTAAGAGATGTTTTTGTATAACCAACTCACTGTCACTTATGAATGCAATAAGTTCGGGATACTTGGCTCAAATCCACTTGATTATTCGGAATTAATGTTGATTTGAAATAGCACTGCCATAAGCTCGAAGATTTAAAAATGTTTTAGTTCTCTTGAAAATATGTTAACAATACCTGTTCGCTGAAACTCTTCACTTGCTTTTGGTCCATTGCACTTGAATAAACGTATTAGGTATACTTATATTCCCTTTTTGTAAGCTTCTTTCGCTTTTTCAGGCAATCAATTTTGTGTTGTTGAAATGAGTTTTCTTTGTCCGAATCGGAATTATTTCTTTCCATATTTGATGTTTCCAAATATATTTGATATTTAGGTAACAATAACAAAACATTTTTCAATAAGCAAAATGGCAATGAGTAAATATTAAAAAATAAGTACCGAGCTAATTAATGTGATTGTATTTACCACCAATAATAGGTAGACCTGCTTTCTCATTTACTATTAATCTGAGGAGATCGGGCGTTGACACTATGTGAAAGTTTTTCTTGGTTCATTGCCAATGTCACAGTCACAGTCACAAATGAGATATTTAAAACAATTAAGGAAGCGTTTATAACTAATTATAACAAGATGCTATAAATTAAAGTTGATGAGGCGGCAAAATTGCAAGCACGTTTTTTTACGAATTAATTTGGTTGACAAGTAAAATATTGTTTGTAGTTATTTATTGTGGCACCTGCAATGAGTTTTAACTATCTGCAATAAAAGCTTAAAATTTCTTACTGTGTGATGAAGCATAAAGGAAGGTAACGGAGGATTACAGCAAATAATTTTAGGATATTATTAAACTCCAGAATCTTAAATACAATAATATTTAATTAATTTACAATAAATCAAAAATAACAAGTCTCCGCCACCCGCTGATACCTTATACAATAAGGGCGTATTTGGTCTACACAGTTGCACTTTAAAATACTATTTCAGATTGAATGGTACTACCAAAAAAAGGAAGCCCTTTCCATTGATAGGATGTAACCACCTGCAGACCGGTTTCGAACTCTTTTGTTCTCGTCAGTACAGGGTAGGTGTACATACCTATCATCAGAGTAAACTCTAATACTTCACGCTGTATTATCAACGGTAGTTTCCCATACATTGGTATTTGATATTAATACCACCTGAAAAGTATAGACTTTTTATTTTTGATTTATTCAAATAACGTCTGTTCAGATTGTGTGACGACTACCGTTGATAATACAGGGTGAAGTATTAGAGTCTGCTCTGATGATAGGTATGTACATCTACCCTGTACTGACAAGAACAAAAGAGTTCGAAACCGGTCTGCAGGTGGTTGCATCCTATCAATGGAGAGGGCTTCCTTTTCTTGGTAGCACCATTCATTCTGAAATAGTATTAAAAAATGCTACTGTATAGACTAAATACGCCCTTATTGTATAAGGTATCATCGGGTGATCTGGGAAATAATAATTTTCCCATACATTGGTATTTAATTTACAATAATTTCGATTTCAATTTCCTTCATAACAATAACCTACATGTAAAATCTTGTTAATGCCTTATTTGTAATTAAATATGTTCTTATGTCACCATTAAAGTTGGAACCATATGGGCAAAAAATGTATTGTTCGATTTAGTTAGATTTGACTTCGCCGTAAATTTTTGCTTGAATAAAGATCAAAAATAACATAATTAAATGGCCCCAGGCGGCTATTCTTAACTGTCAAATTTGACATTTTCTCCACAAAATGTCGACAAATGGCATTTATTGATCGGATTTTTAAAAAGTTAATTTGGAAAAGTTATTCTAATTTTATGGCCAAATACCCAATTTGAATCACTTATGATAATTTTTTTTCTATCTTGTTTTGGCGGCCAATATCTATTCTCATTGAAAACGGAAATCGACCCTGCAGCCGTAAATCTATTTATTTATACAATTCTCATCGTGCACCCTCAAAAAATTAAATTGCAGTTCAAAAATGTTGCCATTCGTGGAGAAAACTCCTCATAACTTTGAAGATTTAGCCAAGAAAGAGCGGAGTCTTGTTTTTTAAATTAAAAATTTTGGTAAATGTTCCAAATTAATTTTTTTTAAGATGAATAAATGTTATTTCTCGACATTTGACAGTTAAAGCCGCATGGTCCCATTTGATTATGTAATTTCCAGTCATTATTTGAAGCAAAAATGTATGGTAAATCCAAATTTTAAATCAATCCAAAAATACATTTTATCTCCATATGGTTCCCACTTGACACTATACAGGGTGTTTTTTAATAACATGCTAATATTTAAGGAGGTTCTTGTGTCCATTTTCAGATAAAAACTTCATAGGAACGCCTAAATCGCCTAGGAAACCAATATCGTCCATGGTGTGTTATATATTAGAAAAGATAATTTGAAAGGCTATCTTTTTAGATTAAAATATACAGGGTGTTCTATTTAAAAAAAATTAGGTTAGGTGCGATAACTTTTTTACTTGGCCCCGTATACTTATTCCGAAAACGGCAGATTATTCAACAATCATTATCAAGAAACTTCTACAGTGTGTACATAAAGTAAGGAACAAATTCATTATCTAGGAATCTAAAAATATTTCGGAAAAATCCTCGGACACGTGTATAATAATTTTTAATGGCGCATTTTTTTCCCATACAAACTAAATATACAAGGTGGCTCATGTAGTAGATATGACATTATCGACGATTTTTTTAAATGGGAACCCCTATATTTTAGTTCAGATCTGTAATCTCCAAGAACAGCTGATTTCAAAAACATAACACACTTAGGGCCTAAAATTCATAGTTTCGTTACTACAGGGTAAAACAAATAATTTTATTTAAGATATTTTTAATTTAAAAAAATGTAAAAAAATTAAATAAGCTATTTAATTAAGTGTTGAAATTGTCCTCCTTCTGCTGCCTGACAGTACCCCAAGCGATCAATAAATTCTTGTTGGACTTTTCTTATGGTTTCTTCTGAAATGTTCCTGCATTCTGTTGTTATTCGATTTTTTAAATCTTCAATATTGGTAGGTCTGACTTTATAAACAACATTTTTCAGGTGACCCCCACAAGAAAAAGTCCAGTGGTGTAAGGTCTGGAGACCTAGGCGGCCATTCAACAGGCCCACGTTTTCCAATCCACTTGTTCGGAAAAACTTGGTTTATGTAATGGCGCACTACTGCTGCATAATGTGGAGGTGCGCCGTCTTGTTGGTACCACAAATTTTCATCTAGAATTCTTGGATTATTTCTACTAGGGTATAAGTTAACTAGCGTAGGGATAAGAAAGTTCTGAAGAAAATGAAGATAATTTAGCCCGTTTACATTGTTGTCAAAAAAATATGGCCCAATAATTTTGTTTTTCACAATACCAGCCCAAACATTAATTTTTTGAGGATATTGAGTATGGTGCTCACGCATCCACCTGGGATTTTCTTTTGCCCAGTATCTACAGTTTTGCCGGTTCACTTCTCCATTTAATTTAAAGGTAGATTCATCCGAAAATAGGATATTTTCAACAAACAAAGGATCTAAGTTACATCTTTCCGTTAATATTTGACAAAACTCCATCCTACGATCTTCATTCAACTCATGAACCAATCGGATTTTAAACGGGTGCCATTTTTCTACCGTCAATAGGTTATGAACGGTCATAGCAGCCGCCCCATGATCAATGCTAATCTGGCGGACGCTGTTGTGGGGATCTTCTTCCATAGCTAATAAAATATCTAATTTCTTATCATCCGGAATAGTTGGACGGCCTTTTCTGTTAATATCTTCCACTGAACCCGTTTCCCGAAATTTAATTTCAAGTTTACTCACAGTTGATATAGTAATTGGTCTTGCTGGATACTTAGTGTTAAACAAAATGCAAACTTCTTGTTGAGTACGGATCCTATCGCCATATCCAATCATCATAAGAATTTCTATTCTTTGTGTTAAAGATAAACGCATAGTAACTCAATATGTTTTAAAATAAAATTTATTACTTCTAATAAACTTACTAGAAAAATACAATGTAATGACAATGACATTATCTAAATACCATAGTTACATAACAGCAAATAAGCCTACTTGAG
The DNA here is from genome assembly GCA_963991005.1 of Barypeithes pellucidus. Taxonomy (NCBI): domain Eukaryota; kingdom Metazoa; phylum Arthropoda; class Insecta; order Coleoptera; family Curculionidae; genus Barypeithes; species Barypeithes pellucidus. The sequence continues at coordinate 16,482,578 of OZ022562.1, read as the reverse complement.
AAAAAACATAAGTAACAGCAAATGATGGTGCGTCCATTAATTACGTAAGGCTTTCAGGTAAAATTGGGTGATGGCGGAAGGGATTGAGCCAAATGTCACGAAATCTTTTATTGGGGGAAGGGGGGGTTGAAATATCGCTAAAAACGCCTCACGTAATTAATTGATGCCTCCCAAGCCAAAAAAAAAAATCTTAAATAAAATTATTTGTTTTACCCTGTAGTAACGAAACTATGAATTTTAGGCCCTAAGTGTGTTATGTTTTTGAAATCAGCTGTTCTTGGAGATTACAGATCTGAACTAAAATATAGGGGTTCCCATTTAAAAAAATCGTCGATAATGTCATATCTACTACATGACCTTGTATATTAAGTTTGTATGGGAAAAAATGAGCCATTAAAAATAGTATACACGTGTCCGAGGATTTTTCCGAAATATTTTTAGATTCCTAGATAATGAATTTGTTCCTTACTTTATGTACACATTGTATATAAAACAATTTTCTGTATCTCTTCTAACTAAGAGATTATAGGGTAATTTTGAAATTGTCAATTTTTTGATTTTCCCCCGTATCTCTTAAGCGAGCGAAAATTTTCGAATTTTGATTTTACGATTTTAAGTTTGACACAAAAAGAGCACATGACGCCTACATTACTTTTTTGATAGCACTAACAATTACGGCGATACAATATAAAAGTGTCGAAAATGGGACACCCTGTACAATGTTCTCTTGGAGTTTGTTCGGATTTTTTTCCGATTCGCCCTGTAGATTTGATATTTTATTTTTAACTCATTTAATTAAAATTGTTTTAGCGTACCTCTATCTTAAATACTAATTAATTCCGTATATCATAACGATTAAATTCACATAACTTTTTCACTTTCTATACGGTTCATTCATCATCTTGGCCCACTAAATGAAGATTAAGCGTGATAACGCAACTGCGATCTTCACTTTCGGCGGAGAAGACAATAAAAAATTTACACGATATGGAAACACGGTGGATTGTGGCACCCATTGTCTATTGTAATATGCATATATATCGCGTTTGTATATCTTGTAGCTGTTAACAATACAATAACGGAATAGAATGAATAGCTGTTAAATTAGAATATTACAACGTCTTGGTTATATTTTTTTAATTTATTGTCTTAATTGTTGGTAGGATTAATTTGGCGGGAACAATAAACGGACGAAAATGTTTAAAAAATTAATAGCGGCTGGCCTTGGCTTTAGTATACAATGTGTGTATACAGGGTGTCGGGGGAAATGTGGGAAATCACCCGGATATGAAGAAAACAAGTGAAAAGAGTTACTACAAGTTCATATAAACTTTTTTCGTATAGGCCTCCTCTTCGAAGATATGTGCGAGTGTGTGTGTATGAGAGTGTGCTTCAGGGCAGTCACCTTGGTCCCCTGTTTTTTATCATATACATTAATAACATACAACAATGCTTTAAATTTTCTACATTTTTGATGTACGCAGATGACTTAAAATTTTTTCGAATAATCAGGGTGCCATGGGATTGCCATTTGCTGCAAGATGATCTTAATGTCTTGGTAAGATTCTGTGAGAGTCAGAGTTTATTTCTTAATCTAGGGAAGTGTGTATCGATTACGTTTATCAGAAACAAAAATGTACACAATTTTCATTATACTGTTAATAATAGTGATCTCGAATCGATTTGGGTGTTATAATGGACACAAGTTAAGTTTTAGTTCTCACATTGAACAGGTTATCAATAAGTGTAATCGATTTTTAGAATTTATTATAACAGATAGTTTAAATTTGAATAATCCTCAAACAGTTCTAAACTTTTATTATGCGTTTATATTTAGTAAACTTAGTTTTGCATCGGTTGTTTGGAACTCTCAGTACGCGGTTTACCAGCGAAGGCTGGAAAATATTCAAAATAAATTTTTACGGTTCTTATCACGAAAAACAGACATAGCTATAGTCAATAGCAACTATAAGCCTATGATGAAGAAATTTTCAATAATGCCACTTACTGAAAGACGATCTAGAAGTTGGTGAACGGTCTTGTTGATTCGCCAACGCTGAGGTCAAAGTTAAGCTTTAATGTTTCGGTTAGGGACTTATGGCTTCAAATTACTTTTAATATTCCACTAAGAAAAACAAATTCTGGAAAAAATTCTCCTCTCTTTAAAGCGACTAGGGCATGTAATAGGCTTTCTTTAAGAATGGAAATGTTCGATATGTCTATAATTACATTTAAAAAATGTGTAAAATCAATGCTATAAATATTCATACATTTTAGACTAACATAATTTAATGTATACTTAATTTAAAGATTAATAACTCCCCACAACGTGGATGCTATATTGGGCTCAGTGCCTGTTGAATCCTGTAAATAAATAAATAAATAAATAGGGGCTCCCAAAGAGCTCCAATGGAATCAAGTTTTTTACACATAATTATTGAACTACCAGGTATATTTTAATTTTTTTTTAACATGATGTATACCAGGTAAGACCCGTCAAATTAGTATCCAAGAAAGTGTTGAGAATTACTCACAGCCGCGGGGACTGACTAGCTGTGACACTGGTGGCCCTTTTTTTTATCGCCCTGTATGATAAGAACTTTGGACAACGTTTTTTACATACTTTTAACTTATAACCTTCCTAATATTTTATCGCACTTTCAAACCAAACTTATAAGTAATAGCTCTCACTGCGGCATGATCAGGCCGGCGCGGCGCGTTGTTTGTTAGATTGGTGACGAGGGATGGTCGCATATGCGCTCATGTAGGCGGGTCATAATGCAGTTTCTCTTTACTATCAGGCGGCGGGGGATAGCGGGGATATCGCGGTTTTGAATGGAAAAATCTAACATTTTTGGAGTGCGCCTTGGACTATTTGCACGTGTATGTATACAGTAGTTCAAGGTGTGTTTGTGTTCGTACCAATATTTTACTGTAAGTTGTTCCGGAAAAATGAACAGTTTGACGGTGAAATATTTTGAAAAACAACTTCGGCTCTGTTGCATTCGGAGCAAAGTAGCAAATGTCTGATACTCATAAATTTTCTGCAAATAAGAACAGAAGAATGGACTTTACATTTAAGTACACACTAAAAATTCCTTTTGTGCAGAATTATACCGATGACTCTTACTGCCATAAATTAACTACGTGATTAAACCCTATTGTATACGCCTCAACCTCTTCAAAGCTCAATAAATGGGATCAGGGCCGGTTTGAAAATGTATACCACACCACATGATTTATGTTTATAATTTAAAATAAATAGATAGGTATTTGTAGTTTTAGGTACCTATAATTAATGTAAAATAATGATAACAATTAATGATAATTGAAAATAATATAATTTAAAAGTATAACTATTAGGATAACAAGTACAATAAAAAATAATTAAATTCTAAGAAACTATTGATAATTTATTCAAAATTTAACTGTGTATCACTATCACTATCTTCATCTAAGCCTAAACTTATAATTAAGGGTTGAACATTTGTAATCATACAATTGTAAGAATTTTCCACCTTAAGTACATGCTGTACACAGTTTTTCCAGTTGTCTGCATTTTTTGGAAGAATCATCACAACCTTTTCTTGGAGTGTCATGGGTATCGAACCATGTTTCGTCAAGGTAAATAATTGGACGATTTTCTTCTCTAAATTGTTTAACAGCTGTTAAATATTTAAGTCTCCATTCCCGTAAACGTTGAGATTCCATTAATGTCTGTCTTTTATCAATGTTTCGGTATTTAAAACCCATTTTACGCAATATGCTCCTACCACTAATAAGCCTAACTAAAAATTACTCGCCGGAAAACCACTAAAGATTAAAATTATTAAAAATCACTTTGTATTTATATATGCATCAGGCATAGGTATAAATTGAATTTGTATACCTGGTCCGGCTCTGCTCGAAAAGGTTTTAAAATTTGGGATTTCCTTATTTATTTTATTATCGAAGGGATAATGAGGTTTTATTGCAGTCAAAGGATCAACGGTATAGTTCTGCAAATACTATACCTGACGCTTTTCTTATTACTTTTTTTCTTCGTACGTTTAGAACTTCTAAGAAAAAAGTGCTGGGTAATTAAACCAAAATTTTTTTAATAATTTCACTCTACTGGTAAACCTCCTTTATCACGGGCCACGAACCTGCCAATACACCCTCCTTATAGTGCGTATTTAGCACCATATGGCTTATTCTTATTCAGAAATTTGAAAAAATACCTCAGGGGACGACATGTTGCAGACGATAAACAATTGAAAGAGAGATATTGATGCATATTTTAAAGTCGCAGACGAATAATGTTTTTATTGAATAAATTCGTTCCTGGATAGATAGCGCAATTAAAACAAATTATAACCTATTCAATACAGGGTGAAACTAAAAAAAATATTTATTAACATTTTAATTTATTCGTCGATCGTACCTACCCACAGACATTATGCTGCCATTGACCTTTAATAAATTAAAAGTAAAACATGTAAATAAATAAATACATTTACCTAACCACTTTCTGTTAAGCCGAGAATATTTTTTTCCAAAGGCAAAGCTAATTGTAAATGAGCAATGTTGTGATGCTGCGTTTCACTTTCGCTAAATTAATATATCAGGGCCGGATTATTTCAATTAATACGCTGTCGGAAGCCTACACGGAAAAATTACTATAGTAAAATTATTATAATAAAGATTTTAATGTACGATTTCCTATAAAATCTAGTATTAGTTACGTTTCTCATCAACAATAATCCGTACGAAAATAGTATTGTAGATACGTAAATAAACTCCTGGACAAAATTAACGCAACATCATAAATTTGCCATATTTTTGATGCTATTTTTTTTTTCTGAATTTATGATACGATTTGAATGATTTTTTTTGGCATTGTAGATTGGTTCCTTGACAATGTCATAGTTTTCGCTGTTTATGATAAAAATTTAATTTTCGATTTATACTGGGTGTACTGAAAATGCTATGTTTTTTTTCCGAAATTTCGTATCACCCTGTGGAGTATATTAGCAACCGACGCATATTGCAGTTGACATTAATCGGTAGGTCCATCTTTCCCCAACATTTTCTTTTTTGGTTTACTTCATTATCTCTGTTATTAAAGAAGATACACCGTTTTATAGCGTATCATGTTTTCATAGACTTTAATATTCAACACATTCATTGTTAAATGTTTTCAAGTAGGCTTCAAGATTAAAATACTCGTCGGGCAACTGGGCATATGAAACGAACGTTTAATAAGCAGTTTCCGAACAGTTTTTATCAGTATGGCGAATTTTATTTGACCTTTGTAACTTTAAAACACCACATCTGCTGACACATCGCTTGCAATGTCAGGAAAAGCTCATAGTCTACTTGAAAACATTTAACAATGAATGTGCTGAATATTAAAGTCTATAAAAACATGTTACGCTATAAAACGATGTATCTCCTTTAATAACAGAGATAATGAAATAAACCAAAAAAGAAAATGTTGGGGAAAGATGGACCTACCGTATAATGTCAACTGTGTGTTCCGCTTGCTAATATACTCCACAGGGTGATGCGAATTTTCGGAAAAAAAACATAGCAATTTTAGTACATCCAGTATAAATCGAAAATTAAATTTTTATCATAAACAGCGAAAACTATTGTCAAGAAACCGACCTACAATGCAAAAAAAATCATTCCAATCGGATCATAAATTCAGAAAAAAAATAGCATAAAAAATATGGCAAATTTATGATGTTGCGTTAATTTTGTCCAGGAGTTTAAAAAATATATTTTAAATTTTGCAATGAATGTAAGTAACTTCAGTAGCTAGTTAAATATATTAATTACCTCCATTACCCCTATTTTTCTGGTAGGATTATTACAATCTAAAAATAAAATAAATTAACCATGCTAATAATTTTTCGTTCCACAAATACTCGTTTAATTAAAATATTAATTGAAAAATACAATACAATATGCCTTTTGACAGTTTCCATAACACCCATAAGTTATTTCCAGCCGTTTTCCAAATAATTCCAAATTTGACAAAGTATGTTGTTTAAATACCATAGGCTTCTTGACTAATAATTGTAAACGACAGTAAATGTTCAAAATGTTTTCCATTTTGATCTGTGAATAGGTAAATACGTCCTTGAAAAGATCTGGTACCTTTCACTGACTCTTAATTAACTATTTTTTTGTGTAAATAAGCAAGTTTAAATGAAGTGTTGTAAAAATGCTTTTTTTACAAGAATAGAAGGCTTAAATGCATCGGATCACTGTAATTTCGATCTAGGTGGAGAACTCATATAGTAAATATATCATCGTTCGATTAAGTCAAGCGACTCACGGCGAGGTTATCACTCAGATGGGTGACCGCTTGGGAATATAACGTGCAATCTTTAAGATATGTACAAAGATTATAGTAAATTTTGCAAAAACTTTTTTTATAATTTCTAGTTTTTTTCATTAATACCAATTTTGGTTTAAATTTTGCTATAATTTAATATAAAGGTTATTCCAGTCATATATACAGGGTGATTCAACGATTGCGCGGAGTAAATTTATACCTTGCAAATAAGATTTGTCGATATTGAACTTTTGCGTTGAGGTATGGTTGTTGTTGTAGATCTTTTCAAGGACATATTTGCTTATGCATAGATCGAAAATGAAGACATTTTGCAAATTTTTTGTTGTTTGCAATTATTATGGTATTTAAACAATAAAATTTGGAATTATTTCGAAAACGGCTTGGAAGAACTTATATGTTGTGTTACAAAAAAAAAAATTCTTATGAATTCTACTTTCTACATATTCCACTAAATAAACAATATAAATTTCCATTGGACAATATTGATCAAAATTATTTTGACATGTGTCGATTTTGGAACCTTATCATGAACACAATGTATAAAATATATAAACACTATTAGGTTCGTAGTATCTGTAGATCCCTTGTTATAAAGCTCACCCAATTCAGTGGTTGACAAAATAATTTTAGAAAGTTTTTTTTGATTTTTCTTTCATAGACCAAGTTATTTTAGGTAGTTTTTTTGAATTTCTTTCTAAAATTCCAAAACTTTTTTTTTTTGTGTTTTTATTTTATTGCTCTTAAACTGCTCAAGAAAATTAAATAGCGTTTTAGATATTTATATAGGACACTAATATGAATCTAAATAGGCAATAAATTACTGGGGTGTCCCATTTAAAATACTTAGCTTTCTGCCACCCTACTTTTTGCACGCACCCTGTATAATTCAAAATATTTCTAAAATATGCAGAATTTATGACCATGTCTCAGCACAAAAGCTCATTATCGACAAATCTTATCTTCAAGGCATAAATTTACTTACTTATTTTTATCGTAAATTTAAGTTTTCCTTTCCGTATACGAGTTAAGTGAACATAGGCAAAAATAAATCTAAAAATTACAGGTCTGCAATAACTCCACACCAAATTTTTACCCACCACAATGAAGACATCTCTCAATATTAACTTTGTACCAATTTTAAATAGTATTGGAAAGATATTTAAACGATTAAGATGATGGGGTACTTGACGCCCTTCCCATTTAAGATTTTAAGGGTAACATCTACGCCCTCCCAGAGGGTTCAAATATTCTTTAGAAGCATCCCCTTTCATAATAAAATTGACATGTCTCCCCGATTTTTAACAAACCCGAACAAACCCGATTTTTAACATCCATCGAAGCGCGATATTAAGGTTGGGAAGTTTTATGTAACACCCTTTATATTTCATATTACAATACATTAGCTTAGTACTGTACTGGACTCCAACAGGTGCAATTCCAAGATCGTCATCATCTGCAATACTCGAAATTCAGCCCTGGGCAATAATCTCTCTTCCAATCAAAAATGACCCACTTCCTAACCAAATGATTAAATGATGTGTAGCTTCTTGTATCTCAAATGAACTGATGCGAAAATTCTTATGCAAATATTACGTAGGTAGATAAAAAACGATAAAAAAATTAATATTCCAATTTATGATGGATTAAGTTATAACAAAAATTACTTATCATTAAAGTCTTATTGTACAAATTATTTATTCGCACACCTTTATACAAGAAAGTTGCGAATCGAAAGCTGTTATAAGTCATTAATCACTCAACCAAATCTATAAGGGAAGTGTGTTACCTTTTATTATTATTCTAAAATCACTGTAAAATCGGATACAAAATCGTAATATACTAATCGTACTATTTTTGACGTTTCAGATTTTAATGTTTTGACGTAACACGTGTATTGGCCAGAATATGCCACAATTAATTAAATTTAGGTGATGCCAGTGCATTATTGTGTTTTTATACCTTAGATACCATCTACACAATGGATTACTTTATGCCCGTGCGGGCATAAAGTACACGTTGCGGCCCACAAAAAACAGTATTCTTTATTAACAAAATATAAATTTATGTTCATATATTATTTGGTTCTATTTACATAGAACTGGCAATTTTGGAAGGTTCCGCAGCAAAGGTCGACTCATGATTCATTGTCTGGGTCTCTAGTTTCTGTAAGGAAATGCGAGATCCAGATGGTACGCCTGCCAACATCCTTGAAACCTAATTTTTTGAGGATATGCTATCCTCTAAATATCCTTCAGCAACGGTGGTACTCTTCCATCCACCTAGGCGCTTCAGCGTAATCATACTTGGCTCCAGCTTCTGCTAAAAGAGTTGCCGACGTTCGGCGTAAACAATGACCAGTGTACTTTTCGGGGTTGTTCAAACCCAAATATTTTGAAATAATACAGGGAATTTTCCCAAATGTGTTTTTCCAACAGGTTGTACAGTACAGCGGCATTGGCTGTAGGTTTTTCGTTGCCCTTTCAGCCTTTTTTTCAATTTCGTCGGGAATTTCAAAACTTTGTTCAAATTTTGATTTTTGACTTTGAGACAATAAACATTTGAATGCTTATCTCCTTAGCAACAAAAACGCTGGCTATAATAATGTCGCAGGTAAAACTAAAAAATTGGTGAATCAAATTAAATTTAAAAAAATATTTATTATTAAAAACGAACTGGTATGACATAAAAGTTTGTATGCTCCACGGGTACTACTAGGCCCTCGGCTTTATAAGACTGTCGCCCCCAGGGCATAATCATCTACTTAGTACCCTTGATACATAAAATAACTATTCTGACCGATGCTCTCCCTTAAATCCGATATCCTGGCAAATTTCTCTTTTATAAATTTTTGCCAAAATTTTATTATGTACCTTAACATTTTACATGAAATGCGTCCAGGTGGGTAGCAACAAATTATAATTTTAAATACTGAATAAAATACTAATAAATTATTTAAATTTGTTTTATTAAAATACTTAGTGGATGTAATAAAAATAAAATACGTTGGTAGTTAAATAAATCTTTTATTTCAAATTGTATACATTTTTAAAATAAGGTTATCTGACTATAAGTTAAGATAAACCAAAAAATCCCATATTAAAGATGCTCTTTCACATTATCTCAGTGCATAAACAATATCTTATTATTATTATCAGTTTTCTACAAGATTTTTATAGAAAAACACGCGTAAGAACAAGAATCGGAATCCGAAATCATTTCTTGATATTGCAGGATTTTCCAAAAATTAAAAATAAGCCAATGGCATCAGACGTAACAAAACCGAAAATATTATGTGTTATTGTTAGCACGTAATAGATATTTATGTATCAAGAGTACTAAGTAGATGATTATGCCCTGAGGGCGACAGCCTCTGGCCCGAGGTTTTGTAAGTCGCCCGAGGGTATATATCTATTAGTACCCGTGGTGCATACAAACTTTTATGTCATACCAGTTCGTTTTAAATAATAAATATATTTTTAAAATTTAATTTTATTTACCAATTTTTTATTTTTACCTGCGATATTACCTTGACATTATTATAGCCTGCGTTTTTGTTGATAGGGAGATAAGTATTCAAATGTTTAATGGGTCAAAGTCAAAAATCAAAAATGGAACAAGGTTTTGAAATGCCTGACGAAATTGACAAATAGGCTGAAAAGACAACGCAAAACCTACAGACAAGTACCGGGTGATTCATTAAGGGTGACGAGCTACCGTATCTCAGGAACTAATAGTCGTACGAGTTTAAAAAAAAAGCCCTTAAATGAAATCGGCCAAGAGAAATTGCTGGAAATATTTTTTAAATTCATATATCCACCGCTAGGGGGAGAAATTGCTTCGATCGTATAAAAAATGCAGTTTTCTTGAAAATTTTCCAAATAAGTTGAAAAAAAAATACTACCACAGTAATACTTCTATAATTGTCCATCTTTTTGGTTTAACACTTTTTATTGTGGAACGTAAAATAAGGGCGGGAGGGGATGGTGAACTTTTCCTTACTAAAGTGCCTATAGATTTGGTTAAACTTAACGGAATTTAGCAAACTAGGTCTCGTTTAAGAAAGGAGGGTATATTGAACAAAATAAAAGACAACTACGTCATTCTGGTTCTTGCCGCCCTCGCTAGGGGGTGTGTTTTACAAGTTTAACCGTATTTTAAATTTTGCTCCGAAATCTTAAATGGAACAGTATGATTATTTTATTAGATTCGAAAAGTAGACTAAATTTGCAACAAAATATGTTTAAGCCGCATGTCGATATCTTCATTCGTTTAAACGTTATCACTTAAAGAATATTGCATTAACAAATTTATTAAAGAAACAAAATAGATAATTCATAATCGAGCATGTCATGGACAAATAAAAAAACAATTTAGCCCAAAATTAAATGCTCATCTTAGAAGGCCGTGAAAAGACTTGGAAGACAGTTTCCATGGAAACGGCGATTTTTAACAAATGGATAGTTTATTCTTTGACATTTAAATTTGTAAAGAGCCCAATTAAATTTTTAAAATATACCGTATACGAACGAAGAGGCTTTTGATATGTTAGCAGTTTATTTTGAATGTTTGCAACATAACGTTATTGCCGAGAGCGAATACGCATTTAAATATCCTGCACGACGTCATCATTCAAGAAATGTTTTCAAAAGATTAGCGAAACGATTGAAGAAGACCGGACATGTTCAGCCAGTCGCAGCTCCAAATAGAGTACGGAGAGCAAGAAACGAAGTTAATATAATAAATGTGTTAGCTTATATTACTGCCGACCCTCATTTAAGCATTCGAGATTTGGTAAGAGATCTAGGATTGACATATTCCTTAATTCAACGTATATTAAAAAAACATAAATTACATCCGTACCATGTAATGTTACATCAACAATTAAAGCCAGCCGATTTCGACCATCGACTGGACTTTTGTTATTGGCTATTGGGGATGGTGAACGGAAACAGAAATTTTTTATCCCAAATATTGTGGACTGACGAGGCAACTTTTTCCAGTTCAGGGAAAGTTAATAATCACAACACACTATTGGTCAGAAACAAATCCTCACTGGTTAAGGGAAGTTCAATTTCAAAATGGATGGAGTGTAAATGTGTGGTGCGGGATTTTGGGTGGAACAATTATTGGGCCATATTTTTTTGATCAGCATTTAAATGGCGTAAATTATCTACAATTTTTGGAAGATGAGTTACCTATACTGTTAGAAGATGTTCCTTTGGAGGACAGAATGAACATGTGGTTCCAACAGGATAGATGCCCAGCCCATTATGCTCGAAACGTCCAAAATTTTTTAAATTTTCAGTTTAGGGATAAATGGATAGGTAGGAACAGCATTTTTCCTTGGCCAGCGAGGTCTTCCGACCTTACGGTACTGGATTTTTATTTATGGGGTAAGCTTAAAGACCTAGTTTTAAAGACCGTCCAACAACACCTCATGATATGAAAAACAGAATTCGGGAAGCCATTAGCAACATCTCCGCCGCCGAAATTTAAGTTAGTGTATTATCCACAACTGAAAGACTTAATTTATGCGTGGCCAATAACGGTGGACACTTTGAACATATAAAACGTTAAAAAAATGTCAATATTGTAATTGTTGTTTTCTTGCTTGTTATGTTATATCATTATTGTTGTGATTAAATTAAAATGAGAATGAAGTTTTAACTTGTTTTTTTTATTTGTCCATGGCATGCTCGATTATGAATTATCTATTTTGTTTCATTAATAAATTTGTTAATGCAATATTCTTTAAGTGATAACGTTTAAACGAATGAAGATATCGACATGCGGCTTAAACATATTTTGTTGCAAATTTAGTCTACTTTTCGAATCTAATAAAATAATCATACTGTTCCATTTAAGATTTCGGAGCAAAATTTAAAATACGGTTAAACTTGTAAAACACACCCCCTAGCGAGGGCAGCAAGAACCAGAATGACGTAGTTGTCTTTTATTTTGTTCAATATACCCTCCTTTCTTAAACGAGACCAAGTTTGCTAAATTCCGTTAAGTTTAACCAAATCTATAGGCACTTTAGTAAGGAAAAGTTCACCATCCCCTCCCGCCCTTATTTTACGTTCCACAATAAAAAGTGTTAAACCAAAAAGATGGACAATTATAGAAGTATTACTGTGGTAGTATTTTTTTTTTTCAACTTATTTGGAAAATTTTCAAGAAAACTGCATTTTTTATACGATCGAAGCAATTTCTCCCCCTAGCGGTGGATATATGAATTTAAAAAATATTTCCAGCAATTTCTCTTGGCCGATTTCATTTAAGGGCTTTTTTTTTTAAACTCGTACGACTATTAGTTCCTGAGATACGGTAGCTCGTCACCCTTAATGAATCACCCGGTACAACCTGTTGGAAAAAACACATTTGGGAAAATTCCCTGTATTATTGCAAAATATTTGGGTTGGAACAACCCCGAAAAGTACACTGGTCATTATTTACGTCGAATGTCGGCAACTCTTTTAGCAGAAGCTGGAGCAAGTATGACTACGCTGAAGCACCATAGTGGATGGAAGAGTACCACAGTTGCTGAAGGATATTTAGAGGATGTTGGCAGGCGTGCCATCAGGAAACCCAGACAATGAATCATGAGTCAACCTTTGCTGCAGGAAATTTGGCTATCAGCGGCATCTTCCAGAATTGCCAGTTCTATATAAATACAACCAAATAATATATAAACGTAAATTTATATTTTGTTAATAAAGAATAAGTTAATCGAGAACTGTTTTTTGCGTCTTAATGCCAGCGCGGGCCATAATGTGTACTTTATGCCCGCACGGGTAGATGGTATCTAAGCTATAAAAACAATAATGCACTGGTATGATATAAAAATACTTTAAAACACGCTGTATAATATGCGACTAAAGTCAATAATAACCATCAAATTACCTTGTGGCTTTATCCGCTTTAATACCGTGATATTACTCATCGAATTGAAAATAATATCATAAACAATGATTGACTATATAAAACCATGTATCATTTTTTAATTTTATCGATTCAATTAGGGAAATTGATTATTTTCTTTAGTTCTGCATTCATAAAAAAACCATTTTAATTAATTTTCTGCGTGGTTTAATTACAGATATTATTACTTTTAAATACCCTACCATTTAAAATTAAATTTGCCGTGTATAGTCGTTTGCATAATTTAATTTCATAAAGTGTCCGTAAATGAGTAGATAGGGTATACTTTATTTTAATATCAGTTATCCTTATAGCCATAGGAAGGCAGGATGCTGGGTCATTATGGTAAATATGACTGTGCAGAGGGGTATTCATAGGAATTTCTTATTCCTCTTTTTATTGGTGGTTACAGTAATGAGTTCTTTCTAGCGATTTACGAGATTTAGGGGCAGTATCTTACGAATATTTTGTTTTTAACGCGGTTTTAAAAGATGGGTTAAAAGTGGTGGTAACTTAACAAGAGGGGATGCATCGTAGCGCCGAGTACATAACTTATTTACAAGTTTTTTCAGCGTTTTTATTTTCATCATCATATTTAGTTCGGTTGTTGTCAGTACATTCAATAATAAATAAATTCAATAATAATAATTAATTCAATCGATTTTTGAATTCATCGTCAAACGTCTTGTTGATATTTCAAAGCTCCATATTTTCTAAACGAGTGGGTCGATTTTCAATAGCTAAGCTGCAATGTATAGGAAATTAAAAGCCCTTTTTAAGGATGTATTAGTTGACCCCAATTCCTATTTGAAATAATTTTGGGGATGACACCCCCACTTCGGGAATTGAAGATTTTGCTATGGTTTTGGCATCAAAAGTTGTTGTCGGCCTGATAAACAAACTTAACGTATTTTTCTCGATTTTGTAGAAAAGTTTTTTTGCCAGCCTGTAATGCCGTGCGGTACATTTTCGATTGTCCACCTTGTATATTCTTGGGGGAAACAACAAACAATCAAATTGTTAGGGAAATAAAACACAATAAATATGCTCATGAAAAGGTTTATTAATTATAAATATAATAATATAAAAGCTTGGTGTTTTAGCAATTTTGATAAATAATGGATTTGACAGTGAGATTGATTTATTAAATCCAGTGCAAAATTTGTTCGAAATATCGTTTTAAAATATAAAACAGAGGGAAGAACCCAAATATAAATACCGAAAAGTATTTTTAGTAGCGGGTTAAATAGATTTCTCATTTGGGTTGCGCAACCCCGCAAGACAGCCAAGAAGACAGCCAAGAACCACCCCCCAGAGGGGTTAAACGCGCTTCAAGAGGTTTCCCTGCAGGGAATCACACTTTTCTCCCATTTTCGAGGATCCTGAGTACGTTGGTGGTGTTGGATATCGCGTCTGACCCCTTACAACCTCTCCACCGGCCAATACTCGCCCCCGAAAGCGGTGAAATTTTATTTTTCAAGTATCAGGGGCAAATATTTATTTCCCCCCGTTTTCGAGGATGCATGTTGAACACGATGGCGGCATTAGAATTTCTCGGCTAGAAACCACCCCCCAGAGGGGTTAAACGCGCTGCAGAGAAACACGAGTATATGCCGGTGGAGGGGTTGGACGCGATATCCAACACCACCACTGTGCTCAGCATCCTCGAAAACGGGGGGAAAGTGTGTTTCTCTGCAGGGAAACGTATCGAAGCGCGTTTTTAGCCGCTTTGAGGAGTTGCGCAACCACAAAGAGAAATTCTGATGCCGCCATCGTGTTCAGCATCCTTGAAAACGGGGGAAAATATATATTTGCCGCTGATACTTGAAAAATAAAAATTCACCCCTTTCCGGGGCGAGTATAGGCAGGTGGAGGGGTTGGAAGGGGTCGGACGCGATATCCAACACCACCGCCGTGCTCAGCATCCTCGAGAACGGTGGGAAAGTGTGTTTCACTGCAGGGAAACCTCTTGAAGCGCGTTTAACCCCTCTGGGGTGTGGTTTTTGGCATTTTGAGGTAGTTTTTGAGGTTTGTGCATCCCAAATGAGAAATTCTGACGCAGCCATCGTGTTCAGCATCCTCGAAAACAGCAGGGGGAAGTACTCTTGTTCCGGCTGAAAATATTTCGATTTTTCGGGTCTTTTTCCGACTCACAGACGCCATCTTGACACTTTGAATACAGACGAAGAGCTAAGTGTTAAGATTTTACAAACTTTGACAATATTCAATATGAAATTGAACAGTTTTGTGAGGATAATGATGAGGCTAAAGATCAAAAGGAAGTCGACTTAACAGAAGGTGAAAACATAGTAAGCGAGTATTTTGAAATTATCGCGGTCATTGAAAGCATTTTTACCTCAACACCATCCTCCACCACCCATAATTCAGGTTGTTACACTTCCGATCGCAGGTTCTGGAACTCAAAAATCTAATTTACGGGTACCAAATATACCTAAACTCTCTGGTGGATTTGACAAATGGTTCGAATTTCGAGATTTCTTTGTCTCTTTGGTTGACAATGATATTACCGTAGATAAGGTTAGAAAGTTTCATCTTTTAAAAGGGCTGCTTGAGGGCGAAGCGGCAGATTTATTAGAGTCTATTATTAGATTACCGACCAAAATTATGATTTGGCCTGGAGTTTCTTAAAAGAAAGGTTTGACAATACCAAGTTAATTTTACATAATTATGTCAAATCGCTTTTTGACATACCAGTATTGACAAAAGAGTCGTACGTAGACTTGCTAGTTTATTTTATTGAACCTAAATCGGCGGAACATCCTATTTTTATTTTTAAAAGCAATAATTCAAGTCCATTCCATGTGTCATTATTTTGATATAAATATTTCCACTTATTACTGTCGTCCAGGACCCTGGGGGATGAATATTTCCGGTAATCTTTTGGGTTACCATGGTAGCCAAACAAAAAACAAGTCTCTGATTGGCTTAGAAATGCCGGTGTGAAATTGTCAAGCTAGAACCGTCCTAATTTGACAGTGAGGGGTTCAAATGACAACTAGAACTAAACCTATTTTCGCAACAATAACGCTATATAAACGTTCATCGAATTAACTTTCGAGAAGATTTCAGAGATATTGTACTACTATATAACTACAATGCGTGTGTGTATTTTCATAATCAATTTGTGATTCCACAACATAAGTTGTTGTATTAGTATTCCATTCTTTTATTATAATATAGTTTAATCCATTTCACTTAACAGTGTAAGATAGGAGTAGGATGTTTTCATCAGCTGAAATAATAAAACCTATTAATTTCATAGTCAACTTGTGAAGGGATTTCAATGTTTCACACTTTATAGATATATATTTTAAAAATGTGGAACCAGTGAATGTTTATTTCATTATTCATTACTGTTGTCTGCAATTAGCAGACTTACCAATGAAAAAAAAATTATTCATTACTGAATAATCGGGATTATTAATCAATAAACATGAACATTTCATGAAGGGTGCATGTTAATTTGAAAACTTCGTACCCATAATATCACACTTTCAGTAAATAATTTAAAAAATCGGAAAGACACGCCAGCTTTATTGTGAAGGGGGACGTTTTTAATGAATATTTGCAGCGTTCATGGCTGAACTCACTGGGAGGGGTAGTTGTTACCCTTAAAATCTTAAATGAGAAGGGGGCATCCAGTAACACATCATTTTAAAGGTCGCTTAAATCTTTTTATAATAATACCATTATTTATTATTTTTGAGTGGTGCTTTCCAAGATGGAAGTGATTAGAACTTTTTTTAATCAATGCCTTTACCCCTGGTAAAGAATTAGACAGAGTTCTACTCGTAGCAACCTAAAACCCCCTAACCATTTTACGAAAAGAGGAGTCAACAAAATAATGTTTTTTTTTTCTAAATAACCTAAAAACTATTAATCTCAGTTGGTTGATTGATTAAAGGCGGGGGTCGGGTATGTGGCCCGTACTTCTATCTCTGCCTTCTAGTTATTGTGCACCCCTATCTTGTAAGAAATTATTTGTTCATTCTATGAGGTCCAGTATTCTTCTATCAAGTCTGTCGTGTCGGAGGTTGTCGCCATGTTGCATCTTCCCGAAGATCTTAATCTGTAAGTCAGCGCTTCGCAACTGTATAATATATGGGTTTGTTCGTATTGTATATATATGGGAGGCAGTTTCATCCTCTAAAATTTCGACAGATATGTTCTAATGATGTGCCTTTGTGGAACGCGGCTTTTCGAAAACTACTACTCAACAAATTATAAATTATGGTATAATTGGAAAGAGATTACTATAATTACTACTTACAATAAAAAATATTAAGTACCCAGCGTAACCCATGGAAAAAGGTGCTTCCAGATATATTGGTTTTTGACACCTAGCAAGAACAAACACAATGTCTCTTTTAATTTTAGCATCCATTTCATACCACCGGGAGTCGTATATGTAGTTAGTAAGATCCAAACTCTAAAAAATCATGATTTTGAGAGATTAAGTTGTGAGCAGAACTACAAAACTATATTTCTGATAATTTCTTGATGATAACGTAAAAGCATGAAGACTTTATTTCATCAATAAAACTGGCCTTCAATATATGCATCAATACCCTCTTTCAAATAATAAAAGGGTGCCATTTAACTGGTTAGCAAATTGCTCTTATTTTTGCGAACAGAAAAATGTAATCGGTCAGCCAAAATGGTTAGTTGGGCAGCAACTTATGGACAGCAACTTATGGACAGCAGACATTTCTGAATCGGTCAGTAATTAATGTCATACTAGAGTGCTCTAAATTATTTTGACCCCAATCCATAGTATGGTGGTCCAACATAAGAAACACATTCGCGGACCTTCGTTATTTTGAAAAAAAAATCATTATGGAGAAATGTTTTCTAGCATTCAACTTACCTCGTCGATTAATCTCTGACCAGCGTGGCATGAGAAAAATAATGCTGTTATGTATCCACTAACATATATAAAAGCTTTTGGAGTGGATTCCTAAAAACATTGGGAAAAAAACTTTGATTCTGTTTATTTAAAGACAATAAAATCGTAATTTGCATGTTGATACGCAAAGTTTGCACTTAATTGGCGCGAACAGTTTTCCTTTTCTCCTAATATTACCTGAAGTAATTGACTCCCCAAGGCACCAATAATGAAAGCAGATGTGATGAAGATGCTTCCAGTGGTTAATTTTGCTAAATTACTTAACTCTTTGGATATCCTAAAAAATATTCATACTAATCATACACGTGTTATGTATTTCGACAACAAAAATGCTTCACTATCACAGTATAAACTCATAATCAGCGGCGTCTTTATGATAATGCTGTTTACACTGTGATTTAGCGGTGTGTAGTTGGTCCACGTCTGTAAAGTTATTAAAAATTGAACGATTGGTGAACGGTGTGTCATAGTTTTATGAGTTAAGAAGTTTTTTTGGAAAATGTCATATAGTGGAGTCAAATCCCTTGACGAAATCGAGTAAATTTTTTTTTCCCAATCGATACAGTAAGATCCCCTTGACATTCTGACATGATTTGTAGGGGGGGGGGGGGGGGGGGATTTGGTTGATGCACGCCCCTCAAATCTAATCGACCACGGGAAATTGAAAATAACTCTTTTGATGCTACAAAAAAATGTGAAGGAGGAAAATTGAGGAGCTTGACAGAGCGCGTAAGCTCCTTCAAACCTGATCCCGATAGCACAATGAGTTCGCGAATTATCGCGATTTTGAACACAAAAAACAATAAAATTAAATTAATTATATCCGAGAGGTGGCATAGCTGGGGCATCAATTTTTCGCGAATCAACGGGTGACACCGAGTACTTTGATTGGATTGATTGGAGGCGGGGGTGGTGGAGCAATTATGAGGGGAGTTATGGGGTGGGACAAATATTATATAAATGCTAATAAGTAGTTTATTAATCGAGCTATGCGGATCAGGCTGGATTCAATTTGTTCATTTTTTCATCAGCTATAAGGGGGGTTTGTGAAATAGTTTTATTTTCGCAAATGCGCGCTTGGCGCGGGATTCAAGAAATGGCCACTTTTTAATATCTCCGAAAGTACTTTAGATATTATTTTCAATTTTGGTATGTGTTAATATGATATAGAACGACAAATTTTAGTTAGAAAAGTTATTATTATTATTATTTTAGTTATAGGTTGTACAATTATTATTTTTTATAACGAAAGTCATATTAGACAATTCAAATTTAAATTTTCGTCATAGTTATATGTGATGGATTATAAAATGGAATATTTAAACAAATATAGATTATATACGGTGTCCTGATTAGCCCGGCCAATTCTATATGGAAATATTCACTTAGATTTTTCTTCTGATTAAATTCAAACTGAAACTATGGTATTATTAAGATTGATACTAATGATAAGTTTTGATTCAAAAAAATTGTTGTAAATGGCCAACCTAATAGACATATTGCATGTTTTTCTTGCAAGAAAGAGTAACGAACCCGAGACAATCCTCCAAAAAACAGCTCTCCTCGATTTTTAAGAAATTTAAATCTATTCAAACAAATGCTTTTGCAGTTGAATCTTAATACACTACTCCAATTAATTGTTCGTTAGTTGCTTTAAGTGACTTAATAGTCGTCAGCCTCACTAACGAGCTGTGATACGGCGAAACGTGTCTGAGGGCGAATATGCCAAAATTATGAAGAGGAAGAACGAAGCATGTGGGTTTGCATAATATATTAAAATTATTTTAATTAATCTACCTTATTATATCTTGATGATAAATAATACAATACTTTAACTGCCCGATACATAATTTTCTATCGTTTGTATTGAATGCATCTCTAAACATAATTTTCAGATGATTTATTCTCGCCACAATTATTTCTACTGCTTCCAGTGGCATTACACTTAAGGTGAAAGATGATGGAACATAAAGACACAATCCACTTGCTTGTAACATGTAAAAAAATAAAAAACTGGCTCGATCCATGGCTGCTGGTGGAAGCCAAGTAGGGTTTATCATTCCACAAGCTTCATGTAGGCCTTTTTCTCTATTCAATTTTTGACATTCTGGAACTCTTAAAGGGAGATTTAGCAAAAAATATACAGTGACAGGCAGAATTAACGTCGCATGTATGGGAAATTATTTTAGTATTTAGGGGTTTGGTGGGAAAAAAATACCTTAAATAAAAATAATTTTTTCTCAAAGAAATGTTTAGAAATAAATTATAAAGACGTTCACAACTTTTGAAAACAATGAAAATTAACAAATACTTGTTTTTGTCGAACTAAAAATCTAATCTAATTACCTACACTAAAACAACTATTTAAAATCACGCATGTTACCTAAAATTATACTTTTTAGTAGCCGTTATTTAGGAAAATAAAATTGTTCAATCCTAGCCTATTCTCCACTGCTTCATAACGAAATATTTTATGGTTTTTGCATGCTCAAATCAATTTATTATTAATTAAAATACGTACACCTCTTTGTTTATTACTACAACTTTATTTTAAATACAAAATTTTTTAAACATTACTCAAACGAAATTTCAAAAAATTCTGTTATATAATTATTTTTTTATTTTTCGCCAAACCCCCAAATACAAACGCCACTGTTTAATGGTTTTTGAATTTCCGATGATGCAGGAACGAGATTAATAATACGTCATTTAATGGTTAGTAGTGGAAAAAAAAGTTTTCCGGTCATTTTGGTTCTTTCTAATTGTTGCTTAAAAGTTAATTCCTTTTAAAATAAATATATAAAAAATCACCTCACCTTAAATAGGAAACAAAACTATACCATAGGAGTCCGGGAATTGCATATATAATGCATAATAATGATATTAGATTGCCCCGTCTAACAACCTGGTCGTATTTAGGCGGCGTACCAAAATGTTTGAAGTCGAGGAGGCGATTGAAGAAGTCAGTCCATTGATGGTGGTAAAGCATAAAAGTAACGCATACGGTCATACATCCTACGAAACCTCCCAAATCTCCTATATCTTCACTTATGGCAATGCCAGTATTATCTACAATTAAATAATAATAGTCACACTAATCTTCTAACATTACCCCACGTACTGGCACGCAATACACAACTGTTTTCACGTAACAAATGAATGTATGTTAGTTGGTTCGTAGTGATGCCAGATCACAACGCAGTCTATTTGGATACGCGAGAGGGAAACATATATTTGCGTGATTGACCATCACTAAAGTCGGTACGGTGTATGAAGTCCGCTAAGCAATAAACCTCTCGAACAAGGTAGTCGGTGGCTCTCAAACAATAAATAATATTTTAGGTATTTTCTAAATAAAATAATTTAGCAAAAAGCATAACTACTTATTTAAAATAGAACATACCATCCTGCACTTGAGCAAATTTTCAGTATTTCTTGGAAAATAGTAATTATTATATATCTTTAACTATAATGATCCCAAAATAAATTATTTCTAGGAAAAAGTACCTGAGGAAATCTTTAACGCATTGACTCAAAATCTTTTTCATTTGATAAATAAAAAAAACTATGAGTGAAAAATAAACAAGATAAAAATATTTGTCGCGGTACATAATTCTAAAATAATTTTGTTTTGGAACCGCTGATTTTGCCCAGGCGACTACAGTGAACCAGTGGAATGTTCGGTACGATCAAGTATAGCGAAGGTATTGTTAACTTAACCGTCTTACTGTTTAACAACCTTTAATGATTTAATCCGATATCGGACTTCATAAAACGAACAGACTTTAGAGTACTACTCTCATGTCTGGAGTTCTGCAACCAAACATACGCTTCGGCTACTGGATTCCATCGAAAGGAGTGGTCTGATCGGAGACCACGAGCTGACAAAGAACGTCGACAGCCTAGAACATCGAAGACCGGTTGGTAATTAATTCCACCTAGATTGAAGAATAGCAGAAATACACGATGAACCGCCGCCCTTCTACATGTGGTTCAACTTAGTACTGCTCGAACTTCATTATTTAAAAATACCTTCATCTGAAGGATGTTGTCTTTATGGTGCGAAGTTCCTGAGGTCGTGTTTCCTAACGAATATAACCTCCAACGATTCAAATTCACCAACGTGAATGGCTTTATTCGCACAAGCACCACTCCCAGAGTGCTTTAAAGGATTTTTCCTATATATGCTCGTGTCATAAAAAAAATGTGAAATGAAATGTGATGCTTTTATAAAACTCTTGTGTGGGGAATTTTTGAATTTTAATAATCGAAAAACCTATTTACAAACACTGTCTATTATGTACCTACCTTTAACCGTAAAAAATACATGTACGGCAGTACCTAGGGCGCTAAGCAGGGAAATTGTCCTTAGAATGGCAGAAACGGCATAAAAAAAGGTTTTATATCTTTTGTCACGTTTTTGAGGATACCAAAAGAACATACTTAAAATAGTTAGAGTGTAATAAAATGGTTTACTCTTTTGTACGTGATACATTTTGTGTATGCAAATGAGAATAGAATTTTTTTTCTAAAGACCATTTCTGTTAAATTACAAAGCAATGCATTTGGCTTTAATTTAAAATAAAAAAATATATAACGACAATTTAATAATTTCTAATAAAAAGCTAAAATGTTTAAAGGTTTAGGGCAATTATGTGACGAAGTGCAATCGAAAAGTTTTCTCCATAGCTATGAAAGAGACAATTTTTTTTGTTCTATTTTTCAACATAATTTTACGACTCTGTGGTTTAAGCAGCAGTCACGGGGAACTATAGGACGAGAGTTCTTAGGTTCAGACTCCACGGCCGGTAAACCGCATCGCACTTGGTGGATTTTAGCGGTATAAGTCCTGACGGTGCTGTCTGGCGTCATGCAAAAAAATATGGAAGAGTTAAGGCTGATTCTCACAATCGTGTAAGGCACATGCTCGGCAAAATATATTTATCATTGAAATTTTGTGGGTGTCATTTACTATTTTACCGAGTCGGTGCCTTGCCGTTGCCGAGCACGATAGTGAGAATCAGCCTTTAAAAATCTGATATTCCCATTCATGCCGGTGACCATGAAGGCTGTGATCGAATATCTCGTAGGGTATGGAGGACGGTACGCAATCCCCAATCGGTAGGTTATACCGCAATATGAGAAAACAAAGGGTTGATAACCATCGGGGAAGCAGCGTATGATCGAGAACCGTGGTTTGGGGCCCACTTTAAGCTGTAGATCCCTTCGGGCATGGCCCAATCGAGCGTACAAAGAGGGAAACATACACGGTGTTGAAAGAGGGTCGGTACTCCGGAATAACTCCGGTGCATCGCATTGCAGCGGAAAATGGGGAAAAGTTTGTTTGGTTTTGAAGGAGGAATAGTTTGCAATTTAAAACACCCTCTACCCCCTCAACTCCCGGGCGCGGGTGGGGTAAGTTCAGATTTTCAAATGGAACCCCATATTTTTTATTGGCGTATCGTATTCTCCGACCAAAAATAAACATCTCTTGTCCGACAAATTTTTTTATTCGGGCCCATCCTTCACCAATAATCACCATGAAAAAAAACAAAATCAGAACCGTGCGAAAATCAAGATTTATCCCGGAAATACTCTTTTTCTCTGTCTTGTACTAAAAAATGCCCGTGGAAAAAGTTGTTTGTATATAACAAAATAATAAATAATACTATTGAACAAAATATTGTGTCGACACAGAATCTGACAGGAATAACAATTAATGCCCAGGAAATGTCACAGCAACTATAAATATGTATATATAAAGTAATATGTATAATATTGAATTAAAAATAAAAATATTACTTTATTGAATAAAACTATAGAAATAGAGCATAAACTGAAAGATACTTCTATTATTTTTAGGTTATGTTGTTTTATAATTGTGACTAGAAATTAGTTGACGGACACCGCCAGCATGTTATATATTTCCGAGAGATATTGGTGGGTGGGGGGTGGTTTAAATTGCAAACTATTACTCCTTCAAAACCAAACAACTTTTTCCCCAGACATTTCCGCTGCAATGCGATGCCACGGAGTTATTCCGGGGTACGGACATTTTTTCAACACCCTATATATGATATTTAAACTTATCAAAAATTATTCTTGTTTTATGTTCAGCGACAAACTACTTTAATGTCCCTCGTAGGTAACAACTTTTTGTTAATCTCTAGTTAAGTGGTACAACGTTTAAAGGTTCGCTGCAATTGCATTATGTTGTTAAATGAGTTGCCAGTAGCAAAAGAACGAATAACTATATAGAGTATCAGTTAATAATTTAGTTTTTCATATAAATGAGACGAGCTTCTAATAAAAATGTGCAAATCATACCGTAAAATATTAGTCCATCAATAAAACTTGGGTAATAAGCATGTAACAACTTTTAGTTTGTTACATATTTAATAAAAACGATTTGGGCCTTTTGTAAACTTACAATCGTGATTTATATGCAGTTTGTTATGAAAATGGCTTATTATATTTATATTTAAATGGTTGACTACGTGAGTGTGCTCGGGTTTACTTCAGTAAAAGACGCTTTACCTCACGTGCAACTATGCCATACACGCCTGTTTTCAGTTAACAAGTGTATGTAGGTGAGTAGGGTAATAGTCGCGTCTTTCCCTTGAAATCGTGCTTGTATACGAATTTTTTTACGATGTTGCCGATGAAAGAAATAATAATTTTGGTATAAAAATAGTTAGAATATAGTAAAATTTCTTTCCTTCCACTCTAAGCTCCTGATATGGTTTGTTCCCACTGACCTATAACTATGGGTACGTACAACTTATGGGGTGCGCAGTAAAAAGTACAATTTTATGCTCGTGAAAAGGTTTATTAATTATAAATATAATAATATAAAAGCTTGGTGTTGTTGCAGTTTTTATAAATAATGGATTTGACAGTGGGATTGATTTATTAAATCAAATCTTGCGTTTCAGCGAAGTTGCGTGAAAAATTTGTACGAAATATCGTTTTAAAATATAAAACAAGGAAAGGGAGGAAGTTATTTCCGTGTTCATCATTTTTTATTTAGATCCCAAATATAGATACCGAAAAGTATTTTTAGTAGAGTGTTAAATTAATTTAAAAAAATTTAAATATATTTTTTCTACACTCGCCGGCACAAAATTCCGCCACCCTAATATTTTGGTCAAGTTTGATATTTTATAACTTTGTTATTTTTTAAGCGATTTTCATGATTTTGTTATCAGTTTGTAGATCCGTGTACTGTGTTTTTCCTTAATTATTTTTTAAAGTAACACTTTTTGATTAGGCTATGTTATACAGGAGTAAATCAAACTGATGTTTTTTGTCATAATTTCAAAATACCCTGTAGGAAAATTGAGATCGATAATTGTATTTACATACTGTCTCTTGTAATCTTTGATGTATTCTAAACATTTCGACTTTTGATTCATTACATTATCTCATTTTAGCTGCGAGCTGCAAAATTTTAAATGAAACGCTGATTTGAAGCCTATTTTCATTAAGAAAAACAAAAACTAGTTATATCATAAAGTTAATTAAGAGGAACAATTTTATTATCGTATATTTCCTTCTGTCGCAGCAATGACACTTTGCAGTCTTCGTGATGTCGAACGATTAAGGATATTTATCCTTTCTTGAGGGATAGCCTGACATTCTTCGGTCAGCGCCAATCGTAAGTCTTGCAAGGTTTGTGGTTGTACCGGACGACGACGAACAGACCTTTTAAGTTGATCCCAAAGATGTTCGATTGGGTTGAGATCCGGGCTACATGCGGGCCATTCGAATCTTGGAAGTCCAAATTCATCCAGATATTCGTATTACATGTGCAACGTGAGGTCTAGAATTATCATGCATTAATATAAATTGATTCCCAATGAAAGGAGCAAATGGAACAACAACTTCTTGGAGGATTTCCTCAATGTAACGGTGGGCGATTAGAGCTAAACAAAAACAATATTGGTGCGTGCTTCAGTAGAAATATCAATAACATAGGTAC
This sequence comes from Barypeithes pellucidus, assembly GCA_963991005.1. Classification (NCBI taxonomy): domain Eukaryota; kingdom Metazoa; phylum Arthropoda; class Insecta; order Coleoptera; family Curculionidae; genus Barypeithes; species Barypeithes pellucidus. The sequence goes on along the minus strand of OZ022562.1, from coordinate 16,456,403 downwards.
ATTTTCTAAAAATATCATCGTTTCATTTAAAATTTTGCAGCTCGCAGCAGAAATGAGATAATGGAATGAATCAAGAAACCAATTTAGAATACATCAAAGATGACAAGAAACAGTATATAAGTAAAATTATCCATATCAATTTTCCTACATGGTGTTTTGAAATTGCGACAAAAAACAACAGTTTGATTTACTCCTGTATATATAGTATAGCCTAATCGAATAATGTTACTTTATAAAATAAATAGGGAAAAACACAATAAATTGATCTACAAACAGATAACAAAATCATGAAAATCGCATAAAAAATAAAAAAGTTATAAAATATCAAGCTTGACCAAAATTTCAGGGTGGCGGAATTTTGTGCCGGTGAGTATATATTACACCCCAATAAACTTATGTAGAGGTGTTCACTAATTTTCACTTGTAATCTCCGTAGATCTTGGATTACCGGAATTTTTTTCGAACTCACAAATCGAAGACGAGGAACAATTTTTTCAAAACATTCAAGAACTGGCAAAAACCACAAAAATATTTTTTTTAAATTTCCACCTACATTAGTGAATAACTATAAAATAGGTTTATTTTAAGCAATTTTTGTTAGTTCTATTAAAATAAAATCGGTGGAACATCCTATTTTCATTTTTAAAAACAAAATTTCAAGTCCATTCCATGTGTCATTATTTTGATATAAATGTTTCCACTTATTACTGTCGTCTAAGGTACCCTGGACGATGAATATTTCCGTTAATCTATTGGATTTCCATGGTAGCCAAACAAAAAACAAGTCTCTGATCGGCTTAGAAATGCCGGTGTGAAATTTTCAAGCCAAAAACCGTCCTAATTTGACAGTGAGGAGTTCAAATGACAATTAGAACTAAAACTATTTTCGAAACACGAGTGCTATATACTTAAACATTCATCGAATTAACTTTCGAGAAGATTTCAGAGATATTGTACTAATATCTAACTACAATGCGTGTTTGTATTTTTATAATAAATTTGTGGTTCCATAACATAAGTTGTTGTATTAGTATTCCATTCCTTTATTATAATATATTTTAATCCATTTCACTTAACAGTGTAAGATAGGAGTAAGATGTTTTCATCAGCTGAAATAATAAAACGAAAATCAATTAATTTCATAGTCAACTTGTGAACAGATTTATAGACATAGATTTTACAAATCACTGGAACCAGCGAATGTTTATTTCATTATTCATTACTGAATAATCGGAATTATTAATCAATAAACTTATGTATAATGAACATTTTATGAAGGGTGTTAATTTACAAAAGAATATTTGCATCGTTCATGGCTTAACTCACTGGGAGGGGGTAGTTGTTACCCTTAATGTATTAAATGGGAAGGGCGCATCAAGTAACACATCATTTTAAAGGTAGCTTAAATATTTACTTACCACTGTATTTATTATTTTTGAGTGGTGCCGGATCCGCACATGAGGCGTCAAAGCAGACAAGCTGCAATACGCCCGGCGTACAGCGGTGCTAGTCGCTATCAGTACGCTTAGCGGAGAAGAGCACGTGTTCATTGTAGAATAGAACACTATACCCCGCATTCAAAATGATACTGATTTGCACATATACTATAATGAATTAAAATAATGTTCAATGTATACAGTGGCGCAGCCAAGGGGGAGTTTGAGGATCGAAACCCCCCAAAATTCTTTATCATACACATTTTTAAACAAACATATAACTAATTATTACAGGGTGGCCTATCGAAAACGAAACAGAGACATTTACTGGCAGCTCAGTTCATTTTTGGAAAAACGCTCAGACCCGTCGATTTTGTTTTCGAGGGGGACACAAAATTGGAAAAAAATCAATTGTAAAAATCACCCCCTGGACGGGGGTGGCACCACCCCTAAAATCTTAAATGGAAAGGGGGGGTCGAGTGATACCGTATTTTAAAGGTCTTTCAATTCCCTTTATAATGATGTAAAATTCACAATACTTCAGTTCAGTAGTTTTGGAGATTTATTGATTTTAAGCTTACAGTACACTATAATAGGTACATCTGATTAGTTTGTACCACTTTCAGAAGAAACTTGAGTAAAGTTACTTATTAATTTAATGCTTTTCTTCACTACGCCCATGGTTTGTTTATCATTTTGGTGTTCAAAATAGCGATTGGAGCGGTTTTTGTCGCGAAAAAAGTGGTTTATTGAAGGAAGATAAGCAGGAAATGTCTCGTACTTATTTTAAATAGGAATTTGTACATAGTTTGCGATTGATTCGACCAAACTTTGTTGTTAAAATACCTTTTACCGCTTTATTCATAAATTAACCATGGTATATTCCACGGCAGAAAGGATTGAAATTATCGAAATATTTTTCGGAAATAATCAGTGCGCTAATAGAATAGCACACATATTTAATGAGCGACATGAGAACAGTAACGTGCATCGAAAATATGTCCTAGAACTTATAGCTAAATTTCGGGACACTGGATCAGTCGCCAATAAAAAACGCAACATTGAAAATCCCATAAGGAACGAAGCAATAGAAGTGGAGGTTTTAGGGCATGTTTATGTAGATCCTACGTTAAGTACCCGCAAATTGGATACTGTGTGTGGTGTTAGTCGATGTAGTATCCAACGGATTCTGAAGGCCCACCTTGTACAAGAACTTAATGAAGACGATTTTGATCGGCGATTACAATTTTGTGAAGATATGAGTGAACGAATTATAAACGATGAACATTTTCTATTCAACACTTGCTTTTCCGACGAAGTTCCTTTTTCTTACATGGCCTAGTAAACCGTCATAACTGCCGATATTGGTCAGATTCTAATCCCAGAGTTTATCATGAGGTACACACACAGCAGCCACAAAAATTAAATGTTTGGGCTGGTATTTTGGCGATCATTTAGTTGGTCCTTTTTTCTTGCCTGGAAATTTAACCGGTGAAATGTATTTGGAATTACTGCAAGACGCCATAGATCCTACATTAACAGCCATAATTGAAAATGGGAATGATCGGCGGTACATTGCGAATAGGTTGATGTTCCAACAGGATGGTGCCCCACCACATTACGCATTACGTGTTCGACAATATTTAGATCAGACGTTTCCAGGTCGATGGATTGGTAGAAGAGGTGCCATTGAATGGCCCCCAAGATCGCCAGACTTATCACTTTTGGATTTCTTTCTGTGGGGTCACTTAAAAAGCAAAATCTATGCTACTCAACCAACATCGTTAGAAGATTTGCGACAAAGAATTGTGAATGAGTGCCTTCAAATTACTCCTCAAATATTGCAAAATGTGCGGCAACGTTTTTGAGCAAAATCTTTATTACTGCATGGAGAGTCATGGTGGTCATTTCCAACATTTACTTGGCTGACGGGTCAGTTCATTCTTAATTTTTAAAGTACTTTGCTACCAAATGTATTGATTTCCACTAATGATGTATTAAAGTTTTATTTAAGTTTAAAATCAATAAATCTCCAAAACTACTGAACTGAAGTATTATGAATTTTAGATCATTATAAAGGGAATTGAAAGACCTTTAAAATAAGGTATCACTCGACCCCCTTTCCATTTAAGATTCTAGGGGTGGTGCCACCCCCGCCCAGGGGGCTGCACTTGTTGACGTGATTTTGTTCCGATTTTGTGTCCCCCTCGAAAACAAAATCGACTGGTCTGAGCGTTTTTCCAAAAAAGAACTGAGCTGCCAGTAAATGTCTCTGTTTCGTTTTCGATGGGCCATCCTGTATATAAACCAGAAATTTAATAAACGCACCCCACCGAAATTTTTCTGTAAAACTCCCAGAAAGAAAATTCTGGCTGCCCCACTGAATGTGCACACTTTTTGGTTTATTTTTTACTCACCTAAAGATTCTAAATTATATATAATCGAGTTTTTAAATTTTTTATAATTTGATGTTTCTACCTGAGTTTGACTTGTTTTTAGAGTTAGGTTAACGTTGTTAACTTGTGTTTCTTGTATTTACCAATAGTTTGAATAACTAGAGCTAATATTAATTAATTTGAAACGTAACATTGTTGTAACAGAGTACCCCGCTAGGGGGGTACAGTGTTGCATTCGACATGCGTAGAGATAATAATTTCATATAAAACAATATATAAATTCAATGCAACAAGGACTCAGGAAATCCGTTGCTAAGGCATCAATAAACCTATGCAAAATACAATATATATTTTAACTTAATATTTTTTTGCAACACTGTGCGGTAGGTCAGTTCTAATGATGTGCATTTGTGGAACGCGATTTCTCAAAAACTCAACAAATTATAAATTATGGTATAATGGGAAAGAGATTACTATAATTACTACTTACAATAAAAAATATAGTGTACCCAGCGTAACCCATGGAGAAAGGTGCTTCCAGATATATTGGTTTTTGAGATCTAGCAAGAACAAACACAATGTCTCTTTTAATTTTAACATCCATTTCATACCACCCGGAGTCATATATGTAGTTAGTAAGATCCAAACTCTAAAAAAATCATGATTTTGAGATTAAGTTTTGAGCAGAACTACAAAACTATATTTTTGATAATAGTTGTTGTACGGTGCAATTTCAAACCTCCTAATGAAATTAAATCAAACCCCAATCCATAGTATTTTTTTATGATTTTATGATTCACGTTGGTTTTGAATCGTTGGAGGTTATATTCGTTGGAAAAACGACCTCGGGAAGGTCGTTCCATAAGGATGAAGCCCTCCATGAAAGAATTCTTAAATAATGAAGTTCGAGGAGTATTAAGCTTAACCACATATGGATGGGCGGCAGTGGTTCGTCGTGTATTTCTGCTTCTATTCGTCGCTCTGGGCGGAATTATGAGGGCAAGGTCAGCCGAGCACTTATCATACCAAAGAGAGTCAAATCCCCAACCTGTCTTCGATGTTCTAGGCTGTCGAGGTTCTTCGTCAGCTCGTGGTCTCCAATTAGACAAATGGCCCTCCTTTCGATGGAGTCCAGTAGCCGAAGAGTATGTTTGGGTGCAGAGCTCCAGACATTAGAGCAGCACTCTAGTGAAGGTCGAATCTGGGCTTTGTATAGTGTCAAAAGTTGTTGAGGTGTGTAGAACTTTCAGGTTTGAAAGAGTACACCAAGTTTCTGAGAAGCTATCTTGGCGATTGCCACAACGTGATTATGCCAAGACATATTTCCTCCTATATCCGGTTCTGTAATGATAACCTTTTTAGAGAAAACTGCTGCCTGGGTTTAGTTAGCGTTAAATTCGACTTGGTTACTGTCACCCCAAGCCAAAATTTCTTCCAGCCCTTTGTTGAGGCGTGATACTTCATGTTGTCTGCGAAGATGTGCGTCGGCAGCCGATGTTTGTGCATTCAAAGAGAAAGATGAGACAAGTGTGCTATCGTCAGCAAAACTAAATATCGAATTTTTCGTTTTCACTAGAAGGTCGTTAATGTACAGTAAGAAGAGAGTGGGAGACAATATGGACCTTTGAGGAACACCGGCATTGATGGTGAAGGTGTCTGAGAGAAATTCGTCAATCGCCACTTGCAGAGAGCGGTCCTTAAGAAACCTAGATAACCATGCACAAGATCGAGTTGGCATACCATAGGATCGCAGTTTACTTTGAAGTTCCTCATGCCAAACACGATCACAGGCTTTAGAGATATCCAGTGCAACAGCCCGAGACTCCCCAGGATGTTCGATTGCGTTGTTCCAAAGATGGGTGACATAGGCTAGAAGATCCACCACCATCTCCACAGTATGGTGGTACAACATAAGAAACACATTCGCGGGCCTTCGATTTTGTGAAGAAAATATATTTTTTCATCATTATGGAAAAATGCTTCCTAGCATTACTTACACTTACCTCGTCGATTAATCTCTGACCCGCATGGCATGAAAAAAATACTCCTGTTATGTATCCACTAACATAAATAATAGCTTTTGGAGTGGATTCCTAAAAACATCGGGAAAAAAAACTTCGATTCTGTTTATTTGAAGACAGTGACAATAAAATCGTAATTTGCATGCTGATATTCAAAGTTTGCACTTAATAGGTGCGAACAGTTTTCCTTTCCTCCTAATATTATTACCTTAAGTAATTGACTCCCCAAGGCACCAATAATGAAAGCAGATGTGATGAAAATGCTTCCAGTGGTTACTTTTACTAAGTTACTTAACTCCTTAGATATCCTAAAAAATATTCATACTCATCATATACGTATTATGTACTACGACAAAAAAAATGCTTCACTATCACAGTATAAGCTCATAATCAGCGACGTCTTTATGATAATGCTGCTTACACTGTGAGTTAGCATAGCATAATCGGACCTCGCCTGTAAATTTATTAAAAATTGAACGATTAGTGGTGACCGGTGTGTCATAGTTTTATGAGTTAAGACATTTTTTTTGGTAAATGGCTCGTCATAGGTTGTACAATTATTGTTGTTTGGAACGAAAGTCATAAACTCCTGGACAAAATTAACGCAACATTATAAAATTGCCATATTTTTGATGCTATTTTTTTTCTGAATTTATGATCCGATTTGAATGATTTTTTTTGCATTGTAGGTTGGTTCCTTGACAATGTCATAGTTTTCGCTGTTTATGATGAAAATTTAATTTTCGATTTATACTGGGTTTACTAAAAATGCTATGTTTTTTCCGAAAATTCGCATCACCCTGTGGAGTATATTATCAACCGAAGGTCCATCTTTCCCAACATTTTCTTTTTTGGTTTACTTCATTATCTCTGTTATTAAAGGAGATACACCGTTTTGTAGCGTACATGTTTTTATGGACTTTAATATGTTTTCAAGTTGACTATGGACTTTTTCTGACATTCCAAGCGATGTGTCAGCAGATGTTGTGTTTTAAAGTTACAAAGGTTAAACTGATAAAAACTGTTCGGAAACTGCTTATTAAACGTTCGTTTCGTATGCCCAGTTGCCCGACGAGTATTTTAATCTTGAAACACACTTGAAAACATTTAACAATGAATGTGTTGAATATTAAAGTCTATAAAGACATGTTACACTATAAAACGGTGTATCTCCTTTAATAACAGAGATAATGAAGTAAACCAAAAGAAGAAAATGTTGGGGAAAGATTGACCTACCGTTTAATGTTAACGGCAATATGTTTCGGTTGCTAATATACTCCACAGGGTGATGCGAATTTTCGGAAAAAACATAGCATTTTTAGTAAACCCAGTATAAATCGAAAATTAAATTTTTATCATAAACAGCGAAAACTATGACATTGTCAAGGAATCAACCTACAATGCAAAAAAATCATTCAAATCGGATCATAAATTGAGAAAAAAAATAGCATAAAAAATATGGGAAATTTATAATGTTGCGTTAATTTTGTCCAAGAGTTTATTTATTAGACAATTTAAATTAAGTTATAGGTAATGGAGTATAAAATGGAATATTTAAGGAAATATATATTATATAGGATTTTCTGATTAACCTTGCCAATTCTGGATGGATATATTCACTTACATATTTCTCTTCGCCGTCACAAAATAAGCATTTTACATGTTTTTCTTGCAAGAAAGAGCAACAACACCGAACAAACCCTACCGTTTTAATTCGTTGTAGTTGCTTTAAGGGACTTAATAGTCGTCGGTCTCGCTAACGAGCTGTGATATGGCGAAACGCGTCTGAGGATGAATATGCCAAAACTATAAACAGAAAGCTTCGTGCTTTCGCATGTCGCTTTTCATAAATTAAAACTATTTTAAATAATATACCTTATTATATCTTGATGATAAATAATACAATACTTTAACTGCTCGAAACGTAAGATTCTATCGGGTCCATTGAATGCATCTCTGAACATAATTTTCAAATGATTTATTCTCGCCACAATTATTTCTGTTGCTTCCAGTGGCATTACACTTAAGGTGAAAGATGATGGAACATAAAGACACAATCCAGTTGCTTGTAACATGTAAAAAAATAAATAACTGGCTCGATCCATGGCTGGTGGAACCCAAGTAGGGTCTATCATTCCACAAGCTTCATTTAGACCCTTTTCTTTATTCAATTTTTGACATTCTGGAACTCTTAAAGGGATACTTAGCAGAAAATATACAGTGACAGGCAGAATTTACGCCGCATATATGGGAAAATATTTTAGTGTTTAGATTTCAACAAAAATCGATGCTGGCAATGGTTTTTACATAATAAAAAATATCAATAACAATTAAGCAGTGGCGTTTGTCTCTAGGGGTTTGGTGGGAAAAAAATTACCTTAAATAAAAATCAATTTTTCTCAAAGAAATGTTTAGAAATAAATTATAAAGACGTTCACAACTTTTGAAAACAATGAAAATTAACAAATACTTGTTTTTGTCAAACTAAAAATCTAATCTAATTAATTACATTAAAACAACTAAAATTATACTTCTCAGTAGCCTTTATTTAGGAAAATAAAATTGTTCAATCCTAGCCTGTTCTCCGCTGCTTCATAACGAAATATTTTATGGTCCTTGCATGCTTAAATCAATTTATTATTAATTAAAATACATGCGCGTTTTTGTTTATTAGTACAACTTTATTTTAAATACAAAATTTTTTTAACTATTACTCAAACGAAATTTAAAAAAATTCTGTTATAAGAAATAAGAAGATACACGCTGTCTTCGGAAGTTCTTACCAAATGGGAAACTTTTTAATTATTAACTCTACGAAAAAAAGTACCTCTTCCTAAAAAGTCCTGCTTGGCAAGAAAATAAATTTGTACAAGAATATTTGTATGTTGGACATACAGGGTGGCTTCAAAAAGTATTGAGTTTAAAATTTATAAAAGACGTCGGCTATATTTACAAAACTAAAAACTTTTAAGAGTGCATGTTTAAAGGCTAACAGACTATAACAATTACACAATAAAAACTCTACTTAAGAGAACTACTTTTATGACGGATAAAAATTAGTTCACTAATTTCTATGGGGTGGCCAATTTCTAATTTCCCAATAACAAATAAAACTAAATGACTCCAAAAATAATCTAGGTCTCCACATGGCCCCCGTCTTTTTGCATACAAATGATTGTCCTTCTAGAAAACTCTGACACAGCGTTTCTGATCATATGAGGAGTAACTAGCCGGATACACTCTCTTATAGTTTTTTCTAGGTGATCAATATCACGGAATGGTCTGTGCTTGTACACCAATTGCTTCAAATGACCCCATAAGAAAAAATCTAGGGATGTAATGTCCGGTGACCTAGGTGGCCAGGGTACTTCTGAACGGCGTCCTATCCATCTTTGTGGAAAAGTTCTGTCCAAATATTCGTTGACCCTGGCTGCGCTGTGACAAGGAGCTCCATCATGCTGATACCAAACAGTCTGTCGCGCGTTTAATAAATATAAAAATTTCGGTTCTTAGGAAATTTAAGTAAATTTCACTATTAATATTTTGATGAAAAAAATATTGACCCACTATTTGATTATTTAAAATATCGCACCAAACATATTCGTTTTGAAATACGTTTGGTCACGGCATTCGATTACGAAATTGGAGTTCACATCGCTCCACCAACGATAATTCTGGGAACATACGACACCATAGGAAGTAAATGTTGCCTCGTCACTGAATAAAATTCTCCTGAAAAGAAAATGTCGTCCTTAACTTCTTCTTGAAATCAAGCCCAGAACAAGAAACGCGATTCCATATCTCCAGGTTTGAGCATGTGTACAAATTTAGGCTTATACGGATAAAATTTATTTATTCTAAGTATCTTACTAGCCGAAGCTATTGACACGTTATCTTGAACTGTCTTCTTTATTCCTTCCAATGAAATTTTTGGATTTTCCACAACCACTTGCAATACTTGTAATTGATTTTCTTCAGTAAGTGTTCGAACTGCATGTTTCTTCTTGAAATTATTTTCGACAGAGCCAGTATTTTTAAATTTATTGACGACATTGCCGACAGTAACGTGGCTAATATGTTTATTTCGGTGTCTAGTATTAAAAATGTCAGCAGACTCGCGATGCGTCTTATAATTATCGCCAACAATAAGAACTATTTCAATTTTTTCATTAACAGTCAGTTTAATCCTCACTATTATTGTTTAAAGTAACTAAGAAACGGAAAAATCTTATTCCCAAATCTTTACGACTATTAGTTTTGTAAATATAGCCGACGTCTTTTATAAATTTCAAACCCGGTACTTTTTGAAGCCATATACCATGTATGTCCAACATACAAATATTCTTGTGCAAATTTATTTTCTCACCAAGCAGGACTTTTTAGGAAGAGGCACTTTTTTCGTAAAGTTAATAATTAAAAAGTTTCCCATTTGGTAAGAACTTCCGAAGACACGCTGTATAATTTTTTTTTAATTTTTCGCCAAACCCCCAAACACGAACGCCGCTGTTTAATGGTTTTTGGATTTCCGATAATGCAGAAACGAGATTAATAATACCTCATTTAATGGTTAGTAGTGGAAAAAAAATTTCCGGTCATTTTGGTTGAAAATAATTGTTCCTTAAAAATTAATTCCTTTTAAAATAAATATAAAAAAATCACCTTAAATAGGAAACAAAACTATACCATAAAATTCCGGGAATTGCATAAAAAATGCATAATAATGATATTAGGTTGCCACGTCTAACAACCTGGTCGTATTTAGGCGGCGTACCAAAATGTTTGAAGTCCAGAAGGTCATTGAAGAAGTTAGTCCATTGATGGTGGTAAAGCATAAAAGAAACGCATATGGCCATACATCCTATGAAACCTCCCAAATCTCCTATATCTTCACTTATGGCAATGCCAGTATTATCTACAATTAAATAATAATAGTCACACTAATCTTCTAACATTATCCCACGTTCTGGCACGATATACACAACTGTTTTCACGTAACAAATGAATGTATGTTAGTTGTTTTGCAGTGATGCCAGATCACAACGCAGTCTATTTGGATACGCGAGAGGGAAACGTATTCGGCGCGATTTTCCCGTGAATTCCCCCGTGTTCCTATAAACTTTAAACGTTAAAGTATTTGTGGCTTTATTATTAACGTATTAAATTTACCAATTGTAGCATTATCGCTCTTTGGTTCTGTTGTGAAATATTTTATAATAATAAATGTTGTGATGTGATTTGAAATTTGCGTGATTGACCATCATTAGAGTACTACTATCATGTTTGGAGTTCTGCAACCAAACATACGCTTCGGCTACTGGATTCCATCGAAAGGAGGGCCATTCGTCTGATCGGAGTCCACGAGCTGACACAGAACGTCGACCGCCTAGAATATCGAAGACCTTGCCGGCTTAATTCCACCTAGAGTGACGAATAGCAGAAATACACGACGAACTGCCGCCCTGCTATATGTGGTTCAGCTTAGTACTCCTCGAACTTCAATATTTAAAAATACCTTCGTCTGAAGGATCTTTATGGATGGAACGACGTTCCTGAGTTCGTGTTTCCCAATCAATATAACCTCCAACGATTCAAATCCAACGTGAATCGCTTTTTGCGTACACGCACCACTCCCAGAGTACCTTAAAGGATTTTTCTATAGTGCTTGCGTTTGATCATAAAATAAAACTGGTCCCTTTGGACGAGTGCTAAAATGTGATGCTTTTAATTTGGGGGATTTTTGAATTTTAATAATCGAAAAACCTATTTTCAAAAGCTGTCCATTATGTACCTACCTTTAATTGTAAAGAATACATGTACAGCAGTACCTAGAGCGGTAAGCAGGGAAAGTGTCCTTAGAATGGCAGAAACGGCATAAAAAAAGGTTTTATATCTGTTGTCAAGTTTTTGAGGATACCAAAAGAACATACTTAAAATAGTTAGAGTGTAATAAAATGGTTTACTCTTTTGTACGTGATACATTTTGTTTATGCGAATAGAATTTTTTTTCTAAAGACCATTTTTGTTAAATTACAAAGCAATGTAGTGGTTTTAATTTTAAAATAAAAAAATGGATAACGACAATTTAATAATTTCTAATAAAAAGGTACAATGTTTAAAGGTGTAGTGCAATTATGTGACGAAGTGCAATCGAAAAGTTTTCTCCATAACTATGAAAGAGACAATGTTTTTTGTTTTATTTTTCAACATAATTTTCGATTCTGTGGTCAAGCCCCACGGTCGGGTTTGTTCGATTTGCACTAGGTGGATTTTAGTGGCATAAGTCCGTTACTGTCCGACGTCATGCAAAAAATAGTTAAGAGTAAAGGCTGATTCTGACTATCCCACACAGCACATCTCATTTCAGAAATATCTCTGAAATATTTCAGATGTCTCAAAAACATAACATTTCATATCAATATTGCTGAAATATTTCTGAAATCTAACTTGTAATGTTTCATCCAGAATATTTATGAAATATTTCAGATTCGTTTCATTGATTTATTGAAATAACGTCTGCGCAGATTGTGTGGGACTGCTAAGAGATGGCACTACGCGTTATTTTTCTTTCTTCTTTCTCGACTACCGTTGATTAAACAGAAGTATAAGCAGTATGGATCAGCGTTGCCACAGCTACCCCAAATGGGGTAGATCTACCCCGATTCATCATGATTTTACTCAACGAATATTTATAACCAGGAAGAAGACAAACTGCCGTGTTAAATAATATAATCGAAGCAGGCATGATACGGCGACATCTATTATGCCTGGCGCGCACGTGCTTTTCAAATGTCACTTTTGTCCAAATTTTTATTACTGTCAATATTTTTAAGTGACATTTAAGCAAAGAAAACATCAAAACCCTTTAATTTGATTTACTAATTAGGGAAAATCAAATATTAGGATTTTGACATAGATTTTCAGCTGTAAATATCGCTTTAAAATTGTCCTTACATACTTTTATATTATTATTGAACTAGTAACGAAACTAGAAATAAAGAATTCAGAGATTGAAGGTTGTAATTAGTTTTATTAAAAAATAAGAAATAAATCATAATTTACATAAAATATTTTATCATCTTCAAACAAATCAAGGTAAATACAATACTATATGTACAGCTACTAACCAAGTAAATATATGCACCATATATCATTATGATTATGGGCTTCCAATTTGTTTGTTTCGTAGCATACTCCTGGCAACATTAGTGATCGAAGTCCTCTTTAATGTTCAGTCATTATGGGATTCTCAATTAAGCTATGAAAAGAAAGAATTATTATAATAATATATTACCGGACTTATCAAAATTCTGGCTACGGGTTAATATAACTAAGCTGTAAATATTATGTTGTAGCTTTTGACTTGTAGATGGTAAAATTCTTTAAAAATGTGTTTTGTTGCTAGTTTGCGTGACAAGTTTGGGACATAATCGGACAATTTTATAATGTAAAATAACAATAACGAATAAAAAATTAGTAAAAAAATATTTCAATCATAAATTACTTACCTGCAACAAAACGAAAAGGTCCGTTTTCGTGAAAAGAATAGAAAATTAAAAATTATTTTAGAATTTAATGACGCTTCCTCCACAATTTTCAATCACATTATAAATCATGTGTTACTTGATTTTATTTCATTCCAGACGAAGGATGTTCGGTTGTGAAATAATTTAAGAACGTGTGCTGCTCGCATTCTATGTCTGCATCAACCTTCCCCGCTTCATTAAAGGGAGACAAATATAGCTTAGATCAAATCGAACAAACCCGAACAAATACACTCACGTTTTTGACTTTCAGATATAGCTACGTAAGTCTGATATTGACACAGAATGATTGACACAAAAGGATAAACGTATGGAGTAACCTGCCTGGCTGTGACGTCACTTGAACGGCCTACTTATATGCTTCGATCCCCGCCATAAGCGGTCTCACCGGGCTGATTTTACTTTCTCGCTCTCCTCAAGCAAATCTACCCCGTTCGAGCAAAAATACAGTAAACAATTGCTTCACGCTAGATGCCATAGCGGGTGCTAAAATATTTAACGAGGGAATATGACAAAATTTTAATATAACAGTATATTAATAACGTATCGGCATAAATTCTACCCCGTATCGGCCCAATTCTACCCCGCTCCTTCCATAAATGTACCCCCATAATAATACAGCGTGTTGCAACACTGGTATGGATACGAGAACGAAAGAGTTTGACACCGGTCTGCAGGTGGTGACTTCCTATCAATGGAAAAGGCTTCCTTTTCTTGGTAGTAAAGTAACTTCAATCTGAATTAGTATTTCAAAGTGCTACTGAGGTAGGTAGACAAAAATACGAGTAATACGACCTTATTGTATGTATATAAGGTATTATCGGGTGGTCTGGGAAATAACAAATGTATTTTTTTAATAATAATATGTTCTTGAATGCTATATTATTCCATTTTATATTTCAGAAATCTTACAAGAAAACATTTCAGAAATGTAATTATGAAATATTACTTTTATGGGACATTTTTAGGTTTAAACATTTCATCAATATCTCATCAATATTTCGAAATATTTCTGAAACATTTTAAATCTTTCAGAGAAACGTATATGAAATATTTCTGAAACAAGATTGTGCTGTGTGGGATGACAACGGCAACGGCAAGACACCTGTTCGGCAAAATATATTTATCATTGAAATTTTGTGGTTATAAATTCATATTATTGGCAAGCGACGGCCTGTCAAAATTCATGATTAATATATTTTGCCGAGCCGGTGCCTTGCCGTTGCCGAGCACGATAGTAAGAATCAGCGTTCTATTATCCCCATTCATGCAGGAAGTGATCGCATATCTCGTAGGGTCTGGGGGACGCACTCCCCAATCGGTTGGTTATACCGCAATATGAGAAAACAAAGGTTTGATAACCCTCGGGTTTGTCGGGTTTGTTCGAACAAACCCTCGGGGAAGTAGCGTATGATGGAGAACCGTGGTTTGGGGCACACTTTAAGCTGTAGGTCCCTTCGGGAATGGCCCAATCAAGCGTACAAAGAGGAAAACATATATTTAAAATTATCAAAAATTATTCTTGTTTTATTTTCAGCGACAAACTACTCGAATGTGCCTCGTAGGTATTAATTTCTAGTAAAGTTTTACAAAGTTAGAGGTTCGCTGCAATTGCAATATGTCATTAAATGAGTTGCCAGTAACAAAAGAGCGAGGAACTATATAGAGTATCAGTTAATAATTTAGTTTTTCATATAAATGAGACAAGCTTCTAATAAAAATGTGCAAATCATACCGTAAAACATTAGTCCATCAATAAAACTCGGATAATAAGCATGGAACAACTTTTAGTTGTTAGTTACCTATTTAATAAAAATGAGCTGGGCATCCTGTACAATTACAAAAGTGATTTATATGCAGGGTGTTATGGAAATTGCTTATTATATTTAAATGGTTGACTCCTTGGGTGTGCCCGGGTTTACTTCAGTAAATGACCCTTTACCTCACGTGCAACAGTGCCATACATACCTGTTTGCAGTTAACAAGTGTATGTAGGTGAGTAGGGTAACAGTTGCCTCTAAGCTCCTGATATTGTTTGTTCCCACTGACCTATAGCTATGGATTAGTGCTGGGCGATGTTCATCGATATTTTTGAAACATCGATGTTCTGTTACCGATGTTCGATGTTTTCGACATCGATGTTAGAGGTCAAACATCGATGTCGGGTGCATCGGATGCCATTTCTGGCAATGCGAGACAGTTGATCGAGAAAGGTGTACTGCGCATGAATCCGTGCAATTTTAATTGCCACAAGACTAGAATTGCCGACTGTAATAAGGATTTTATTCTCGCATTGCGCCCGCGGTATTTGGCCAGCTAATCGAGACTCTAATACGGCATTAAAGGTGCTTGAAATCTTTTTTTGCAAAAACGTAGAAACTATGGCCCTAAAAACGAAATAGCTTGCAAGGAAAGAAACTTTCTAAGTAGCTTTTCTTCAATCTATTAATAAAAAATTTTGGGACGCTCATTAATCTAGTTTTACAAAAAAAATTGTTTACAAGTTGTTAGTGACTGGAATTAATGCAGTTATAAAATATTATGTTTTAATATTTGCTTTATTTTTTTGTTTATATTATTTTTTAAAATTTTTGTTATTTAGTATTTTGACGTTTGATAATTTTTCAATTCTTTCTAATAAAAAGTTTATTTTTATTTTTTATATCTAATTTATTCCTAATCGCAAATATACTTTTTTAAATGTCGATGTTTGAACATCGATGTTTAGAAAACATCGATGTTTTACAACCGATGTTTTTACGCCATCGATGTTAGCTTTCGATGTTAACATCGATGGTCAACATTTCGTTTCGATGTCCCAGCACTACTATGGATACGTAAATCTTATCGGGCGCGCAGTAAAAAGTAAAATTTAATGACTTAAAAAATGGGTTGATGCGCACGGTTTACCGGTCATATTTTCAAAGGTTGCTCGTCGTTGGTCTTGCGCACACTGTTGTCGCCGTCATATAGGCAACCCCGCCGGTATTGGTGCCGGTTTGGTTGTCAACCAACAACGTGAACCAACGACGACCGTCCAGAACCGAAATCAGTCTCTTTGATGTATAACGATATTAAAAATCTATCGATACGTGGACAATTGATATCGATATTAATTCTAAAAGTGGCTTTCCAGTGATGGCCACAAGACCTTCTTTTGTGCAGGAAAATAGATTGTTTATTGTCCAGTAAAGAATGTCTTGATGTGCCTAAATATTGCCGTGTAAGCATTTTCATTAAGGGCGAAGTACGGTCCTGTACCCCGGTTAAGGTCAATAGTTTTTCAGTCGGCATTGCTCATGACATCTGAGCATCAGCTTTGTTTACATGCGCGAAGCCATAAATGTTCCACTTTTGCTTTTAGAGTTTGGCTGTCCATTGATATAAGTCGGTGTTTGTTCCACATTAAATTTTATAAAAAGAAAATTTTACTAACTACGTATTCGTACGGCTAATTTTAACATTATTAAATTTCGTACTGGAATTGGGTACCTTACTTACTATTCTGAATAATTTGTATATAATTCTAAGAATAATATTAATCTAGATAACGAAAGAGTTTGACACTGGTCTGCAGGTGGTTACATCCTATCAATGGAAAATGCTTCCTTTTCTTGGTAGTACCATTCAATCTGAATTAGTATTTTAAAGTGCTACTATGTAGACAAAAATACGCCCTTATTGTATAAGGTATCATCGGGTGGTCTGGGAAATAATAATTTTCCATACATTGGTATTTGATAAAAACAGGGTATTCTCTCAACTTGACCGAATATGCACATTAATACATTACATACAAAAAATATCTAATATAATAACATTAATCGCCCTTTACTTATAAATAAAGCAGTTAGTTACATAATTTAATGCATGTTTTTTTGGTTACAGTGAAATGTTGATGCCAATGTTGCACCTCCATGGCTGCTTTGGTTAGCCATGCAATGCATCGATTTCCAACGTCACCTCCGGATGCCGTATACTCTTCTTACGGTTTAAGGGTAAGGATTTAATAAAATTTAGTACCTCTGGCACTACACAGGGTGTCAATTTGATTACGTCCCTCCCTAAATACAGGTCGACAACTTTATCTGAAGCTACAAAAGGAAAACGGGCAAGAAACTTTCTTGGGTTAACAATGTTGTCACATATATTAAATTTTAATTTAATATCATGTTACCAAATAAACCCTAAAATTAAATTTACCCATTTAAATTAAATTGTCATAAGTATATAAGAAACTAAGATTCTATTATAGTTTCAATGCTGTTAAAACTTTCTTTTAATACTATTTATTTTAATATTTAAATGCAAAATAAAATATTTTTTTATTAAAGTACTTCTAATCTAAAAATAGGGCAACATGGTGCAATATCTACGGTACCCATGGGTAATCGGTGGCTAGAGCTAATTTGATAGGTTATATCCCAGATAGAGGATGACGACACGCGTCTGGTGACACGCCTATTATGCGGGCGTTGTTATTCGGCGATGTCAAATATGCTTCATCTAGTTGCGTAGTGATAGGGTTTGTTTTAAAACTATGATAATGAATGAATATACCCTGGTAAAACCCTTCATAGTCAAACCCATGAAGTGATTGCCAATGTGCACAGAGTGTGTGAAGAGGAATCACAAATTAATACATTTAAATTGCCACTTAAGCGACAGCTTGAAAGGGTCGCAATGTATACGGGAGTAAGCGTGGCTGCAGTAAAAAACATTCACAAAGAAGATACTGAAAGGAAAGAAAATAACCCGGATCAATTGTTGTCATCTCCTGTCAAAATAGTGCCCGTCTCTCTGCTGTCGGAAAAATCGAAGGCATTGTTAGGAGAAAAATACAAACGTTTTATTTGGAACTAAAAGTGGTTCCAACCTTAAAAAAGTTGTTACAACAGCTGAGAAGTGACATAAACTCTCCGTTTTGCCGTGAAACTTTGGAGTTCATGTTGAAATCAAATGGATTTTTTTGACGAAAATGTCAAAATAAGCGAAAAATATTAATGGAAAGGCATAATATGTTGCACTGGTGATACAAATAAATTCTGCCATGAAAACATATATATTAAGATAATAATAGCACTCCCATCACTCGGCCATGTTTTAAAAGATATTGCTTTCCCCTTACCGATACCGCGTAGCCATAGACTCGCTTGTCGAGCTGTAGTTCGCTTCCAGTAAATAATATTAAAAATCGGAGACATGTTAATTTTATTGTGAAGGGGGATGATATTCAAAGAGCCTTCGTATTTTAACTCACTGGGAAAGGCATATGTTACCCTTAAAATCTTTAATGAGAAGGGGGGGGGGGGGGGGTCCATGAGGCTCATTTTAAAAACCCTGTAAATCTCTTTGCAACAATACTATAATTAATTATTTTTTAGTAGTAGTTTCCAGTAAATCGCGTTCCAAAAATGGACGTAACTAGAACGTACCTCCACTGAGTTCTATGATTTTGAGGTTATTATTTAAAAAAACATTTGACTGAATCCATAGGTAGTCACACTGGGGTCACTGGGTAACAACCTTTCCCATTCTTTACCAGAGGCATGATTGGTTGGTTAAAGGCGGGGGTCGGTTTAAAGGCCCGAACTTCTATCACTGCAGCCCACCGGCTTTTTGTGTACCCCGATCTTGTTAGAAGATGTTTGTTCCTTCTATGAGGTCCAGTAACCGTCTAACAAGCTTGTCATGTGGGAAGATCACCACGTTGTATGTTCCCGAAGATGTTTTGTCTTCTACGAGACAGCGCTACGCAGCGGTATATTATGTGTGAGGAGGTTTCATCCTCTTCGCCGCAGAGTCTGCATTCAATGGATCCCTTGTTTATACCGAAGGTGTTTTGGCAGGTGGCAGTGGCCTGTTAGCAGACCCATCACCTGTTTCAGCTGGGGCCGCGTCTGAGTTAGCATCCCATTCGATAGTATTCTTAATGGTTTTCCAATTACGGCCCGTGCGTGTTTGTTGATTTTGTTGCCTGTTTTGATATCCCAAGGGCCGGTTCGGGGCCCCTTAGACTTTGAGCGGACCCGGCTCTCGCTAATTCATCCGTTTTCTCATTACCTAATATCCCAGAGTGACCAGGTACCCACCAGAGCTCCACCTTGTTCCCCCTGACCGCCAGTTCTTTTAGGTTGGTATGGCACTCCAGTGTGAGTTTTGAAGTAAACCGATTTGGAGTTCAGAGCCTTAAGAGCAGCTTGACTAGCCGACAGGATGTATATCTTTTGGTTGTGGTAGCCCTTTTCAAGATTTTGTAGTACGCATGCTTGTTTGGTATGAACTTCCGCTTGGTATACCAGAGGCATAGTCACCGCCTAAGAATGTAAATGAATAAGTAAATTTTTGGAACCCGATTTGTTGGAACCTAGTACTCAAGAAACAGTAAATTATAGTATTATTGAAATAGGTTAAAACCCAAAGTGTTAAATATCGAAGGCTGCACATATTCTTTAATAGTCCCCCCCCCCCCCTTCACAATAATATTGACCTGTGATGTTACCGGGGGGGAAGTTTTCAAATTGACACCCTGTATAATTCCAGACCTAAAACATTATTTCTATAATTAAATCAAATGCCTTCTTTTATCTTATGTTACAAATGGATTCTATATTTTTAGAGTGAAGGCAGCAGGCACGGTGGTGACGTAACCGACAGAACTCCAACAAGTAGCACTGGAGCCCTATCCCGTTCCATGCGTTACGCGGACCCCTGGCTCTACGGCAGTGTACGCGCGTCTGGGGGTTTACTGTGCTTGGCCCCCACGCTAGTGCTTTGCCAATGCCCCGAGTATATTTCTGGAAGTAGGCGATCTACATCGAAGAAAGCCCCGCACATATGTAAGAAGTGTAAGGGTACGCGGTTGCCTCCTTCTTCGATAGATTCCAAGTTCGGAACAGTGAGTAAACTAAATCTCTTTTTTCATTTTATTGGACGAATACTATGTCGTTTTTCTATTCTAGGTACGATGCTACCCCACAGCTCAACAAATCACCTCCACCCCCTTAAGGGCCGGGACGGTCCGGGTGACGTCATCATCCCGGCCCTCTATATTACCATCGCCGGACCCTTACGATCTTATGAGAAGATCCCGTCTGTCCGTACCAGAAACCACTTCCACTATTTCACCGTTTCGGGATAGAGGTGCGTCGTCAAATAAAATTGTGAAAGAAGGACCGAAGAGGTGCTCGAGTGACAGTAGAAGTAAAAGTAAGTTAAACTCACTTTATTGTGGAGATACGAAACGCTTCAAAGGCTGCTACATTGTATATAAGGTGTTATGGAGTTAACTTATTATCGGGAAAAATTGACAAAATCCATGACGATTGACGTCATTGATTTTACATAAAAAGTCTTCGAACATATGTCACCTTCTATGCCCAAATTATGTTCACTTTCATGTGCATGTTACAGGGTGTCCCATTTTCAACACTTTCTGGGAGTATTAAAGATATTATCAAAGATAGAATGTTGATAGATTTCCATTTAGTATCCCACTTTTTAACGAAACCAAAAATTCCGGTATAAAATTTTGGCTCTTAGTTTTTAATCTATAGGGTGATTTTGAAAATCGTCGATTTTTAGTCAGCCAAACAACGATTTTAAAAATCACCCTGTAGATTAAAAACTAAGAGAGCCATGACATATTTGACACCGGAATCTTTTGTTGCGTTAAAAGGTAGAACCTAAAGTGAAAACAGCAACATTCTATCTTTGATAATAACCCCAGAACGTGTCGAAAATGGGACATTCTGTATATGGTTGTACACTCATGTATTAACGCATAATACGCTCGTATGTGGGCATATTTTGAAACATATTGCATTAGGATGGGAATATAAAAAATACGTTAGCGGCAGCGCAGTATACTTATAATTAAATATAATAAATGCATAAATGATTTAATAATATTGCACAAATATTTTAAAAGGTTTTATTCCCTAAAATTATTTCAGGTCCTTGAATTATTGGCAATTTACAAATTATATTTAGCAACATTAAAACTTGTTTTATAAACAATAGCATTTCAAAATAAAAGTATCTTTGTTTACATGTATACTTTATGTAATGTATCATAATTTTTAATTGGTTTTCTTGCAATCAAAGTCGCAATTAAATAATTAATTCGGTTTAATTAGGTTGATATTATATTTAAGTTGATCGTTATCATTTTTCTGCGAATAAGAAAGTACATGGAATTGTCAAACATTTCCGTATTTTTTTTTTTAAATGTCTGTATGAAAGAACAAGAAACTCAATGTCATTCTTTGTGCGTTTTAGTTGATGTTAGTTATTTATACGGGTGTTATGAAAATGACTTATTATATTTAAACCGGCAAATCCTGAGATGAAAATAAATTGAAGACAAATCACCATAAATGGCGCTTTGAATTATTAAGCTAAATATACACTTTATATGAAATCTGAAAATTTACGTGACCGCTCCTGACGACGTTCGCAATCAATAATTTATTGAGGCTGTCTCAAGTCTGAAAAGAGGCCAGCGCATTGTAGGCGGTGTTCTCATATTTCAACACAGAATTGTAAACGCACGTGTTCAGTTTTTGACAATAAGACGTCTTTGGCCCGCGTTCTAACTTCGATTTCAAACTTTTTAGAACATAACAACTAAAAGTATGTTTTGCAACAGAAGCAACAGTAGATAATATCACACAAATTTGAAATCACATCACAACATTTATTATTATGAGTTATTTCACAACAGAAAAAAATCGGGTAATGCTACAACTACTAAAAGGTACATACTGAAGCAAAGAAACTGAAGGTTAAACATATCAACACGCGCGCGGCGGTTATCCAAGCAAGGGCGAGATACGCGGTGTGATCTGGCATCACTGTAGTTGACCTACATTGTTGCTAACTGAAACCAGATAGAGTGGCGCGACAGCATGTAGGCAAGAAGGGTTCTACTTTAATATTTAGTTATTCGATTTAAAAAAAAAGTAAGTAGACTATAATAAGTAATTTCCATAACACCCTGTAGATAGTTATTTATAGAATTTAGGGTAGGTGGGGAGCAAAAGTATGCATTTACGTTATCATATCTCATCGTAAGACATTGTTACAGCTAGAAATTAAAAAATGTCACAATGTTTGAAGCAAAAATTACATTAAGATGCTAAAAAAACATTGCCTAATATTTTATACACATCATTTACAACAGCTTCGGTCTTTGCTTTTGCTCTCAACTACCGCAGAATGCTCAGTGAATGAAGAGATATCTATCCTTCATACTTTAAATACAAGTTTTATTTCTTCTTACAGGTACAAAACAAGATACATCTAACACTACGCAAGGCCGGCGCTCAATCTTAGAATGTGACGTGAATCCTTACGAGTTAATGTCCAATGATAAACAAGCCGAACTAAAAGCATCAAAACCTGTCAAAAGCGTGGCTCTAGTTAGTGGGCAAAGAATTAGAGTACGTTCGAGTTCAGATCATCATAAGGAATATGAAGATGTACAAGTTCATAAAAATAGTAAACCAGCGCCAAAGGCACCAAGTACGCAGCACTCACCAACAAAATTGGTACAGAAAAAGCCGACTTCGGTAAAATTGGTAATATTCAATTTTGATATATTAATAAGGGAAAATTCATTATTATTAAATTTGTTTTCAGGTATTGTCTACAACAAAACCTAGCTTTTCCGATAAGGAGTCCGATTACGCATATAGTACCTTAAACAATAGCAACTATAAATCGATTCTGAAGAAACGTGACTCAAATTATAATAGTGACTCTTCTCCGTACTCTGATCCAGAAGAGGTAGCAAGCCCAATGTCGACAAGAAAAACAGGATCTCGTTTTTATATTCCTATTCCTTTGCCCTTAACACCACGGAAGAAAGTAAAGTTTGTAGACTCGGGTAAGATATATTTTGTTTTCATAACTACCCTCGTACTCTGATTAAAAGACAATATCCAGAAAATTTTTATTTATCGGCGAGTCCAGCTGGTATCAGAAATAATCAGACAGTATCAGGACGTAATATTTATCTTTCTTTAATATACTACCCAAGTAACACGGATTGTCCAAAAAAATTTTTAAAGTTAATCATTTGCAGGGATAACGTTGCGACAACCCCCACATTACTGTAATCTGGCTTTTAAAATCTGCAGCTCTTTGAATTTCTTTTGCATCTGTAATAACCTTAAAGCGGCATAATTTTACAACTAAATTTTCCAACGATACTTTGCTTTCAAACTTTGCTAAATATTATAATTAAATGCCATTTTTATTGCCGAACTACAGCTGGAAATAATAGTCATAATTTTTTGTTGGATAGTACGATTATTTTGCCAAAAAAGAAGCTACTGCTAACCAATGGAAATTCAACAACACCCTACAATAATGTAGTAAATTATAGGCCAAAAAGTGGTAAATATTCCTTCAAAATAACTGGATAATTAACCACCATGTCTTATGTTGAGGGAAATTTATTTCGGGGCATAAAAGAGAAGATCGACAATTTTTATTTTTGCTTTTAAAAACAACAATATTAACGAATAAAAATTAGCACATCTAACTTTTAATTAGACAAACTATGTTCAGGAATATTTTTTATATATTTTTATTTCAAATATATAATTTTAAATTATTACAAAATTTATTGAATTTTCTAAAATATAGGAAGTAAATGAAGCCAGTGAAGAGAGAAGAGCTACCGTACCCATATTTAACGATAAAACTACCTTCCCACATTCATTTTGTTGTCCGAGAAGTTCCAATAACACCCATAAATAATAACGCCTATAAATAACTAATACTATACCACCATTATGCTTCGTCAACCATCCAAATCTATATAGTAATCTAAATATTGGCTTGCCCCTTACCTAAAAAAATTCTGCAGCCATATGGCTGTAAAATCCATTTAAAATGTGAAAATGTTGTACCATTTCGGCTCTCACAGCGGTTTAAGGACGTTATAAGAATGTCTAGGCAGTTTTCTGTAAAAGCTAAAATGCTCTAAATTTAGCTGAAATAACGTTGCCACAGCCTATTTGAAGCCTTTAGGGTTACTTGGGTAGTGTCTGGATTTTTACTAATACAATATTAAATCTTACAAATAACAATTTCCTTCATTATTTAATTAAATTAATTTATTTTAGGGAAAAGCGAGAGTAGCGAAGAAGACGAAAAAGGAAATTATATAAATCCATCAAATTATACTGTAAGTCCGCGAAAGGAAATACTTCCAGATAACAAAGAACACGATGAGGATTTTGATGACGTGTTTGAAGATGCCCTGGATCATACTGAAGAACCTAAATATTTCGAAAATAAAGAGAAAGGTAACACAAGCATTTAATAACATTATTTATCATTTGCCCCGATGATTAAATAATAGAAATATTGAAAGCGATTTATATTAAGTTCGAATTATTTTCTTTTTAGATACGAATGTCAAAAAAATAATTAAAATTCATCGTAGCAACAGCGAACGTTTCATCATCCATCGCAAAACTGTAGATTTCTTTGACACCATGGCTTTGCGAATAAAAAAACGTAATGACGCACGAATTACATTTTCCAACAAAGATCTGGAAAAGTTGGACGGTATAACGCCCAGAACACGTAAAATAAGTCCTGTAAAACCTAGACCGAATGATCCCCCACCTCCACCACCACCTAGTGAAATAGTCCTCCAGTCAAAGAAAGAAGATACATTGAGTACAGCTGGGCGAACTGAGCAAGAAGTTACGAAGAACGTAATTTTGTCTAATAATGAAACAACTAACAAAGAATTAAGTGCTTCTCACACGCACATGGAATACGACGCATTGAAAATGAATATAAATGAAAAGCGAACGGAAATAACTCGTAATTATATAAAGGATAACCCATTACTAGACGTATCTACAGAGGAATCAAGACCACTACATAGCAGTACTGTAATATTTAATAAAGAAAGCGATTCACGTAGACAAAAAGTTTCTGTTTCTGAAGTGTCCTCCATTATTAATTTAAGTTCCAATTTTAATTGCAATACGTCGAACACCGATACACCACCATTAGCCCCACCTAGGAAAAGAAGCAATAATAAACAACCAATAATAAACATAAATATGGCCTCAGAAGTACAAACCATTAAAATTGAATCTCCGCAGCCCGAAAATGCAAATAAAACTATCGTACAAATAAATTCACCGCCAGCTTCTCATAAAATACAAATAAAAAATGAATTTCCAGAATATTCGGAACTTAGCGGCTACACTTCTGTATCGATTGTGGAAAATCCTCAAAGAAAAACGTCCATTATGATTAATGGGGATAATTGCTATTCAACCATTAATGTAAATGATAACGTTCCAATGTATCAATCTTCTGTTGTAGTGAAAGATGATTTTTCACCTGTACAAATAAATAATACTAAAAACAACAGTAGTAGAGTGTATATCACCGGTACGTTTGTTTCATCAACAGATACTGAAAAAATACTAACAGAAGTTTCAGAAACTCTCAGCAAGTTAACAATAGAGAGTACTACTACAGAAGCTATGAAATCTCAGCAGTCTGTAGAACCCCAGGACACAGAATGTGACAAACTTAAATACACCAATGTAGAAGGAACTAATTCAGTAAAGACCAACACGGATGACGTTCAAGACAAAACTCACAAGAATTCAGAAAAAGGGCAACTGTCTTCCTTACCTTTATCTTTAGATTATACTTCATCTTCAGAGCTTCTAAAAGAGCTTCTTCGCGACCCTGTTGAAGCAGTACGTCACAACTTAGTCCCTCATGTCTGTGGAAAATCAGACATGTCTAGGCGATCTCGAGACACTAAATTTCCTAATCATTTATTGCCACTTGGCAAAAGTAGTTCAATTCTTGAATCTCCCCTTGAAGCTACGAATATTCCTATCTCTCTTGAAGATTCCTTCCTTAGATTGAGAAACTACGAGACTATTGGTGATGATGCAGCCTCGGAACATAGCTGCTCAACTCAGTACGAACTTATGGATCAGGGATCAGAGTGTTACACTGATCATAGCAATAGGAGTTCGGTGACTGAAGAAGAACTTGCTAACAGAACCAAATTTTATGAGCTTTTGGCCGAGGCTGGAAATATCGAGGTATCAGAATGTGATGAACATCACTACGAGAGCATAAAGGCTAATAATGATCCTATTTATGAAGAGATAGAAATTCCACCTCCTTTGCCTAGCAATCCACCACCTTCAAGTATATTGGATGATATCCATTTGGATAAGGAATACACAACAAGGTAATTTGTTTAACAATTATGTGCTAGTTTAGATTGGTCAAGAATTTATGTAAAACTTATACAATTAATTAACCAAAATATTTTGCTTAATGACAGATTAAATACAAATTTAATTTTTTTCCAGGTCAATATTCGAAGGGGCTTCCAAGTACGACATTTTAAGTTACCTTGTGGATGCAAAAGAACGTGGTATTGTCCAAGAAGATGGGTATTCATATCACACATACAGCAATGCCAATGGCCATAACGACGAAACCAAAGAACCGTATAACAGAGTGTCGCATATGAGCACCGTTAGTGATTCCAGTGAAGACAATTCCCTTACTATGTCTGGAGCATTAATTGATGATAAGGCGATGTTCCAAAAACCTGCGGAAGTTGAAAGAAACGACTCTGGAGTAGGATCGGAAACAAGTAAAAGTAGTTTAAGTAAATATCGTAGCAAACCCGAAATTTTTGCTGCGTGTGAAGATTGTGAGTCATCGTTAGATTCCAAAGCAGAAAATGAACCACTTTTATGTAGAAAATGTGTTAAAAAGCGATCGGAGCGAAAAGAAATTATAACAGAAATCGTAGAAACGGAAGAAAAATACAGTAGAGATCTTCAAATTATTCTTGAAGAGTTCTACCAGCCCATGTTGGTTGCTGGGCTCCTTACCCCTGAACAACTGTCTGCTATCTTCTTAAACGCTGAAGAGCTGCTGGAAAATAGTCAAGCTCTAGCTGAACGCCTAAGAGATGCAGTAGAAATAGCATTAGAGCAAGGCGACGACGATCTCTTAACTGTAAATATTGGTAAACTGTTCCTAGAAGCCGCTCCCATGCTTCATGGTTTTGAAACCTATTGTGTTCGTCAAGGCACTGCCAGCTTACTCTTAGCTAGTTTAGAAAAAGAAAAAGAACTTTTACGGATATTTTTACGAGTTTCCCAAATGGAGAACACCATGCTTCGAAGAATGAACCTAAATTCTTTCCTAATGGTTCCCGTGCAGAGGGTTACGAAGTATCCGTTGCTTTTAGCCAGACTGTATAAAGTAACTCCTTCGCATCATGAAACACGAGAACAACTTAAGGAAGCTCAGCACAAAATCGAGTTACATCTGAGCCATATGAATTCGGAAACAAAAGATGTTCCTAGCAAATTATGGAGAAGGATAGGTAGCAGTTCTGGAAGAAGACCTAGTACCGAAATGGATTTGGTAAATATTAAATTGAGAAAAATAGCTGTTGATGTTCTGGAATGGAATCATGATGAAGCTCGGTTTGTGCTGGAGGGAAAGTTGTTGTTTACGCAGCCTACAGATAATAATTGGAGGAAAGGAAGGACTATTAAACTTACTCCTGTTAATGCTTTGCTGGTGATAAATGGAAAGGTAAGGTTTAATTAGTTGCGTAATGCTTATTATTAGTAAGTAGGAGTCCAGGAGCGTATTATACAAGTGAAAATAATGATCTTAATGTCTTTCTTGAATATCGGCTGTAGGATTTCTTATACGTCGAATTAGAGCACCCCGAATGTCGACTTTTACTTTCTAAAAATAATAGGACCAACGCGACCAATCCAATGTCCTGGAAACCCTTGCTTCTTGCTTGATCTGATGAGGAAAATGTGCAGGAGCTCCATCGGGCCGATAATAAAGTTGAATTCTGATGTTTACAGGAACATAACCTCTAGTACCCTCGTAATTCATTTTGTAAAATGTTTATTTACTGAGTGCTCTCCAAAATGAACGGGCAAATTGAATAACTCTGGACTCTTAATTACGCTATAATTTGAAAATAAATGAAAATCGGATACGATACGCTCCTGGACGTTGGTTCGTTCCTCTCGACTTCACCTGTAGATTTATAACCTTTTGTTTTACAGAATTTAAATGTCAAGGAGTTTAGAAATTTGAATGATTATATTAAAAGGATATCATTTAACTGGTTAGCAAAATATTCTTATTTTGGCGAACAGAAAAATGTAATCGCTCAGCCAAAATGGCTAGTTGGTCAGCATCTTATGGACAGCAAACATTTCCGAATCGGTCAGTAATTAATGTCATACTAGAGCGCTCTAAATTATTTTGGTACGCAAATTAAATATGTAAGCTCCTATGAGCGATCCACTTTTAATCAGATATTGGTAAGCAATCAGCGGGTAAGCAAAATATTTAATCTTGGTCATCAAAAAAAAAAGCAATAACGAACTTTGCCGATTATTCAAAACAAACGCGCAATCCAATGATTTATATTGATAATCATTATTTTAATATGCAAACCTCTAAAGTAAACTGCTTCTAGACATGTTTTTTTTCTATTGACCAATTCTAAAATCTTGCTGACCAACCCAGACAGCACAAAAACATCCATTTTACGTCCAATTGATTTATTTTTTTGGCCCTTCGGACGTCCATTAACTGGACCATTTCTGAACATCGACGTTCAATGGGCTATACAGATGGGACACTTCTGGACGTCCATAAGACTTCAGCTGTCTGACTATATTTGGATGTAAATGTCCATTTTTTTCATAATTCTGAACATATTTTGTACGTATGGACCTTTTCTGGATTACTTTGGATCATTGTAGTATCTCATTTTGGACGTCCAATGAACACATTTCAGAGGTCTTCTGGGCATCCATAAGACGTCCGTTTTCGGATTATATTGGACGTAAATATCCATGTTTGGTATAATTCTGGACATATTTTGTACGTGTGTACGTACGTGCAGTGGACGTTCATTGGGATTATATTACTGTATTTTTCAATACATAAATAATATTATTTTTTATAAATATTATATTTAAATAAATTTAGTAAATTAGACTATAAACAAAAAAAATTAATCCTTTCGTTTCTATGCCCTTTTAAGAGATTTCTGAATGGCATCTTCTCCTTGTTTTTTGTTATAGTCCTTTCTCGGAAGTAAAGAGTCTAAAAGAAAAGAAGTAATTTACAAATTGCATGTGCCCATTGAGAAACTTCTGTTATAGGTATCCTAAATAAATAGATGAAAGGCTTACCTAATATGACTTCATTTAGATTTCAATTTTTAAATGGCATTTTTTGCTTGGCCCCATGATATGAGTATTTGAATGCTAGGGTATTTGTGATGGTGCTTGAAAGGCAGCGTCTTACGCAGTCATAAAGATATCTTCCACCCACTCTGGAGAATTCTTTAACCTAAAATAATTCAAATTTTTATAAAATATAAATTTACAATTTGAAGAACAAATTGTGACAAGAATTGAACTTCAAAATATACTATTTGTTTATGATAGCGCACGCCGTTAATTACTTCTTGAAACTTTTGGCATTATTAAAGTTAAAAATACTTGCCTTTTAAAGTTTTTACACTTCACTTTCGTTCAAACGGTGCTCTAATAAAAATTAAAAAATTTTAATAACCATAAAATTTGCAAAGCCACCAAACGCCCCAAATCAACGAATACTTCACTTCTCCAAACGTGCCATGCATAAAGCGACGTCACAAACAACCAAAATTCACGACAAATGTCTAAAGTCACTAAACTGTCATTCTCTTACGGACAGGTTCCCGATATGGACCTAAAGTGGACGTCCACTACTTGTTCGGGTTTGTTCTTCCAATGGTTGTCCGAATATGGCTATGGTTCTAATATGGACCTAAAATGGACGTCCATTATCGGACGTCCACTACTTGTTCAGGTTTGTTCGTCCAATGGTTGTCCGAATATGGCTATGGACGTTCTGGCTTTAATATGGACCTAAAATGGACGTCCCTTGGACTATGTGTGCTGTCTGGGAAGTAATCATATCGCAGCTCGACTGTTAATTAAGCGAACACATGATATTACAAACGGGCTGATATCGGTTAAATTGTTGACAGTTTGTAGCATTTTTTGCTGCAGAACAAGTGTTGCAGCCCGATTTTTATTTATTAAAATCTTTTTATGCTGATCAAATGATTTAATGGCTATTTTTTGCTGCGAACCAATTTTAATAACCACAAACCATTAAAATATATATATATTTATATACCTCAACCCGATGATAAAAAAACATTTAAAATAAATATGATACAAGCGCTTTTAAATCCTCAGCTTGCAGATAATAATCTCTCGCCCTTTTCAGTCTTCCGTAAGCAAACCATCAACAGACAAACTCGACGAAAATGGTCTAATGTTTTCAATGAGAAATTCGGGAGTAAGGGAGGCTGCTCTTTTGCTGGTCCGAGATAAGAACGGGCGATATTCGTTGTTACGAGAACCACTTTATCTGGATCGTTGTGTGATAGCGGCCGATCCAGCCTGGCAAAGTTACTTTGAAGTTCAGGAATTGCTGGGAAAAGATACTTTTATATTTAAGGTGAGCTGAACAACGGGGAACGTAAATAATTAAGATTTAAGTTATTCATAAAATGATTTTCGTCCATAATTGTTAATTATTTCATAAGAAGTTAAGGAAAAATAAAACTAAGGAATTTTCAGATCGCCTGGTTAAGTCCGACTGAATATTTTAACGTTATAGAATATTATTTAGATAAATAAGATGATGTTGTTTTTAGTATTTCGTTGCCCAAATAACATTTACTAATTTTTTTTATACTTTAGGCTGAAGATGAAGTCCAAACCCATCTGTGGTACAAGAAACTTCAGTACCATGCGCAAGGGATGGGGCCATGGAGGAAACGTAGGAACGCCCTTGCCAACATTATGATAAATGGGATGGGACTTCGTTCATAGCAAGTCCCTAAATAAATTACTATTAATATACAAGGTGGCACGCAAAAATGAAGTGTTGAAAATCATGAAATATTACAAATTATCTGTATATTACAGAGGAGGCCAAAATAGACCTAATTTGTCATAGAAAAAAAAATCCCTTAATGGGGATGCAGAGCCACAAAGGGGCACTCAGCGATTTACTTTTTTGTCTTTAACTTTTAAACCGACCTGTATAATTTAATGACAATTTAATATTTTATAGAAACCATAAAGAGTCATTAAAATATGGTACAGTAGATGTTTCCCATCGTCATGGGAGTCAGAAGCGGACTTACCACCACACTCGTTGGGCCAAAATTTTGGCCGGTGTCATTTGACGAAGGTGACAACTGATTTTTTTCAATACTTTAGTCGGTCCTCTTTAAAAAATTTACTTTTAATTTGCTACGATAAAGCGGGCGGTTTTTATGCGAAACATTCATAAGTTAATGGTTTAATGGCTCTTTATGGCTTCTAAATTTATTTAAATTATATCAGTCGCTTCAAAAGTTAGAGCCAAAATAGTAAGCCCCAAAGGGCTCTGTATCTCCGTTAAGTGGTACTTTAGGAATTCATTGATGACAAATGAGGCTTATTTTGACCTCCTATGTATGCTCCCGAGAGATTAGGAGGTACTCACTTGTATTATTATCTATTAATTATAGCGGATTACATAAGAACACAGTATTTTTGAAACATTGATACTTAATCAATTGAAGTAGCCGTTACTTGATGAAGATCTATTATAAAACTAGGTAAATAATACAACAATGTGTAGAAATCTTCACTGAATTTTATTGTACCATGACAATTGTTTCGGCACACAGTGCCTTTATCAAATGGAGAAACCAAAGTGACTGAGGTATAAACATATCTTCCTAAATGTAAAAAATTCCACTTAAGCTAATTATCTAAATTATATTATATGGTGTTAAAATACCCAGAATATTAATGGATTAAATGCAAATACAAAGGAGTACCTAATTATAGGCTTATGAAGGATGGAAAAACCACCCTTTACAGATTTAAATTTAACAATGGGGAACCATTTAAGTCCAACTGATCGTTTAATAAAATATTTAGTTTTTTGTGTTTGTTAATTTCCATACTTTCTAAAAAATTGAGTTTCAGAGATTTTTGTTCTAGGTGTAAAATTTCAAAATTATCGTTAAAACTATGCTGTTCCTCATTTAAATGTATTGCATAATGAGAATTAGTGTGGTTTTTATTGTACACAAAACAAGCTACAATAAAAACCACACTAATTCTCATTATGCAATACATTTAAATGAGGAACAGCATAGTTTTAACGATAATTTTGAAATTTTACACCTAGAACAAAAATCTCTGAAACTCAATTTTTTAGAAAGTATGGAAATTAACAAACACAAAAAACTAAATATTTTATTAAACGATCAGTTGGACTTAAATGGTTCCCCATTGTTAAATTTAAATCTGTAAAGGGTGGTTTTTCCATCCTTCATAAGCCTATAATTAGGTACTCCTTTGTATTTGCATTTAATCCATTAATATTCTGGGTATTTTAACACCATATAATATAATGAATTTTTTACATTTAGGAAGATATGTTTATACCTCAGTCACTTTGTTTTCTCCATTTGATAAAGGCACTGTGTGCCGAAACAATTGTCATGGTACAATAAAATTCAGTGAAGATTTCTACACATTGTTGTATTATTTACCTAGTTTAACATTGATACTTCTGAAATATTTTAGTGATTTTTAATTATCCACAGTTTTAAACGAAGATATGCAAGATATTTTCAATTTTCGAACCTGAAAACAATTTAGTATTCAATGACGAAAGAATATTGCATATTATGTAAAGCGGATTTCTATATCACCTGTTTAAATAAAAAAATGGACAAAAACGCATTGCGTCACTTTGTATTATATGATTTACAGCTTTAAAATACAAGTAATGTTTACAACGATCAGTTCTCCGTTAATACATCAAAAGGATTTTGTATTACGGTTTTCCTATTTAAAAATATACTTATATTAGTAAATCCTAAGCAAAGTTTTAGAATCTATAAGATAAAATGGAAGCATCATAAAAATGTATGTACTATCTGGCACCGTGTAAAATATATTTGAGCACAAACTTTTCAAACAAATTTATTTAATGTAAATACCTACGTTTTACCTAAAGTTTGCAAAATCTCCATCGAAAATAATGTTTTGAAGTTTTAGTAATTATTAGCTGTGATATTTTGGTTTTTGGTAATGGGTACCGTTTTAACAGTAAATAATATAATATGATAGCTATATTATGAATTATTTAACAACTATATTATTGTATTTCTAAAATGTATTAAAGTTGTAATAAAGATTAATAATTACTTTGTGTTTTTAACTGTTAAAGTAGGTATATGAATTTGACGTTTTTTTACCCAGTAAGCTAAATTATATTCGCAAATACTGAGATGAAAACAAATTGAAGAAAAATTACCCCTTTGGGGTGAGTTAATTAATCAGCGAGATAAGCCACCTTATATTAAACCCGAATAACCACGTGGAAGGCACGGACGGAGGTATCGACAATCTAATAGGGTAGATCAGGTGTCAAAAGACGCCAGTGAAAGTTGGCCGGTGTTGTCATATTTACTCGTCAAATACGTGAGAAAAAAAATCCTATATTTTTAACTCCTCTTCATACCTTTTTGAATAATTCTTTACACAAATTGAAATGACGACGCAAAATGTATGTTTTGCAACACAGCCATTTCACACAAATGTGTAATTGCATCCTCACATTTATTTTTACAACAAAAAACGATTAATAATTGGAAAATTTAATACCTTGTTTTTTAAAAGCCGTATTAGAGTCGCCAATTCTTCGCTTGCGCGTGCAATAGCAATTATAATTGCACGTATTCATGCGCACTAAACCGTTCTCGATCAGCTGGCGCATTGCCAACAGTCAGAACAACAGTTGGTACTGTCGAAATCCCTAAAATACCCCCAGAACTAGAAATGAACAAACCTGTTATTGTGTTACCAGTTAAAGCAGCTACTGCTACGTTCAAAAAACAGGTCAAAAAGTTGCGACGTACTAGCAGTACATATGCTTAATAAAGAAATACTCTATGGGGTTAAAAATGCAATAATAGGGTGGGAGCCGTAGCACTGTATGTCCAATTTCTTCTGCCAATGTGTCACAAACATATACTTTTTTTATACAAAATATCTTTAAAACTTCTAAAAAAGAACACTTTTTTTAACACTTTCTTCAAAATATATATCATTCGCCGCCATCGTAGTTCTGAATCTCCAATTTTGTATTATTTGAGCTTGGAGCTTTATGTAATTGGTGACTGTGATAGCACGCATTGTCCATTACTATCACGCTATTCTGAGGAATGTTTGATAAAAGACAATTCTTGAACCATTCCTGAAAAACTAACAAATTTTACGACAAAAAGATATTTAAATATAAATTAAGCAACCTAACCTACCTGATGTGCCTATATTTAATTATAATTATTACAATCCGGTCCTTTCCACATAATAATAACAAACGGTCATAAATAATGGGATGGCCCAGGTACTCTTACTGCAGTCATTAAGTTATATCCATTTTTCGGGAAACAATCTTTACCAGTTAGTATAAATAGTCATTAGCTGTTCATAGGTGATTCGACCAACTAATAAACATTTAAAATAATAGAATAATCCATCTCTACTCAGACTTGCACCGGCATCGGCAATGGCAATTAAAATGGCGCTAGTCCCATTTCTGGCAATGCGAGACAGCTGATCGAGAACGATGTACCGCGCATGAATCCGTGCAATTTTAATTGCCAGAGGAATAGAATTGCCGACTGTAATACGGATTCCATTCTCGCATTGCGCCGGCAATGCGAGCAGTATTGGGCCAGCTGATCGAAAACGGTTTAGTGCGCATGAATACGTGCAATTATAATAGCCATTACCGGCGCAAGAGAGAATTTGCCGACTAATACGGCTTTAAGAAGCTCCAAATTGTAATTTGTTGCACCTTCCTAATAAAAGCACGATCTCTTTGTACTACTTACGTTACCTACTTAAAATTCTTTCATAAACTTAAATTCCGTTCCTATTTAATTAATTTTCAATTAATCTCATGAATTAAATCCCTTGTTCAATAAGAGTTTGAATAATAATTTTTCCTTTAAGTGCCTGTAATAAAAATATATTATGTTTACAACCGACAAAACTTTAAAGATTAAGTACCGTTAGGTTTTGTTTGAAACTCTAGAACTTCGATATTTATTTTACATTTAATATTCCTTCTCTGATTGCTCGAGGCGAAATTTCATTTTAAAATAATTTAGCTGAACATCTCTTGCTTAATAAGGAACTTTGAAACTTTTACAATGTTAGAGGAATTACTTTGTTTAGGAGTTTTTTAATAATAGTTTATTCTCTTATATTTATGAGGAAATAATCAATTTAATAAAAAATTGCATAATGACAAATATCTATGAAATACTTTCTTTTAACTGTATTTTCACATTATGGCGTAGGAGGAGTTGTACTCAATTTAGTAAAAAATTATCTGCAAGAAAGCCCACAAATGGTTAGAATCAATTATACATTGAGTGAGAGATAGGTGATCAAAATAGGTGTTCCTCAGGGAACGGTTTTGGGCCCAATCCTCTTCATCATTTACCTTAATGCTCTTTTAACAGAAAATATAGGAGGTACAGTTATATCGTATGCTGACGACACGGCTATAATATTTACTGGTAAAGATTGGGAAGAAGCTAAAAATAAGGCAATAGAAGGTTTTAAATTGGTTAAGAGTTGGTTGGAAACTTATAAACTATCAATTAATCTAAATAAAACAAATTATATAGCCTTTTCATTAACAAGGGCTGGTCATCCCAATTTTACAGATATTACTATCGGTAATGATAGAATTGCTTAAGTAACTCACACAAGATATCTTGGTGTGCTGTTTGACCAATTTATGAAGTGGAGTCCACATATTGACCATGTTTCTAATAAACTACGTATACTCATACACAAATTTTATATATTAGGGGAACTTCTAAATGAGAAAATATTGGTGATGGTCTATAAAGCATTTGCGGAGTCGCTAATAGGATAATTGTATGGGGTGGTGGCTATGTACTTAATATAAGTTAATAAGTTAAATATAACACAAAAATATATTCTTAAAATTATATTAAAAAAAAAATAAAAGATTTCCAACAAATTTATTGTTTTCGGAGGATACCTGTAAATATCAGAACTTTATATATTAGTACTATATGTAATTTTGTTTATCGGTATAACACCAAGTTAAACTGTGCAGATCACTCTACCGAAACAAGGACTAAATCTAATTACAAATTTAAATTTCCAAAAAATTTAACAACCGCCAATAAAAAGTTTATGGGTTACTTAGCACCAAAATCATTAAATTTACTAGATAATATAAAATCAATTAAAAACATAAAAATATTTAGTAAAAAGTGTAATCAGTATGTTTATTTTTTTATTTATTTATATATACTTTATTTAGCACTTGGCTAGTAAAAAGAACAAAATAAATACATATTTACATACATTGTTTACAAATACAAAATGCTAACATAAGCTCTGTCCTCGCAAATACACAAAAAGTTTTCTACAAAATACAGTCAAACTAGGTGAGCTCCTTATCACATCGGGAAGCTGATAATTTTGTAATATACTTAATGTTAAAATGTTAAAAATGAATGTTAAATGTTAAATATGGATTTGTTTGATGCTCTATTAAATCCAGTTTAAGCCAAATCTACCCAATTTCCTATGTGTGCACATACCCTTAAAATTTTAATTGATTCTTCTCTCATTCCATAGTATCAAAAGAATGTTCCATTTGCAAATATTGTCTTCATATCGACCACACAAGCACAACACAATTGTAATAAATCGTATTATTACCATCTTGGTCTAGACAACGGAAATCTAAATGTAAATTTTGATGGCACAAAGCTCATGAATATTCGCAAAACGTTTAATGAGCATACAACATTGTTTATTGTAGGCAGTGCACATTGCGTGTTATTTTAAGGTTTCTTAAAAATAAGTGACATTTAAGATTTAAAAAAAAAATTAAAGTATTGACTATAATTTAAAAAAATACAGTGAAACCTCTCTTAGGCGGACATTTACGGGACCGCCTAAATGTGTCCGCCCTAAGAGAGGTGTCCGCCCATGGGAAATTTGTTATTAGCTAGTAAATGAAAAACTATTACTATGTATATGTATGTACTAATAAACATAACATAACAAAAAGTAACTAGTTTTAGTTAGGATGTAGTACTAAAAAAATCTAATAACGTACTTTGACGTGTTTGCGTTTTATACTTGCAATCTAGAAAATGTAATTCCAAGTCTGATAACAATTCCATTGCTGTAGAGTCACCTCTCTTCTTTGCATACTCTTATAATTCCTTTACCATACTAATGGCTTGTTGATAATTGGTGACATTTGTTTGATTACTGCATTCAACTTCTTCATCAGAGTCGTCAGATATTGATGTGGTTTCAGTATAATCGGTAGGAATGGGGTCACTATCATCTTCTAATAGCCCATTGCTATCAATGTTAATGAACTCGCCCAAATCATTGTTATCAAATTACAAACTTCCACACAACATCAATATTCTCTTTCAGACTTAAAACGCGACATTTTTGTGCCATTATTTACGATTTTAACCTTACAACACAACAAATAAACGGCGGATTTCTGTCGGGGAATCACACATACTTTCATTCGGCGAAGTCCTTTCGGGCTGCCACGCATACGCGATTGGTTGCCTGTCTGTCCTCAGTGAGTTCTTGCACCGTACTTTATCGTCTCCCAAATACTTTTAAAATTTTTTTGTCCGTTTCGCACTCTTTGTATGAAAACAGCCTGTCCGCGTCCGTCCAAAGGACAGTCCGCCCAAGAGAGGTTGATTTTCATGGAATTTCATATACCTAGTTCCGGACTATGACAAAATGTCCACTTAATAGAGATGTCCGCTTATTAGAGGTGTTCGTTATGAGAGGTGTCACTGTACTTTTGTTAAATCGTTGATTTAAATCAAATTGTTTAAACCGGGCAAATTCTAATACATTCAAGTTTAGTTGGACTTTTGAACAAATGAACATTACTTTCCGTATTTTGTCTGTAATTCTTAGGACAGGAACAAGAACAGAACATTTGTCAGTATTAGGGTATAATATATTATTATTTTTTACCTAATTAGTACAATAATTACTGCTTACACTACCTATTTGGTGGATAATAGATCAAATTAATATTTGAACTGTCTGTGTATTGCCCGCAAATGTCCGGATCCTACACACAACCAAAAATATCCGCAGTATATGTATATTAGAAAAATAATAAGTGGCCTCAGAATGGAACATTGGGGCACTCCAGACGTAATACGTACAAAGTTCGATACCATGTTCTCAACAAGAACCATCTGAAGATTCCTACCTAAACAGCTATTTAAATTGATTTCGGACATTAAACTTATAATTATCATTTTAAACCAGAATATATATTTGCAATAAAAATCAAGGGGTTCATAAATGAATTTTAAGCTCAATATCGTGCGATACTTCTCATTGTATAGGCCAATTTAATGTACTCGTGTAATGTAATGTGCTCGTGGAATCATTTAGGGAGTAATTTTGTACAATAAAACTTCTCCAGATAATTTTTTTTGATTTCTATTAAAGCTTATTAGGTACACTAAATTTTAATTAAACCTAAGCCCAATATGTTCTATTTTTAGTTTTAGTTCAGTCTAGACTTTAACAAATATTTTTCATTGTACAAAAATAACAAAAAACGGCATATAAGAGCAATGTTTGTGTTTAAACAGACATAGCTAAAAGTTATATTTGTTTGTTAAGCTGTCTGCATAAAGAGCTAAAATTGAAAAAAAAATTCATATTGAAATATTATTGTTTGTTTGCGTTTGTTCGCAAAAGGTGTCTATTCACTGTTCTTATGTTCCATTATATTTCCAGCAAAATCATTGTTCGAGACCGTCTGTCGACCAATGCTCTCCTTTCAATACGGCTTTTCTTAACTGTCACATTTGTCATATTCTCCTCAAAATGTTGGAAAATGGCAGTTATTGGTTGAATTTAAAAAAAATATTATTTTGAAAAGATGTTTGTATTGTCATTTTATCAGTTGTGATAGTTTCTGTTTCTTCTATTTTTGACTGAGATGTGAGAAATAAAGACTTATAAACAAATGAATTTTTATTCTAAAGTTTCCATTTTTGCGTATTTCTTACTTAAAAAAGAAGGCTTCGTTTGTTAAATCTTTAAAATTATGAGGAGTTGCTCCCACTGCAATTTAATTTTTTGCGGAAAATTAACATTCGGTATAAAGAATGGAATGGAAATGACGTATTATATTTAAATTGGTGACTCCTGCGGTATCCTAGAGAAGCGCTACATATTTTTTTTCGAATCGACCGTTTTAAAAGTGGGGAAACAAACCCTCTTACTCACAGGCGACTCCGCGGTCATGAATCATAGCACCCTGAGGCAGTGGATCACCACCACCTGTTACGCGCGATGCTGCCAAACTGTGAAAATGTAAAACTTTAGCTTATTATAAAAATAAATATTTAGCTTACTTAGAAAGTAAATCCACGCTGACAGGAGTAAGAAATCCAGACATTTTCAGTTCTTTTTTCTATGGGAATGGCTTTATGCTCATCAGGTGCCCTGATGATAGTGTGGAACTACATAATAAGCCACTGTACCCACTAAACCTCATTCGGCCTCCTCTTTCCAATCTCTCGGAACATATCCGGCCTATCGTCGAGAGAAAAAACTCTTAGTAAAACACAACAAATTAGACTAAATCACTTAAAGAAACACACAGACACCCACGAGTTTCAAATTATTTTTTTTGAAGATATGCACCTATTATCAGATTACACTAAACACCCATACTTACACTTTACAATAACACTACCGACTACCGTACATATAGAACAACAGCACAGATAGGATACAAATTATTTCGCAATAAAAATTCAGAAATAATAAAAACATGGACCTAAACATCAAATTTATTAATCTTTTAATAAAGGATGATGAAATAATTATGTGACAGACAGGACATCCCTTCATAATAGGCTCGTCCTCCAATGCTCGGCTTCATGCATATTCGGAACTAGCGCGGTTGCCATTTCCGAGACTAATTATACAGGAAAGTAATTACAGAAAGAAATTCCGCCATTTATGAATATAATCTTATAAAACATCGAAAGTGGCAACGCGGTATTTTTAAATATTCACCCCAGTCCAGCAGCTTAATATCGATCGACCGAGTTAAACAGAACCAACGTGTTATTTATTTTGAAAATTTTTAGGTGTCAAAAACATTATTTGATAGACCACCCAGACAATAAGGGCGTATTTTTGTCTCACAGTATAACTTTAAAATACTAATTCAGATTGAATGGTACTTAGATGTGTGCATACAAATCTACGCGAAAACTAATGTGAATTTATGTGATTTTGTGAGATTATTGTGCCGGTATTTGTTCGAGATACCTACTTGGTGTTTTTTTTATAAATTAAGTTGGTTTTAAATAAGTTCGAAAAGGTAAATAAAATTGCATTTTTTTCTAAAGGGTGGCATTTATAGATAAACTTTTAAGTTTTAAGAACAAATGAGAACATACCTGACCATTTATAAACGCCGTGGCGGTTGGTTCGAGTCAGTTCAAGTTTATAAATCAGAGATTGTTTCCCAGCGAACTGAACTGAACGTAAAAGTTTATAATAATGTACCCTGAAAAATAAACAACTTGCAATCTGTCAAACGGTTATTGACTTTCTAAAGGGGTTTACCCTGAAGATATGACAACACTGTGCAAGATTCACTGACGTATTTCGCCATATGTTGCTTTGTTTACCTTCCTGACAGGGGCCCCACGTGGTCATTTTTGGTTTGACATAATGTCATGTACAGGGCATATTAAATTAAAGCGCCATTTTTGGATATTTTTCTTCAATTTGTTTTCGTCTCACGAATTGCCGGTTTAAATATATTTCCATAACACCCTGTATATATGTACATATGTCGTGTTTTAGGTGACAAAAATTAATCCAACAGAGGGTTATCTTGCAGACGAGACGGTGTCATCCACTAGATAAGGATACCCTTTAGTAATATATTACGAGAAACTCGTGCTTTTAAAAGAAATTACAAGAATTATTAACATTCGAAGTGATGGAAAATTTTTCCTGAAAGATGTTGCCTAGAAACTGTCATATATTAAATTTTATTGTTGTTTGACTGAAATTACCCGATACGAACCTGTAGCCTAAATATCTCCACTTATCATTAATGTTTCAATGATTTTGGTATTAAAATTGTTCTCCTACATTACAAGCTGAATCGTTTTGCTGGCATAACAGCGATAACCCATATTAAGAGAATCCTGGTTCAAGTAAGAATAGAATTTGCTTTGGGAAATCTAACTGTATTGATTTTGTCAATATCTAGGTGAAATACAAGCACATATATGAGGGGATCATCCTGGCAATCAAACAACAGACGCCATTCTTTTCACCTATTGTTTTACAGTTAAGAGTTTCTAAATTTAAGCTACACGGTGGGCCAAGGAAGTGATCACATTATTATTTTTCGAACTTTATTGTTTAAAATCATTTTCAAAGCAAGCATAATATGTTTTCTTAAAATGCAGTTAAAAGATGGAATTAGTGTTGGCAGTAGCTTAGTCGAACAGTTTGGATTGGTTCACGATTTGCGGTGGAACACTTCCCCTAATCCCAGATATCAGTTCCAGTATTTGGTTCCCATCTCTAATTTATTACTCAGCTTGCTTTCCTCCTGGAATATCAACTGTTGACAGCGTCGACAACGAGAACTCGCTTAATTAGAATAGCCAATCACTTCACTCAGCACGTGGTCTCTATAGATAAACCAACAATCTTCGATAATTACCTACTGAAGTTAATTATTCGTTTTGCACGAAGTTTGGGCAACTTGAATTTGTGATGTGTCATTATTTGTCCAATTAAAGTTCCCAACTGCATGGATAGCCTTCAAGTTAGCAAGTTAGCAAAGCATATTGAAGCAGTGGCGGTTTTTCCACAGGAGCACATGCGCACGTGCACCCCCAAAACGAATAAAAAATATTAATTTATATTAAATATTATTTATCGCATAAAGTCCGACCCTCCCTAATATTTTATAGTACCGTCAACCAAACTGTATATTATAGGCTCTCGATCCGGCAACCGTGCCTCGGTCGAGGTTAATGACGATTATGACGAGACTTGTTCGCATGTGCGACTAACTAGGCGGGGCATAATTCAGTTTCTTTGTAGTAACAGGTGGCGGGAGACAGCGGGGGATAGCGGGACTACGGCGATTTAACATGGGAAAGGCACACAATTTTAGTGTGCGCCGCGCCGTTGTCTGTTCGTGCATCTAGTTAGAAATTCGAGCGTGTATGTTTTAATATTTTGATATTATATATTTATTAAGTTAAAATAAATAGTTTGACGGTGGACTATTTAAAAAATAACTTTAGCTCTTTTAGTTTGGAGCAAAAAATTGAAGTGAAGAATGCGGGAAGACCTAAACCCGAAATTAATTTAACGCAGACCACATAGGGTAAATCTAGGGACTTTATTAGAAAGTTTAAAAATGAAATATATGAAAAAAAAATTATAAAGGGTATTCCAAACTTAATGAGGCTGTTATTAATCAATTTTCTACAATTAAGAACCGAAGAATGGACTTTACGTTTAAGCGCTATTGTGTAGGGTCGATAAATGTTGTGTATTTCGATAAATGATACGCGATATGATTTTAAACCAAAAAAACTAAAAAATACTGAAAATATGAAGAATGCCAACTTGTCAGTCTCGTGGCTCGTCATAATGGTCATTTACCTCGACCGAGGCACGGTTGCCGGATCTATACAGTTTGGTTTGACGAGATGATAAAATATTAGGGAGGGTCGGACTTTATACGATAAATAATATTCAATGAATATAAATTAATATTTTTTATTCGTCTTGTATTGGGGGTGAACGTGCGCATGTGTTCTTGTGGAAGAACCGCCACTGGGCGAGTGCGTAATCCCATAGTTGCGTAATTACATTACAACTCGAATTACATACTATACTTTACCTACGATCATATAATATATTAAAACTAAAAAGAAAATATACAGTTACGACTCTCTTGTTTTTCTTTAATAAACTCTAGTACCCGCATGGTCCAATTTAATTATGTAATTTTTGGTCTTTATTCAAGCCAAAACTTA
Organism: Barypeithes pellucidus; assembly: GCA_963991005.1. NCBI lineage: Eukaryota > Metazoa > Arthropoda > Insecta > Coleoptera > Curculionidae > Barypeithes > Barypeithes pellucidus. The sequence goes on along the minus strand of OZ022562.1, from coordinate 16,412,693 downwards.
TCGTAAGCTCAAATTTTACATAAATTGAAAAATAGATTTTTCCCCATATGGTTCCAACTGTAATGGCGACACTGTTTAATCCCCTATATATTTTCCATGTTTACATAACCCATTATTCCTTATTTAATCCCTATAAATCGAACTGATACGAAGCCACACAAATCATAAAGGTAAATAAGAAATATTGCTCCTATTGTTCTTTCAGCCACAAGTTCAGTTGAAATCCGAGAACGAATCTCCACAATAAAATGTAATATACGACCTTTGTGTATATTCCGATAAAAATACTGCTCGAGGGCATAATTCAGATTTCTAACATAGTATTTCATTTATCTTCATATTTATGAAAGCGTAGGAAGGAATCTATTTTTAAGTATCTTTATTTTTCTTATTCACATTTATTTTTATTTATTAGGTCCCTTTAAACTCTATATATTAGATTTTTTGTCCGCCCATTTGTAGAACAAGTCAATAACTAAGTTATTTATTAAAACAATCAATTCATTAACCCCTCCCACCCCCACGCACCCTCTGCTCCCCTGAACAAACTCCCCCAAACTCTCCTTTCATCGCGTCGAAAACGATTCATGATTTATGGTATAAACAACTTTAATATTGCGCGCAACTGATAACGAATATAATTTATAAATTAACAAAGATTATACTGAATAATGTACCTATAAATTGCAAGCTATTTTATATTCGGTATTATTATATTGAGTTTGTTACTTAATGTATGGAGGAGGAAATAGAGCAAAAATTAAAATAAAAATTAAACTTCAGAAATAAAGCTTGCAGCATATTTATCACAAGCTGGCCCCGTAAAATTTATTAAGGCGCATACTTTTTGTCACTATTACATGGTAGATTAATTTTTGATGGGTAACGCACATGAATCTTTGAGAATAAACGTGCATTGTTTCCAGCAGTGACTTTGAATAATAGTCAGGCTGTCATAAAAAAATTAATTACGTTATATAATTATACCTAAGTAATGATTGGAACCTTGTTATCAGGGAGTTTAGAATTATTAGATAGTTGTTGCTAAAGAACATATTTAATTTATTAGTTCTGTGACTTAGACTTTTATTCGACTAAAAACAATAACATTAAAAGGTATACGAGTATTTTATTTTTTTTTATGATCAAACACAAGCACTATAGGAAAAATCCTTTAGGGCACTCTGGGAGTGGTGCGTGTGCGCAAAAAGCGATTCACGTTGGTTTTGAATCGTTGGAGGTTATATTCGTTGGGAAAAACAACCTCGGGAAGGTCGTTCCACAAGAATGAAGTCCTCCAGATGAAAGAATTCTTAACTAATGAAGTTCGAGGAGTACTAAGCTTAACCACATATGGATGGGCGGCAGTAGTTCGTTGTGTATTTCTGCTATTCGTCGCTCTGGGCGGACTTAAGAGGGCAAGGTCAGCCGAGCACTTTCCATGAAAATATCTGTAAAAGAGAGTCAAATACCCAACATGTCTTCGATGTTCTAGGCTGTCGAGGTTCTTCGTCAGCTCGTGGTCTCCAATCAGACGAATGGCCCTTCTTTCGATGGAATCCAGTAGCCGAAGAGTATGTTTGGGCGCAGAGCTCCAGACATGAGAGTAGTACTCTAGTGATGGTCGATTCTGGGCCTTGTATAGTGTCAAAAGTTGTTGAGGTGTGTGCAACTTTCTGGTTCGGAAGAGTACCACAAGCTTCTGAGAAGCTATCTTGGCGATGGCCACAACGTGGTTATGCCAAGACATATTTCCTCCCAGATTGACGCTCAGCAAATTAATAGATGAAGCCAGTGGGATTGCATATCCGGCCAAGACTATATCCGGTTCTGTAATGTTAACCTTTTTAGAGAAAACTGCTGCCTGGGTTTTTTAGAGTTAAATTCGACTTGGTTACTGTCACCCCAAGCCAAAATTTCTTCCAGGTCTTTATTGAGGCGTGATACTTCATGCTGTCTGCGAAGATGTGCGTCGGCAGCCGATGTTTGTGCATTCAAAGAGAAAGATGAGATAAGTGTGCTATCGTCAGCAAAACTAAATATCGGATTTTTAGTTTTCACTAGAAGGTCGTTAATGTAGAGTAACAAGAGAGTGGGAGACAATATTGACTCTTGAGGAACACCGTCATTGATGGTGAAGGTGTCTGAGAGAAATCTGTCAATCGCCACTTGCAGAGAGCGGTCCTTAAGAAAGCTAGACAAACAGACAAACCATAGGATCGCAGTTTACTTAGAAGCCCTTCATGCCAAACACGATCAAAAGCTTTAGAAATATCCAGTGCAACAGCCCGAGATTCCCCATGATGTTCGATTGCTTTGTTCCAAATATGGGTGACATAGGCTAGAAAATCTCCAGTTGATCTGGACTTACGAAAACCATATTGATGATCGCTGATAATGTTGAAGCCTTCCAGGTACCTACTTTAGAAGATGCAGCTTTCTCCATTACTTTTGATATAACTGAAAGCAATGCGACTGGTCGATAGTTGTTAGGCAGGGTTCTCTTACCTTTCTTTGGAATAGGCTGGACTCGCGCCGTCTTCCAGCAAGATGGAAATATTCCTTTTTTGTAGGATAAGTTGAAAAGTCTACAAAATACTGGTGTTAGTTCATAGGCGCTTGAGAACTATAATAGGAATTTCGTCTGGACCAGTAGCTTTTTTGACGTCGAGTCCTTTCAGAATTCGTTTGACAGGACGCTGACGGAACACGATTTCGGTCATTTCGGATTGAACTGCAGGAATGTCGTGTGGTGTTCTTCCCTGGAAATCTACATTGGAATGCGAAAAAAATAGTTCAGCAAGTAAGTTTGCTTTGTCTCCGGCTGTGGATGCTATTGTACCATCGGGACGTGTTAGAGAGGGAATAGTTGATTTGGTGAAATTTTGGCTGACGGCCTTAGCGACTAACCAAAAGGACCTTGATCCGTTTGGACTGTCAAGAAGTTTGTTTTTGATCTTCACGTTATGGGCTTCTTTGCTTTGATCTATCGTTAGCTTACATTGGTTTCGAGCGGTAACAAAGATGGTACGATTCTCAGTGGTAGGGTTTTTACGCCACTGTCGGTAAACCAGATTTTTTGATCTGACAGCACACTCACAATCTTTGCTAAACCAGGGCTTGCCGTTGGAAGGGCGTTTTTGGAAGGACGGGATAAATGCTCGTTAGAATGATGTCGGAGACCTCCCCAGCACAGACGGATGGATCATTAGAAGAGAAGCATACGCTCATAAAAGGAAAAGTGCGAAAATGGTCTTTCAGGTCTTCCCACTTGGCCGATCTGTAATGCCATATCCTGCGAGGTTTAGGAGGTTGTTCAAATTAATTGATAGTTCGCTTAGAGTAGAAATAAGTTTGTGATCGGAAGATCCTAACGGAGGCTGTACGGTGACTGTATATAGATCAGGATTTGACGTTAAGAAGAGATTCAAAAGACAAGCAAAAACTATATGTAAAAGGTAAAAGTATGTAACCTTTTTTCCGAGGGAGACGCAAATCAATATATTTAGTGACTATAAATAAGGAGAATGAGTTAAAGTTAATGCTCCCCCTAAAAGTCTCTTTTAAAATCATTTTCCCACATTCTTAAATAAAATAATTTCATTCTATTTCCGGAAAAAAATTTGGTTCGGTACGAGCGAGACACAGATAAATATTTACCTATGAGATTGATGAATGGTTACCTACTCTGATCTGATGATCTTGGTGGAACCACGTGGACCATGTGGAACGCCAGGAAGCAACACGCCGTAATATCAGGGATTAGCAGGAAAACTGACAAAACCTGAACCAATCCGTCTTCTTCGGGGTTAATTTCAAACTTTCTCTTAATATCCTAAGCAGAAATCCGAACTGGAACCGAAGCGAAGCTGAACCAAATGATTTGAAATACGGGTACGTCTAAACCACATATATATAAACAGTATATTGCCAATACGAACGTTCCAAAATACAAAAAGTGTCCCCGTTGTGGGAGATAGCGCGGGTCTAATGAGTTTGCGCAGTAGGATGGAAATTTTATCGATCGCGTCAGAGCCGGCCCGACATTATTTGTTTGTTGTTATTCGTCGCCATCTTTGGTTCTGGATGCTTTTTCAAATTACAGAATAAAAAGTGGTTCACCCACATTGTTGTCGGTATACTAGTTCTTATAAACTAGCATTATCTAACAACAATTTTTGCAAAGGAGTATTTAATTTGTGGTGATTCGATTCGCTGTTTGGTAGGTTGGTAGTATCGTCAAAAATCGTATGCATGGAACGCTGTCTTAAATCGAACTAATCGAAATTTTGATTGCAATATTTTTCCTAACTAACCAGTGAAATTTATTAAAAAAGTTGAAATCCGGTTCTGTCGAATGTGTACTTTCACAAGGAAATTTCGAACTGCGCAAACTCACAACGCCCCCTTCGATGACCATAGCGGGGACATAATTTCAGCTGATTTTAGCAATATAGTGTTTATGTGGTCTCAACACAATTATTTCCCATAATTTAATGTGTAGGATTTATTATTAATTGTAAAAAATTAAATTGTTATATATTCTGTCAAATATTTTTAAGTGTAACCACAGCTACATTTTCATTAATAATATACTTTACATGTCTACATACATACGTCAAGCACAGTTGACTAACAAGTCATTGTAAGAAAATAAGCATTGTTCCCGTTTTCTGGCACTTTAGATCTATAGCCTTTTCGCGAGGAGCCGGCAATGTTCTAAGCCTATTGTCGTCGGGTTTTGCTGTAATTAGCATAGCGGAATCCATAAATCAAAGGCTATCTACAGGAGTCAGTGGTGTAACGGAAAGCATCTGTTCTATAAATGAATAATACAATAATATAAATCATACGAAATTAAGTACTTTAATATTAATATGATAATGCAGTAAAATATTTCTGAACTTTTCTTTAAGATCATGGTAGATATATTATATATCAGATGTTGGGCTTTCACTTCAATACATACATAAGCAGCGAGAGGCAACGTAATATTTTGTATACAGGGTGTTAAATTGAAAACTCCCACCCTTAATATCTTGTTTCCAGTAAATCATATTAAAATGGGTGCTTGACATCTCCCCCTGGGTGCGCCACTCAAATAAAACAAGCATTGATTAATTATTTATTATATAAACTGTAGTCTCCAGTAAGATTGTAATATATTTATGCAGACTATAATATTGTTATTTTATCTACGAAAAATAAAAGTTTTCGGGAAATGATCGGAAAACATTGCATTAGATTGTCGATAAGACAAAACAATTATTACACCCAGCAAGTGTCTCACGAAAACGCTAAAAGCCCCAATTGTACATTTTCCATTTCCACATTTTCCACTTATCCACCCCAACAAAACACTTCGCTCTCTATTGCAGGAATTAACTTCGCGCCCCGTCTCTGCGAATTAGTTTTGATGCGCGCAGCACGCTTCCTGCAGTGCGTGATTGAGGACTCTTCGCGTGATGTCAACACGATTAGCTATCGGAAAAAAATCGAAAATAGGTGTTAATAAAAAGATTTCCCCTTCCGAAGGAAAGTCTTTTGTTACCGAAGACTTCCGACTGCAGTCTGGGAGTGTGATATAGGAATCCGCGGCAGTTGTGTCTCGTTCGCTGTCGAGGAATCTGTGAACGTTTGCCGCGTAAAGCCGGTTCCACGTGGAACGCGTAAAGTTCCTGCGGCGGCATGGTGTGTGAATTAAAGTGCGCATGAGGAATATGCTGCAGGGTTGAGGGCGGCAACATGATTCGTAGGTGAGTGATTGCCCTTGCCCCTTACAGGTGGCTGTTTTCTTTCTTTTTGCTTGCTCCTGCTACGGACGCTGCAGGCCCGTGTCGACGAATCTTGGGAGCAGCGGAAGCAGAATTGATTTGAATAAGGGTGATGTTGGGTTGAATGAACTACAGGAAGGGCAGGGATAAAACCTAGTTATTTTTCACTAGTAATAGCCCTAGTGCAAAATTTAAAAAAATATTCTAAACGAAAAAAAAAATTTCTGTAATTAACTTATGGTCTTTAGGAAAATTTCGTACCAAATAAAAATTGTTGATTATCTATTTTAATGAAATAAAATGTCATTTTCAACTTTATGTAGTTATACCGGGTGTTTCAGGAGGAACGCCCCTATTACTTTTTTATTATTTAAATTACAGAAATAAAATTTGGCGGATTTCTATGTGATTTTGCATTAATTCCTGTCAATCTAGATGAAAAAATTAAATGTTCCATTAACAAATCCAAAGTTGAGATAATTTCCGGTTAAACCGGAAGTAACAAACATCAACATCCTTGTGTGTTTAGCCAAAAAATGATTAACATAGAACAAAACATGATATAAAGATAAAAAAAATAAAACTGGAACAATAAAAAAGTTTAGCATATCAGTTTTGCAAATAAAGTAAGTTGTTGTCTTGTACTATTTGAATGAGTATAGTGTCACAGGTCGAGTACGGGATCCCTCTGAATGTGCGACCCCAGGCCAGTGCCTACCGAACCTATTGGTGCAATAGGCTCTGAGTTTTGGTAATTACTGCGAAATTTTCTAATGAAATAGGATGCCATTTTTCAACTGTAATTTTATTATATCAAACTATTATAGATACCTTGAAGACATCTTATATTTTTGTATTTTATCAATTTGAATGTACTAATGTCCGTGGAACCAAATATTCTTTTTTGCGTATAACATTTTAACTTTTGATTATACTGCTGATAGAAATATCGAACCAAAAGTACAGGGTGTCCAATTTTCGACACTTTTATATGGTATCTATGTAATTGTTAGTATCATCAATAAAGTAATGTAGGTGTCATGTGCTCTTTTTGGGTCAAACTTGAAATGGTAAAATCAAAATTCGAAAATTTTCTCTCGCTTAAGAGATACGGGGTAAAATCAAAAAAAATTACAATTTCAAAAGTACCCTATATTTTCTTAGTTAAAAGAGATACAAAAATATTTTATATACAAGTTTCTTTATAATGATTGTTGAATAATCTGCCGGTTTCAGAATAATTATACGGGGTCAGGTAAAAAAGTTATCGAAAAGTTCAAATAAATCGCCTAGGAAACCAATATCATCCATGGTCTGTTATAAATTTGAAAAGAAATTAAAATGCTATCCTTTTAGATTGAAATATACAGGGTGTACCATTTAAAAAATGAGGTTAGGTCCGATAACTTTTTTACCTGACTCCGTATAATTATTCTGAAAACGGCAGATTATTCAACAATCATTATAAAGAAACTTCTGTATAAAATATTTTTCTGTATCTCTTTTAACTAAGGAAATATAGGGTAATTTAAAAATTGTCAATTTTTTGATTTTCCCCCGTATCTCTTAAGCGAGCGAAATTTTCAAATTTTGATTTTACCATTTTAAGTACAGCACTAACAATTACGAAGATACCCTATAAAAGTGTCGAAAATGGAACACCCTGTACATTCAGTTTCAAGCAGGGTATAAACAAAATTTCCAATTATCCCCTCGCTAATATCGTTTAAATGTGCCAAAAAAAAAATTCAAAACAATTTAAAACTTCAATTAGTATTTGAACATCTGTTATAACCTAATTTTATCGCTTTCTGTATAAATAAAATTAAGATAAAGTAGTACAACAGTAAGATAGTTCACGCATAAAATTGACATTTCACATCTTTAGTAACAGAATTAAAAGCCACATCTTAAAAAGATAACAAATATAAAATAAACATCCTCAGTTCCAGTTATTATGAATTGAGCTTTATATCAGTTTAAGATGTTTCTCAGGACATAACGAACTTGATTTTAATAATTAAAATTAATGATGACTATATTATTTAAATACGGGTAGCTGTTGGTATACTATAAAAATTATAATTAATGTTTTAAATACCTGGTGGACTAGAAATTTAACGCACTTGCACCACCTCCGCGGCACCTACCAAGAAATTTACGTTAGTGTTGCCCACCTTAGCATGAATAATATACAAAATGCGAGGACGAAATGTCCCATATTTTTAAAAATAATTCCACCACGAGACTTAGACAGTATGTACACGGTCTGTCTGATACACATAAGTAAACGAAATAAAAATATAAATTTTTTTGCAAATTACTAAAAGAAAAAAAGGTACACACAATACGATTGGAAACCAAGAAGTTGCTGAAATAGCCGTCAGAAGGACATTAGTTTGAGAATGAGCTTCGTAATATCGAGGTTCTTTAAAACAAAAATTTTCAAAGCCATTCTTCAAATCTTTCGAAAAATTTAAAGCCCGCGGAGAATCTCAGCTGGATTCCAGTTAGGAGCAACATTGTCGATGAAGTTATAAATGACGCGGCTGATGAATAACTTCTTGAGCAATCGAATTAACCATTCTTTTTCTATGTTAACCAACTTTCTCGTGTATTTTATTTAATGGGACTTTATCATGATACAATATTTGAAATATGAAGATGCTCTAATCCTAAAGGGTAATCATTTTTTATTAGGAAATTAATTTTTTTTTATGATCAAACACAAGCACTATAGGAAAAATCCTTTAGGGCACTCTGGGAGTGGTGCGTGTGCGGAGAAAGCGATTCACATTGGAGGTTATATTCGTTGGGAAAAACGACCTCGGGAAGGTCGTTCCATAAGGATGAAGTACTCCAGATAAAATAATTCTTAAGTAATGAAGTTCGAGGAGTATTAAGCTTAACCACATATGAATGAGCGGCAGTGGTTCGTCGTGTATTTCTGCTATTTGCTGCTCTGGGCGGAATTAAGAGGGCAAAGTCAGCCGAGCACTTTCCTTGAAAATATCTGTAAAAGAGAGTCAAATCCCCAACCTGTCTCCGATGTTTTAGGCTGTCTAGGTTCTTCGTCAGCTCGTGGTCTCCGATCAGACGAATGGCCCTCCTTTCGATGGAATCCAGCATCCTAAAGAGTATATTTGGGTGCAGAGCTCCAGACATGAGAGCAGTACCCTAGTGATGGTCGAATGTATAGTGTCAAAAGTTGTTGAGGTGTGTACAACTTTTTGGTTCGAAAGAGTACACCAAGTTTCTGTGAAGCTACCTTGGCGATTGCCACAACGTGGTTATGCCAAGACATATTTCCTCCCAGATTGACGCCCAGCAAATTAATTGATGAATCCAGTGGGATTGCGTGTCCTGCCATGACTATATCAGGTTTTGTAATGTTAACCTTTTTAGAGAAAACTGGAAAATAAATATGTTTATATAGTAGGTTTATATAATTATTCTTGTGCCAAATATAGCTGTAATATTACGTTTAAATGGGAAAATTATTATTATTATTGTTTATAATTATACAGGGTGTCAATTTAAAAACGTCCCACCTTTAATATCTCGCTTCCGGTAATAATATTAGAAACCGGAAAGACGCGTCAATTTAATTGTGAAGCGGGCTTAACAAACCCCCTTTATTTTTTTTGTCTGCATTGGGCATTTTGCTGCTTTTCCACTGTAGTAATTTTACTGATAAAAGTTTCTATCATAATTTTACTAAATTCCTAATTTAGCTATCATACCTATACAGGGCGCCCGGTAAAGTACCTCGGGAGCATACAGGGGAGGTCAAAATATTTTCGCCATAGAAAAAAAAATCCTAAAGTGGCCATTAACGGAGTTACCCAGCGATTTACTTTTTTTGGTCTAATTTTTGAACCGGCCGATATAATTTAATGAAATTTTAATATCATATAGAAGCCATTAAACCATACTACAGCTTTACATCGTCAGGGAAGTCAGGAACGGACTTGCCACCATACTCGTTGGACCAAGATGTTGACGGGTGCATGTATTTGACAAACCTGAAAACTGATTTCATAAATAGTCTATAGTCTCTTTAACAAAGGGACTATTAACTTACGGCAAAAAAACTGGTGGTTTTCGAGACAATCGGTTTTATGCGAAGCACTCATAAGTTACTCGGCTTCTTTATATCTGCTCGCAAAAAATTTATAATATTAAGAGATAATTTTTATTTGGATTGGAATTTCATCAGAGAATAAATTATCAACTATATTCTGTTAGAATAATATTCTAGCAGCAAGAACTTAATATTAAATTTAGCTTCGAAATATGGTACTACATGACTATATATTATTTTGAATTTCTCGTCATTTCTGAAACTATTGCATACACTATAAATAATCTCAATTAAATGCACAGCTTAGTTTTAATGCCAAAAAATGTTATATCGAGGTTTTCAGAAAAAATATCTAAAATCGCAACTATCTAAAGTGATTTGGCAACGCTTCGGGTGATCAACCATACCAAAATGTCCTGTTATCACGCCGTCATCAAGTCAATGACTAATCGCTAGATTAATAAAAAATAGGAAAGTTTTACTCGAGCGAAAAAGTTCGGCAACGCTGCGCTTACCCGTCAGAGTGATTTCAGTCCGTAAGAAAGCAGATCGTCTTTTTGTTACTACACCTTGTCCGTTCTTGATGAAATCATATTAAAAATATAAAAAAATTGTTGATAACACTCTAAAAAATAGTAAATCGAGTCGAACGGATATTTTCCGTGTTGCGCAGCTACAGGGAGGGCAACGGAGTCGGATCTCGTATTTGTATAATTCTTAATCGCGGTACAAGGCGCGCGCATGGGACGGCTTGCTGTCTGGCTTAGTTGTCTATAATAACTCAGTATCAGCTATGTCCCCATATTGCATCATTATTGATACACGTGCTGTGTTAACTGAAAACGGTTTTGTTAAAAAATGCGTGTGTAAAAATCAGTTCATATTTTCCCCCCATTTTCCGAGGCACAATACACAATTTCTGCTTAAAAACGGGCAAGGCGCGATAACTCGAACAGCGTTAAAAAATGACATACCTAAGATCCAACACTGTAGTTGCGCGTCGATGAAAATGTCCGTGCTCATTTTTTTCCGGTCACGAATAACGAAAAATATCATCCGACAAGTAAAACGGACGAGGCGTGATAAGTTGAATTCTCCGCTGTAAACAAATTTCGATTTTTCTCAAACCTAAACCATTCACCGCATGGAAAATGCAAGTTACTATTTTCATCTCCTCAAAAACATCTGAGTCAGAAAATAAAAAGAACAGACGAGGCGCGATAACTATTACGATCACTTTCTTTTTACATATGTAAAGATGATTCTCAATGATTTCGCAACGTTGCCAATGTCCGTTCTTGTTAATTTCCTTCTCAAGTCCTTATTAAATCATCAAAAAACTCAAAAAACTTTAGGTCGTGATCAGTCTGAAATGGGCTGCCGTACTAATACAGCCGGCCAGCGCTGGGTCGTCGTGTCTTGGAATTGCGATGTTGTCTCATTGGTCAATAATAATGACTTATGCTGTTCCGCGGCAAAATCCCAAATCGGACCACGCGGTCCACTGATAAATACTCTTAACAAATGTAATTATTACGATGCGATGGCTGCTGCCACTGCCAATATTCTAGAATTAGAAAAACTGCACACATAAAATAGGATAGCGCACGTAAACATTTACTAATCAGATTAGGCAGGATATATCCAACTTTATAACCATACTGATACAGCCAATCGCCAATGGCTTCGTAAAGTCCTACCATTGGAATATAAAGTGGAATTTATTATTTTGCCGACGATAATAAATAAATTAGGAATTTAATTATTTGCAGTACGTTTTTGGAATAGCAAGTATTTTTTGGTCAATTAAATTAATTATTACCGGGACATATTTATTTGAGATGTAATTTCAAAATTCATGTAATCGGATCTCTGATTCTATTTAGAATACAGTAAAACCTCTCTTAGGCGGACACCGACGGGGCCGTCTAATGTGTCCGCCCATGGGAAATTTGTTGTTAGGTAACATGTAAATGTAAAATTGTTACTATGTATATGTATGTACAAATAAACATAACAAAACAAAAATACACTAGTTTTAGTTAGGATGTAGTACTAAAAAAATCTAATAACGTAGTTTGACGTGTTTGCGTTTTATACATGTAATCTAGAAAATGTAATTCCAAGTCTGATAACAATTCCATTGCTGTAGAGTCACCTCTATTCTTTGCATACTCTTATAATTCCTTTACCATACTAATGGCTTGTTGATAATTGATGACATTTGTTTGATTATTGCATTCAATTTCTTCATCAGAGTCGTCAGATAGTGATGTGGTTTCAGTTTGGACTACATAATCGGTAGGAATGGGGTCACTATCATCTCCTAATAGCACATTGCTATCAATGTTAATGAACTCGCCCAAATCATTGTTATCAAATTACAAACCTCCACAACATCAATATTCTCTTTCAGACTCTAAACGCGACATTTTTCTGCCATTGTTTACGATTTTAACCTTAGAACTCACAAATCATCGGCGGACTGCTGTCGGGGAATCACACATACTTTCATTCGGCGAAGTTCTTTCGCGCTGCCACTCATACGCGGAATAGAATTTCATATACCTAGTTCCGGACTATAAAAAAATGTCCGTTTAATAGAGATGCCCGTTATGAGAGGTTTCACTATATTTCCACTCTAAGAGTAGAAATGATTTTTTTCAATACGCGTGTGATATAACACATTTTCTAGGAAAGTTAGTTGTGCATTTTTCTAATTTTCGTAGGTGGAGGAAAAGAATTTATTTGTTTTAATTACATACTCTTCCTCTGGAAATACCGATGCCTATTGCGGTCTACATCAACTTGTGAAATCGGATAGTGCATGTAAATAACCAATAATCCGATTAGCAGGAACTGTTCAATTTTAAAACAATGCCGATGATTCAGTCAGGACGAAAGTGTGGCTTCCCAATACGAGCCGGTGGAATACAAAATGACAAAATTGATTTTAAATTAAATATTGCCCCGGGCTTACAGAACAAGAAATTAATTTAAAATATAGTACTAACTTAATAGTTGTTCGGGTTTGTTCAAACCTCACCAACTTTTGACACCTTACACAGCCCTGATCCATCCATCACTAGAATACTGCTCTCATCTTTGGAGCTCTGCACCCAATCATACACTTCGGCTACTGGATTCCATCGAAAGGAGAGCCATTGGTCTGATTAAAGACTACGAGCTTCAAAGACATGTTGGTGAACTTTCTTTTACAGATATGATGGAAAATGTTCGACTGAAATTGCCCGCTTAATTCCGCCTAGAGCGCCGAATAGTGGAAATACACGACGGACCACTGGCGCCCATCCATATGTGGTTTAGCTTAGTACACGAATTTCATTATTTAAGAATTCTTTCATCTGGAGAACGTCATCCTTGTGGAGCGAACTTCTTGAGGTCGTGTTTCCCAATTAATGTAACCTGCAACGATTCGAAATCAACGTACAGTGAAACTTCTCATAACGGACACATTTGATAAGCGGACATCTTTATTAAGTGGACATTTTTTCATACTTGGGAACTAGATATATGAAATTCCATGAAAATCAACCTCTCTTCGGCGGACTCTCCTTTGGGCGGACGCGGACAGGCTGTTTTCATACAAAGAGTGCGAAAACCCTTCTTTAAACGGACAAAAAAATTTTTTTAAGTATTTGGGAGACGAATAAATACGATGCAAAAACTCTATGAAGACACACCGGCAACCAATCGAGTATGCGACGCAACGCGAAAGGTCTTCGCCGAATGAAAGTATGTGTGATTCCCCGACAGCAGTCCGCCGTTTATTTGTGAGTTGTAAGGTTACAATCGTAAACAATGGCACAAAAATGTCGCGTTTTGAGTTTGAAAGAGAAATTGATGTTGTGGAAGTTTTTAATTTGATAACAATGATTTGGGCGAGTTCATTAACATTGATAGCAATGTGCTATTAGAAGATGATAGTGACCCCATTTCTACCGATTGTACTGAAACCACATCAATATCTGACGACTCTGATGAAGAAGTTGAATGCAATAATCAAACAAATGTTACCAATTATCATGGTATGGTAAAGGAATTATAAGAGTATGCAAAGAATAGAGGTGACTCTACAGCAATGGAATTGATATCAGACTTGGAATTACATTTTCTAGATTGCAAGTTTAAAACGCAAACACGTCAAACTACGTTATTAGGTTTTTTTAGTACTACATCCTAACTAAAACTAGTGTATTTTTGTTATATTATGTTTATTTGTACATACATATACATAATAATAATTTTGCATTTACATAGTACCTAATAACAAATTTCCCATGGGCGGACACCTCTATTAGGCGCCCACATTTAGACAGTGCCGTAGGTGTCCGCCTAAGAGATGTTTCACTGTATATAGCTTTATTTGCAAATGCACCACTCCCAGAGAGTGCCTTAAAGAATATTTCCTATAGGGCCAGCGTTTGATCATAAAAAAATACTGAATTTAAAACCTAAAAATATTGTAATCGCTTTGATTATCTTTATAACTTATTTTGGGTTTTTAACCGTAATAACCGTTTAATTCCTACCTTAAAAAGGGTATACTTTTGATATTTATATTTAAATTAATCCACGATATAATAACAACTGTTACCGTCATCCACGGTTTGGCTTGCAAAAGTTATTATAAGAGAAAAGGCACGCAGGAACCAAAAATTTCGATTTTTTTCAAATTGCCATGAAGATACTAATAAATTAAAGAGAATTTATGAACTTTGCGGGCATTTGACCCCTTAAAATTGCATCTGAAAGCATTTTTGGTCATTCTTCATGAACTTTGAGTGAACACGAATTTTTGAAAAACTTTCAATACTATTTTTACAAGGCACTGATATTATCTGATATTTATTTTTAAATTTACATTATTCCTTGAGCGTAGAGCGTATAGACAAAAATCATCACATCAATACGTAACTAAATATTAACGCATGCGCAGCGACGGGGAAAACTTAAGGGCGATATGAATTTTTAATTCTAATTTACCTGACGAAATACCATAAATAACCCATAAAATAAAATAAATCTAATTAAATTTAAAATCTGTACTTTAGTTAGGGTACTTATTAATATTAAACTTAAATATAAGAAAAATACAATCACGATTTAACAGGATTAAAACGTGAGCAATTGAATGTCCCAATAACCACCAAACTTTTCATCCGCATTCTTTTCATCAAGGCGGCGGACAATATTTTGGAAACGACGTGCGTTGCATTTTGCCGTATCTACTCGTATTCGAACTATCCAGTAGGCTTTGGATGAAAAATGTTTGGCAGGTGACGCCATTAAATCATTATGCTTTCTTTCGTGAATTGAGTAGTTTTATTGTGTGGATTTGTGTATAGATTTCAGCTACTGGAATAGTTTAATTACTTTTATACTGTTAAAATTATTCGAATTACATAAACGGTCGATGACGTGATATCAGAAACAAACTATAATTAATCTTTGTGTTAGTGCCGAACCGAAAACATGATCTCTCGATGTACCGCGTGCCCATTTCCCTACACCAACTGATAGACAGACACAGACTACATATCTCTATGTAAGTAACTTATGCTTGTTATTTATAGTACCTATATAAATATTACGTTTATTTCCCACTTTGGCGGTATGTAGTAATTTAATTCAGTATGTAATGTTGACATTTCGGACTTTATAAAAGTTTGAAAGAAACATTTTCTTAACTTTTACCTGGAAAGTGATATTTACCCGGGTGGAAAGCGATCACTTTCCAGATAAATATCAACCATATTCATTGAATATCCAAAAAGGCCTTGTCGACTGGACATAATTTTATTATGTTCCCTAATTTTAAATATATTATATTTTTAATTATATTTATTTTTTGGCAGATTTAATTTTAACATTTCTTCGGTTTGGTATGTGCTACGTACGCTGTTAGATATTTTTTTAGATTTACGGAATCAAAGAATATCGAAATTTATATTTGACCGCTATTATTTCAGATATTATTTAGGTTTGATATACAACGTGTACAAGATAAAGAGGGCCAGTACAGGGATCTCGGAAACCGTAAGAGATACGAAGTCGGTTAAATGGAGGTAAAGTTGCACATTTACGTGCTTAATAATATGCCGTTTAGAAAGTTTTAAAATTCCGAGTAGTTCCGGAGATATCCGGAAAAAAGCGAGATTCTGAAAAATCGTTTTATTGTTTTTCTGGGTTTTTTTGAGATCGAATTCTAAAGTAAATTGCACTCTTGCATTGCCACTTTTTCCGCTCTATCTAACAGCGTTAATTGTTTTGTAATCCGACGAGTCGTCTTCGAAGGGCCATTATCAACTTTCTCTTTTTAAATACGGTCCTGTTTTCCTGATATTGGAATTTGAGAGCTTTTTTTCTTCCGAATGCAACGATGTATGACACATTGTGGTTTAATGACGTTTCGAGGGCTTTTTGAACAACAGGCATTTTTTTCAGTCGGTTACGAGTTTCCTTAAAAATATTAATTTGTCTCAAGAGTAAAGAATTTTTCTTTTTTTGACAATATCGAAAATCGTGATAAAAAAAGTTGATTAGATTTGAAAACAACATTCAAATATATTACATCCATCTGCCATGAAAAATCAGATTGTGTAATTTTTCGAAAATTCTCTTTACAATAACAGACAGTACACTTTGAAGGTAGAGGAGACCGAGGAGATTTGTGATAGAGTAGAGTTGTGACAAAGACGATTTCTCGGAATCTATGGCGGTTAGCGAGCTGACAACAGTGCACGATGAGCCAATGGCCCACGACAAGCGGTTGCGTGATTATGACGTCTGCATGAAAGAACAACCGAAAAGTAAATTTTTTATAAAATTTTTGATTGTATTTATATCATGATATATTACATTCCCGTGGTTATGCTATTTTTTCTTATATTGTGTGGGTTTGGAGTATCAAAGCGTTGCATTGTCTTGCTGTGTTTGCATCTTGTTTGGAAATTACGAATTATTATTCTGAACAGATCGCGATTTTTGGCACCTAGGAGAGTTGTGACAGCGTGTCACAAAGGTTATTTTCTGGTTAGTTTATTTTGCATGCTTCCTGCAATGTTTTTTTTCTGTTTATTTCTGTTCCTGTTCGTTTGCTTTGGTCAATTCTTACAACCTAAGTTTGATACCATAGTTACTTATAAAAGATTTACTGTTATGTTAATGTTTCATGTTATTGTAGTTCCTACAATTATGCCTAATGACAATTAAAGTAATTTTATGCAAAAAAGTGTGTTTTGTTTATAATTCATATAAATGTAATTTAATCTATTAAAATTAGTCTAGATACACAGCTGTCACAACTTACCTTGGTACCTGTCACAATTTGTTGTGTGTGTGTTAGGAGAGTTTAGACAAAGGGAGTAGTTTCAGTTTTCGTAAATTTTCTCAGAAACCTTATAACTTTTATTGACTTTGATGACTGTTTTTAAAAGAGCAAGGATTGAGCTACATTGCGGCATACAATTCATAATGGTGTTATGTTTGTTTATTGAGATATGTTATTTTAAGTAAAAATTGTCACAACCCTCCTCAGTCTCCCCTACATGTAATCTCGTATTTGACAGTGAAAGTCAAAACGCCTTAGAATTTATAACATACATATTTAATCTGGTTGCAACTGAGGACACCGAGTTAGAATTTCATTGTTTAAAAGAAAGTCATTTCATTTCCATGGTAGATGCATCGCATATTTGAATGTAGTTTTCAGATCTGAACAACTATTTGTTATAACAATTTCTGATATGGTCAAGAAAGGCAACTACTTTACTCTTGAGCCAAATTCACATTTTTTGAGGAACCTCGTATACGACTGAAAAAAATAAATATATTTATTTTAGGTGTTTTAAAAATGCAATGTAAGACATTGTAATAGTAAGTCTGCTCGAGGAGATGTCTCTATATACAGGGTGGCAATTACAATAGCTCGGTTATTAGAATTTAGAAAAAAAGTGTAAAGAGTTTGCATCGTGCGTATTTGGCTACGCAAATTTTATTGCAAAAGAAGCCGAGATCCCTACAGAGACCGATTTTTTTGTCTTTCATAGATGCAGAAAATTCCTTGTTTGTTTTTTTTGCTAAATTAAAATATTAAAGAAACAGCATGGCAGATCTGTTAATTTAAGCAGTTCATCACTTGACGAGTCGACACATTCATAAAAGTACAAGAAATAGTATGTAGTATTCGTTAGATGTGTGTTTACAAATTATTTATAAATAATCGTTTATGATGATTTTTATGTATATTTTATTCATATTATAAATCCAACTAGTTATTATTCATATTTTGTATCGGATTTTATAGCCAAATATACCTACTTACGTTCACAGGTGACAATAACTTTAGTAATATCAGTAAAAGTTTCCTAAAAGTTGGTTTATTAGCCAGACGTGACCTTTTTTCTAAAGACGGTGCTTAGACAAGATTGGGAATACGAAAGTGTCATTTATTTAAGTCGGGATTTAGAGACGTATAGTTTGAGCGCAGACACGTTGGTTATAAACGTTTCTGTTAGGAATTACATTATTTTATAGCAGGTGACAAATAACACAAATTGAGGTTATAAAGCCTTTTATTTTGTATTGATGATATCGCTGGCGATTCGTGCTTTAGAAATGCGGGGGTTGAGCACATTGGTATTATTATAATAATACTTCTCACCTTTAATATTTTCTTCCAGTAAATAATATTAAAAGTTGGATAGACATATCACTTTTATTGTGAAAGGGGGCGCTTCTAAATAATAGTCGACTCCTGGGTTTAGAACCCTCTGGGAGGGATAGATGTTATGTATTTGGTCCATGTCCATTTTTGGAACGCGACAAATACAATTTATGAATCACCATTTTAAAATTTAATTTAGGACTTTAATACAATTCAGAAATGTTTTATATCTACAGTCATCATAATGGTAGCTACATCCATTACCTGCTGACGTGGTTTTGTCACCGACCTATGACTATGGATACGTACAATTTATGGGGTGCGCAGTAAAAAGTTAAATTTTATTAGTGAAAAAATGATGCGCAAGGTTTCCCTGTCATATTTTTAAAGGTTGCTCGTCGGTTATCTTACGCACAATGTTGTCGATATCACATAGGCAACCCCGCCGACGCCCGACGTGAATCAACGACGACCGTCCAAAACCAAAATCAGTCGTTGCGATGTAACGATATTAAAAATCTATAGATACGTGGACAATAGATATAAAAATTAATTCTAAAAGTGACTTTTTAGTGATGGCCACAAGGCCTAATTTTATGCGAGAAATTAGATTGTTTATTTCCCAGTAAAGTAGGTCTTGATGTGCCAAATTATTGCCGTGTAATCATTTTCATTAAGGCAGAAGTACGGTCCTGTTCGTCGGCTAAGGTAAATAGTTTATCAATTGGCATTTCGCATGCCATCTGACGAGCAGCTTTGTTAACATGCGCGATGCCATAAAGGACCCCGCAGAACATATGGGAATCGGCCGTCCGTTAAAAACTTTGATACTCGGGGCAGGGCCGTTCCTGGCGAGCGTGCAGGGCGTGCATGCACGCAGGCGCAAAATTTTTAGGGGCGCAAAATCGACGGTCATTCAGTATTCTTTATTACAAATTTTAAAAAAAATCATATATTTTATCATTTTAATATGTCTAAAAATGTTACCAAACGTTTGCTCAGTAAGTGAAACTAGGTGGGAAAGTAGAATTAAAGCAATTCGTCCTCTTAGATATCAGTTAGAAGAAATTTTTAATAGCCTAGAATTTTTGACAAAAGATACATCACGAGACATAAAGACAAAACATAGTGCACAATCTTTATTGGATAAAATTAAGACTTTTAAATTTATTTGTTCGATTTTAATCTGGCATGATATTTTAGAAAAAAATAATATAGTAAGTAAAATACTACAAGATCCGAATAGAAACTTAAATGACTGCCATAAAGAAATTGAAAATCTTAATCTTTATTTTAACGAAAAACGTTCAGACAAAAATTTTGATTTGCTCATCAATAAAGCTAAAGAAGCAGCAAAAAACGATGTAGAGCAGGTATTCCCAATAGTACGGCAACGAAAATTTAAGCAACAATTTTCATATGAAAGTAAGGATGAATCTGTAGCAGATCCGAAGCAAAAATTTAAAATCGATTTTTATTTTCTAATTTTAGATACAACCATTCAGTCTTTACAAAAGCGATTTGAGGGTATAAACAAATTTCAAAATTTATTTGGGTTCTTATGTAATTTTGAAAATTTAGAATCTGACTTAATTAAAGAATCATATGTAAATTTAGATACCGAATTGCAAGTTGAGATTGATAGAGTAATATCTAAAGACATTGACGGCTTAGATTTACATAATGAAATTTTAACATATAAGATTCTTAATCCTAAAAATACTACTGATTCATCCTTTCCCATAGACATTTTAAATTATATAACTAAAAAAAATCTACAGTCTCTTTTTCCAAATTTATTTATAGTCTTACGGATATACCTTACATTACCCATTTCAGTAGCTTCAGGTGAAAAAAGTTTTTCTAAGTTAAAACTAATAAAGAATTATTTAAGGACATCTATATGAGTCAAGAACGCCTATCAGATTTGGCCATTATTTCGATCGAAAATGATATTTCTCAGGCTCTTGATCATAATCAGATGATCAACGAGCTTGCATCCGTGAAAGCCAGACGTGTATTATTTTAGGTATATCGTTCCTGTTTTATTTTGTTTATTACAAAAATAGTATTTTTCATTTTTGAACGTTTATTTTTTTATCATTAAAATATTGCTGTTAGGTACCTACTATATAAGTATTAGGTTTGTGATTTTGTTTGTTTTGGTAATTTAATTAATAAAAAATTTTCTAATTATTTTTTATCAGTTTTCTTACAATTCAAAACATTACCAGTTTTTCCCGAAATATATTTTTA
Source organism: Barypeithes pellucidus (assembly GCA_963991005.1). Taxonomy (NCBI): domain Eukaryota; kingdom Metazoa; phylum Arthropoda; class Insecta; order Coleoptera; family Curculionidae; genus Barypeithes; species Barypeithes pellucidus. The sequence continues at coordinate 16,391,890 of OZ022562.1, read as the reverse complement.
AAAATAGGACAATTTTTTTTAAACTAGGGCGCACCAAAGAAACCAGCACGTAGGCGCCAAACACCCCAGGAACGGGCCTGACTCGGGAATATTATCCAAAAATCGATGCTGATAAAAAGTCTCCATGGGCCCGAGGTCCGAAAATGCGATTCCGGGGAGCTACTTTCATCGCAATCAAAATAATAAAAATGAGCAAATGCACTGGCAATAGTGTGTCGCGCTTCCATAGCTCCTATACTAATTAACTTACGAATTTCATTCATATGCCGATTTATACTGTATTATGGTGCATTTCAGGGTGACCCAAAAAAGTGTGGTAACATAATGCTGTCTTTTTTTAAATGGGACATCCAGTATTTTATTGCATATTTAGGTTCGTATTAGTGTCCTTTATAATTGCCTTAAGTTTTATTTCATTTGGTTATATAGTTTAAAAGTAATAAATTAAAAATAAAGAAAAAAGTTTTGGAGTCTTAGGAAGAAATTCAAAAAACGACCTAAAATAACTTTTCTAATCAAGGCATTGGGTGTAATTTAAGACAAGAGGTCTAGAGATACTTTAAATATAATAGCGTTTATCTATTTTATACAGGGTGTTCATAATTAGGTTCCAAACACAACACATTTCAAAATAATTTTTCTCCAGATTTTCAAATAGAACCCCCTGTAATTTTATTTGGCTATTGGATGTAGAATTCATAAGCATTATTTTTTTTGTAATGGAAGCATATAAGTTATTTCTAGTCGTTCTCGAAATAATTGCTTTCATAAATTATGTTGTTTAAATACAGTTTTTATCATAAAAATTAAGCATAGGCTACTAGATTAATAATTGTAAACTACAGTTAGTGTTCAAAATACCTACCATGTTGATCTGAGCACAAGTCAATACGCTCTTCAAATGATCTATTCACATTCCTCAACATTTCAGATAAAATACTAGCAAGACGGCTCATTAGTGATGGTTATGCCTAAAAACCATGGTAAGCTTTGAAATAAACTAAGAATTCATATATCCTGGTTAAAAAAGTTATTTTGGGTATTTTTTTTGAATTTATTTCTGAGACTTCAAAACTTTTTTTTTAATTTTTAATTTATTACTCTTAAACTATATAACCAAATTAAATAAAACTTTAGGCAATTATAAAGGACACTAATACGAACCTAGATATGCAATAAAATACTGGGTGTCCCATTTAAAAAAATACAGCATTATGTTACCACACTTTTTTGGGCCACCCTGTATATTGGAAAATATTTTCCTGAAATGCACCATATGATACAGTATAAATCGGCATATGAATGAAATTCCTAAGTTAATAAGTGTAGGAGCTATGGAAGCCTGACACACTATTGCCAGTGCATTTGGTCATTTTTACTATTTTGATTGCGATGAGGGTAGCTCCCCGGGATCGCATTTTCGGACCTCGGGCCCATGGAGACTTTTGATAAGCATCGATTCTTGGATAACATCCCCGAGTATCAAAGTTTTTAACCGAGGGTCGATTCCCATATGTTCCGCGCTGGGTCCTTTGACACTTTTGCATTTAGAGTTTGGCTATCCATTAATATAGGTTCGTGGGTTTTGTCTTGTTTGATCTACATAATATCGATTTGAATCATACTGATACTGCACATTCATTCTTTCCCCGGCTTAATTGTACATTGTTTAAAAATGTACTGGATATAAAAATATTACCAGCAAAGACTCGTGACCTACAGGACCTCAACGACTCTCTTCATCAATACGAACGACGTACGTTGTTGACATTATGTACAGGGTGATTGAAATATGTGCCAATTATTATAAAAAAATGTTAAAAAAAAAAAATAAGGAAAATTCCCATTACAAACAAATGTCCGTTATCGGGCCACGTTTTGTTCAATTGCCTTTTACGTACTTCTGAAATGTCAGACGGCTGAGACTGCTGAGAGTAAACATGAAATGGGTACTCCACCAGATTATAGAGCTAGTGGCGAAGTGGTTATTGCCGATTCTTTTTTCTTTATTTTTATCATAAAGGAATGATAATTACATATAGGAATGTTTGGTAAGAGTTTTAAGCACGTATACTTCCTGATAACATGATCATTTTCATCCTCATATTTAATCACCACAATTACCGCTAGTAAACGAAAACTGTTGTCGATAGGGGTAAGGAATTTTCGATCGGGTCTCTGTATATGGGATAAAAAAATATTAAAGTTTTAAAAAAATTTAAAATTTAAAATTGGTATGAAAAAAATTCACCTATTAAACTATCATTTTATAACTGAAAAGTCCGCTCCGTGGGCTGTAACCCTCTTAAGTTAGGTATTATCACGCTTGATTTTGCTAATATTTTTTATCATAGTCTTTAAAAATAATTACAGTATACAGGGTGTTATGGAAATGACGTATTATATTTAAATGGGTGACTCCTTGGGTGTCCTAGAGAAGCGCTACATATTTTATTCTTTTTAAATCGACCGTTTTAAAAGTGGGGTAATAAACACTCTTACTCACAGATCAGTCCCCGCTACTGTACAACATTTCACCGAGAGCCAATGGCAATGTTACCAAACGTAATGTAAAACTGAAATGCTATATAAAATTATAAAAATAAATTATTTTCTACCTACTTGTATTTATCCTTATACCTAAAGAGCGAGGAAAGAAACACAACGTATCCGGCCGCTGGTTGGTCTTCAACTAACAGACGCTCAGTCGATGTAAGGCGTCAAGAGGTCATTGCCATTTGACCTAGTGACGTACGTGGTTATTACTATCCCATATGTTTTTTCGAGTTGTTTAAAACATAGTTCGCCGTAAATGTTCTTCAATTAATTGTACAAAAAGGTATTACAGAATGGGTGACCTCCATTATGATAAAAAACTACAAGAAAACTATTGGATAGAATTTGTTAAAATTTCAAATTTAGCTTGAATATTTCGAAAAAGAATTTTATTTTTTTCAAAACGGTAAATAACCTTTAAATATGTATATACTTCATATATATATACAGTCATTTTTAAAAGTATTACATGCACTATCAATAATCTCAACTAATTTTATAGCTTAGTTAATGCAAAAAAGTCACACTGAGGTTTTCAGAAAAAATATCTAAAATCGCAACTATCTAAAGTGATTTGGCAACACTTCAGGTGATCAAAGGCCGAAGGATAAGAAAAACGTCTCCTACTCTCTCGATACATCCGGCTAGCGCGCTGTCTCGTCGTGTCTTGGAATGGCGATGTTGTCTTATTCTTCAATAACAACGACTTGAATGAATGAATACTATTAAATATTATTATTTAGGTATATTCTTAAAATATAGTTTTCATCTTCGATTTTATCCCGTCGGCAAATAATGACTATTGTATTGTTATAATTAATAAGGACAAGCTATTTATAAACTAAATTTAAAATGAAATCATTTAGAGACTTTTAAACTAACACACCACCAAATCTATATATTACCAGTGAAATTAGTGACGTGGCAAGGTCTGCTAAATGTTTCTTTTTGCAACTGATATTAGGCAGGCTATAAAAATAGTTAAGCAGATGGATTTAAATTAATTCTTAGATATCATTACAATTGGCCAAGTCAAATGGCAATATCCTGTTAGTCAAGCCGACAATAATAATTCGTGTTCGAACCAAATTGAGGACAACTTATTCAATTAAAGCTATAAGAATTATTTTGTCGTCCCAAGTTGATTTTAAAAAAAGCTTAGAATTAGGCAATTCGAAACCAAGTAGAAAAATACAACCTAGACTTTATTCGTATTCACTGCAGTGGCGGTTCTTCCACAGGAGCACATGCGCACATGCACCCCCAAAACAAAATGAATAAAAAATATTTATTTATATTCATTGAATATTATTTATCGTATAAAGTCCGACCCTCCCTAATATTTTATCATCCCGTCAAACCATAGATCTGGCAACCGTGCCTCGGTCGAGGTAAATGACGATTATGACGAGACTTGCTCGCACGTGCGATTCAGTAGTGCAGTTTCTCTGTAGTAACAGGTGGCGGGTGGCAGCGGGTGATAGCGGGGCAATGGCGATTTAACATGGAAAAGGAGCACAGTTTTTGTGCGCTGTTGTCTGTTCGTGCATCTAGAAATTCGAGCGTGTATGTTTTAATATTTTAATATTATATATTTATTAAGTTAAAATGAATAGTTGACGGTGGACTATTTAAGAAATAACTTTAGCTCTTTGAGTTTGGAGCAAAAAATTGAAGTGAAGAATGCGGGAACACCTAAACCCGAAATTAATTTAACGCAGACCACAAAGGGTAAATCTAGGGAATTCATTAGAATGTTTAAAAATGAAATATATGAAAGAAAAATTTTAGAGGGTATTCCAAGCTTAATGATCAATTTTCTACAATTAAGAACCGAAGAATGGACTTTACGTTTAAGCACTATTGTGTAGGGTCGATAAATGTTGTGTATTTCGATAAATGATACTCGATATGATTTTAAACCATTTTATTTAAGGATTTAAACTAAAAAACACTGAAAATATGAAGAATGCCAACTTGTCAGTCTCGTGGCTCGATTCGTTCTCGTCATAAAACAGTTAACTATTGTTCTCGTCTTGGTTGCGCCTAATTGCGTAGCCGTAGATGGCGGTAGTAGTATTGGGCATCATTCGGTTTTCTTGATAGCTCGTAGATGGCTTTAGTAGTGGACTGTATAAATATTATTACAAGGGTTGCATGCGACGACGTTAAGATCCGACAGCTATACACACTAAGAAAATCTTTCTTATTTTCCCAAAGTTCAATTTCCTTGTGTAAAATTAAAAAATAAATAAAATTATGTTTTACTTAACGCATTTTCTTATTACGTTTTCTTTCTACATTTAAAAGGCCTAGAAAGTAATTGTTTGGTCGTTACACAAAAATAAAATTTTAAAAATAATTTCACCATACTTGTAAACCCCCTCTATCATAGGTCACGAGCCGCCGCTGATTCACTGAGCAGTTATTTATAACCTCAAAACAGTCCTATACTGATAGTTGGGGGTATAAAATGATAACTGTAAGTGCGCGAATAAAGATGTTGATTTTGAATCGTTCTGTCGATGGAAGAATTCTTAAACAATGAAGTTCGAGTACACCAAGTTTCTGCGGAGCTATTTTGGCAATTGGCAAAACTTTGTTATGCCAAGGATGGATTCTTGAGATATTAAAAATAAAAAATTAATACAAATGATACTTGTGTGAATTCTTAAGAAACATTTATATATATTTTTTTTAAATATGACATATGATTGATACTTCCATGCAATAATTTAATTGCTGTAATTTTTTGACATTTGTGTTGCAATTATTGCTGAAACTCGACGATAGTTGCATTGTTCTTGTGGCGGCGTTGTTCATTCATGAGATAAGTATGTTATTCACCTTTATTTATTTATTTAAGAAGTCACGTCACTGAACATTCTCTTATATTTATGCAAATTTTAAATTAAATTTGCTTAGCATTAAGTGCCCATTTCATATACGATTATGGTGCCTATCTAATTTCTGCCGGCATAACAACCGAAATTTATAGTCGGTGTATCTACTTTTTGTAACCGCTTCCATGTAAATTGATAAGAGTTTTTTTTTGGCGGACCACCGACTGCGCGATTAAGCGTATAATGCACTAAAAAGAATAAAATAAGCAGAAACAACGTGTGCGGCTGCTGATAATTGAGCCGAACACATGAAAATACCTAAGTAAAAATTCAATTAAATTATCAAAATATACCCCAATGTATTGGCTCAGGTTTTTTAGAAGGCGATATGTAAGAAACGGTTATGAAATTATGGTTTTATTTGACTTAATTTAAATATAAATTGACATTTACATTTCTGAGGGTTTGGGGGGAGGGTGGTTGTGGTGGTGGTGGTGTAACTTTGTTGATAAAAGGAGGCAAACTTTTGATCGGGTTAGTAGCTGAGGAATTTCCTTCTGTAATATTACTTTCCTGTATAATTATATGTACGACGCACTCGACCCTTGGTTGGACTCGTCTATATTAAGACTTAAGGGGAGGTCCAGTTGTTGTCAACATAATTATTTCATCATTCTTCATTAAAGGATTAAAAATTGTTTTAGGCCCATTATAAATTAGCGTTTTTATTATTTCTGACTCTCTATTGCGAAATAATTTGTATCCTATCTTCTGTGTTGCTTGTGTTCTATGTGTACGATAGTGTAATTATACCTTAGTGTTTATTGCTTTTGTGTAATCTGATAATAGGTGCATATCTTCAAAAAAACTAATTTGAAACTCCTGGGTGTATGTGTGTTTCTTTAAGTTATTTAGTGTAATTTCTTCTGCTTCACTATGTATTTTTACCTCTCGACGAAAGAAGTTGGTGTAATACTGAGCCAGTGGGTGTTTTTCAGTTGGGTAATATCCAGTGGAAAATTTTTGAGGGTAAGCAGCAAAAATGTGCATTTTTTCAGGTAATACGTACAGATTCTTATATAATTTCTTCTATATTTTCCAGAACACATTTTAATACAATTGTGCCTGTAGTAGCAGTGAGTTGGCTGTATTGACTACCGACGTACAGGAGGGTGTCCATTTTTGGGTAGTTTTACGGGGTATATCCGTTATTAGTAAAGATAGAAGGATGCGGTTTTAGCAGCACTATGCTACTTTTTTGTCAAACAGAAGATTTTTCTAGGCCTCCTTGTTTTTGATATACGGGATGTTTTTGAGAATTGTGCATTTTGATACACCCCACCATATCTCGGTTACTCCGTAACGTATCAAAAAGAAATAAAATATTATTTTTGTAGTTTTTACGTAGAATCCAGTAACGTACTCAGATTTTTTTCTACATTCAATAGTTTTGAAGGAAAATAAACAAATTTGTTTTTTTTTAAATGGGTCACCATATATATTTTTAATATAATTTAGTTTGTAACAAGCTTCTCAAAAATATATAACACTTTATTTTGAGTCTTAGTATTAGGCCCGAAATATACGTTTTTCAAAAATATCCCATTTTTTTAGTAGGCCATGACGGATATCAAAAACAAACAAAAGAATACAGTCCTATGTGTTATAATAAAAAAATCTTCTAATTCTGTTAGAGCATTCATGTTCTCTAAGTTGTTTTAAAATTTCTAATTAATAGTGAAAAATCAGTTTGTCCTAATTATGGGAGACCATGTAAACTTTGAGAAGTACGATATGCTCGTTTGTTTTATCCAGTGTAAAGAAAATGCAGATGGAGCATTAGAAGAAGTGTATTTGAATAGGTGTGCTGCGAAAACCGCATCCTTCTATCTTTACTAATAACGGAGATACCCCGCAAAACTCCCAAAAATCTACACCCTGTACATAAACCGTAAAATATATTGAGTTGACACACTGTAAAAATATTGCTCTGTGTGAAAGATGAGCCGAAGAATATGTAATAGAAATTAAATATTTTAGTTAGTTTTATAATGTATCGTGTTTTTTAGGCGATGTATGTACTATTATAACCATTTACTATTATATAGAAAGGTGATATATAATGATGGTGATGTTTACACACTTTATTTGCCAATTTTGCTCATAAAATCTAAATTTTAATATTTTCATTATGCAGGATTTAACATAACAAGTTTTGAAATAGTAAAAATACTATTAAGGGCTTGGAATCAGTTATGTGAGACTACTTTAAAGTTACCTCTGATTGATAATAACTGATTGATGATTAAATAATTTGGTAAATCTATAATAAATTTAAAAATATATTATAATCGAAATAATTGATTATAAGCCTATCACTAATACACGGTACTCGAATACAATAAATCCCTAAAACTCTATTGCACAGTCACGGTATCGTAATATTTATGACAATACATAAAACATGAATGACATGCATATAAAATAGCGATCGTAAATAAGTGATGGGTGAAACAAAACTATTAAAATATTTTTTAAATATTGATACAAAGTCATTTTTTAAAATGCATAACTTACAAGAAGATACAGGGTGTTATGGAAATGGTTTATTATATTTAAATTGATGACTCTGTATGAATCAAAATTTCACCCAAGGAAAATATCAAAACAACGACTGATTTCATAAATATTATAATAGACGTGCGTAGCGTTCCGATATACGTATTCCGAAAAATAATTTATAATCTAGAAAAAAAATTGAAATGATGACAAAAACTGGCGTTCTTTTTCTTATCAAATCAGATCTCGGTCGCCATTTATTTTTATTTCAGAATGTCGAAAAATTCTGTATTGTCATAATCCACTTTAAAATCACGAATACGTCGATTTAGCACACTTTTCCACATGTTATAACATGACTTGACAAACCAACAAATTAGTGTGAAATGTCAATAGATATACAAAGCTTTCATTTTCAATGAAAATAGATATTGGCCAAAACTAGATAGAAATCAAAAATTATGTAGACATGAAATTACAATGCAAACAACTTTTGCAAATAAAATTTCTTAAAGTTGGATCAATAAATGCCATTTTTTGAAATTTTGTGGAAAAATGTCAAATTCCACCCTTAAGAAAGCCCATACGGACACCCCTAATAAGCGGACATCTTTATTAAGCGGACATTTTTCTCATAGTCCGGAACTAGGTATATGAAATTCCATGAAAATTAACCTCTCGTGGGCGGACTCTTCTTTGTGCGGACGCGGACAGGTTGTATATTACATACAAAGAGTGCGAAAACCCTTCTTTAAACGGACAAAAAAATTTTTAAAGTATTTGGGAGACGAATAAGTACGGTTCAAAATCTTTCTGAAGACAGATCGGCAACCAAGGACTTCGCCGAATGAAAGTATGTGTGATTCCCCGACAGCAGTCCGCCGTTTATTTGTGAGTTGTAAGGTTAAAATCGTAAACAATGGCACAAAAATGTCGCGTTTTTAGTCTGAAAGAGAATATTGATGTTGTGGAAGTTTGTAATTTGATAACAATGATTTGGGCGAGTTCATTAACATTGATAGCAATGCGCTATTAGAAGATGATAGTGACCCCATTCCTACCGGTTATGTAGTCCAAACTGAAACCACATCACCATCTGACGACTCTGATGAAGAGGTTGAATGCAGTAATAAAACAAATGTCACCAATTATCAATAAGCCATTAATATGGTAAAGGAATTATAAGAGTATGCAAAGAATAGAGGTGACTCTACAGCAATGGAATTGTTATCAGAGATTTGGAATTAGATTTTCTAGATTGCAAGTATAAAACGCAAACACGTCAAACTACGTTATTAGATTCTTTTAGTGCTACATCCTAACTAAAACTATTGTATTTTTGTTGTGTTATGTTTATTTGTACATACATATACATAGTAATAATTTTGTATTTACTTATTACCTAATAACAAATTTCCCATGGGCGGACACCTCTATTAGGCGGACCCATTTAGACTGTCCCGTTGTCCGCCTAAGAGAGGTTTCACTGTAGTTATGTAATTTTTGGTTTTTATTGAAGCAAAAACTAAATTTAAACTTTACCTAAAATCGAAAAATATAGTTTTTCCCCATATGGTTCTAACTTTCATGGTGATACTGTATAATAAAAAAATTGTATTTAAGTGGATCGTAAATGAGAGATACCTACCTATTAAGCCAGTTCCATAACATCCTGCATGTTGACTTAATCTCTGGGATTTTATGCTTTGCACGAGAAAATTATACCAATATCAAGTGTAAAGGTATTTTTATAAATTAAATCTTCCTTCGTAAAAAGTGAAATATAATAATTTATGGCAAATAGAAGTTTTTCGTACTATATGATATTACGATTGCTTCTCAGGCCGCGTAAAGTAAAATTTATAACCTTAAAGAGATCCTACCGGTATTTACACTTGAGAAAAATATGACAGCCGTGTAAGACGGTTAACTACTTTACGGCAATAACTCACACATATATATGTGATATCTCAAGTGCAAGAAGTTAATCTGTCTATAATTTATGACCTACCTACATACTGAAAGGTATTTACGTTACGGGTTGGACTTTGTTGGAAATGATAATTTATGGAAGCAAAAATGACTGAAGCTTATTAATAATTATTAACGAGTGGAAATTTTAATTAGGTACACTAATCAACACAAAAGATCCTCTTTATAAAAATATCGTGTATTTTGTAACATTTGGACTTAAACTAATATACAACTGACCCTCAAATGTTTATATCGGCCTCAGATTTCTTGGAAGGGTCGAATAGGCCCATTAATAGGTAATAAACGGTCGCCCCATTGTTATTTGCAGCTTATTTGGATCTATGCTTGAAATATCCCTTTAGTCGTTACTATATAATCATTTAGTAAACATCTGTTAATATTTTCGCTTAGATCTACGTGCGTGGTAAAACGGTACCAAAAATGTCGATGCGTGTTTGCGTTAATAAAGCCGATACCTTCTGTTATATTTGTGGCGAAGTTACCGCGAAAGCGTACCAAAAACCGATATCTTCATTAGTAAAAAAGGCTTATGAACTGTACTTTGGATGCAAAGTTGGTGATGAAGATAGGTCCTGGGCCCCAAAAATGTGTTGCAGTTCGTGCTCGAGAACATTAATTGGATGGCTGAAAGGTGCTCATAAATCTATGCCATTCGCAGTTCCAATGGTTTGGAGGGAACCTCGTAATCACGTAGATGATTGTTTGTTATTTTTGCATGACGAATATTAAAGGAATTACTAGCAAAACCAAGCGTAGCATTCAGTACCCCAATATTCCTTCTGCAATGCGACCAGTGCCCCATGACAACTCATTACCCATTCCCCAGCCACCTGAGAGTTACACGCTTGATTCCGAATCAGACTCCGGAAGTATTTCACCAGAAGCCGGACCAAGCTACATCCCTAGTTCTCATGATTTGCCTGATACACCTCATTTAATCACTCAAGGTGAATTAAATGACCTTGTTCGTGACTTGGACCTCCCGAAAACAAAAGCTGAACTTCTCGGATCCCGCCTGCAGCAGTGGAAGCTCTTGGGAAAAGGAGTGAAGGTGTCCATCTACAGGAAAAGGCAATCTACTCTCACAATTTTTTTTGCAGCGGAAGGTGATTTAGTATCTTGCCATGACATACCTGGCCTAATGACCGAACTGAACTTGAACCATATACTCCCGATAAATGGAGACTCTTCATAGATTCGTCTAAAACAAGTCTAAAAGCTGTTTTACTTTTTAATGGAAACGAGCATCCATCGGTTCCTATAGGTCATTCGGTAAATATGAAAGAAACATATGACAATCTTAAGATATGTGATCTTAAGATGTGTAAAGTATGAAGATCACAAATGGAACATATGTGCAGATTTAAAAGTGGTGGCGTTACTGTCAGGACTGCAAGCAGGCTATACAAAATACTGTTGCTTTTTGTGTGAATGGGACAGCCGTGCAAGAGACAAACATTATAAAATTAAGGTTTGGCCTCCACGTGACAAGTTGGCGTTAAAAATTTGACCCGAGAACCATTAGTTCAGAAAAAATATATATATTTACCTCCACTTCACATTAAGCTGGGTCTGATCAAAAATTTTGTTAAAGCACTGGATAGAGAAGGAAATGCTTTCAAGTATTTAAAAGACAAATTTCCACGTATCAGTGAGGCCAAAATTAAAGAAGGAATTTTTGTTGGTCCCCAAATTAGGCAATTGTTTGCAACGTTATAAATATTTACCACGATTGATTTTGCTTGACTCCTCAAATGTTTATTTCTAATAATTGTTCTCTGATTCATTTCATATACTGATATAAACAATATTAGTAATAACGCCTGTATAATAAACAAACACAAAATTTCCTCCCCTATTTTTATGCGTTTTAACGTCGCTACGAAGAGCGAATCTACATAAGAAATAAAAATAAAATAATGAAGTTTTTATTTTAGTGTAGGATTTCAAATTTGATAAAACACATTTTTCATTATGAATTCGACAAAATTTTTTATAGAAAACTTTAAAATACTAACCTTTAACCTTGCAAATAGATCATTTTTACTAGATATTTATCCGAAATACCTATACTGGACATGTGTTACGGACGCTTATCTTGATTGATTACGATTTTTCGTTGTTTATGGTCAGGGATGCAAGGCATAATGCCATTGCAATCGCAATGTCAATCGGTCTTGGGTGGGCCCACCATCCTTTCCCCGCTAACTGGAAGCTGTCAGCAGTCCACCGGGGCGCATGAAGAAATGACGGCAAATTTTATGTCTCAGAAAGTAAAATGACTGATTTTAATTTAAAAGTATAGTTATTTGAACGTAGGACGAGGCCTCACTTTTGTTCAGACTATACTTTTGGTTGTATTGGCTCGGGCGCGTCCAATGTAATATAACACAATGCAAGTTGTTATATTAGAACACGGAGGGCCTTTTTATTTATTTAATTTTATGTCCTTGTCTTTGAGGGTGAATATAAGGGGCTCTCCTTGCGTATGTCGAGTAACGCGAACCGAAGTACTCGTAGTTAATTATGTACAATTATGCACAATCAGAATTAACCTGAACTATCACTCAATTGTTTCAACCAACCTATCATTCATCTGTCACGTACTCTGTTTAAATTTAGATTTATTTTCATTATTTACAATATAAAATAAACCTTTTGCATTTTGTTCCCAACTAAAGGGATCTCAACTACCCTAATAATTTCCAAAAGAAAATTATAACTCGCGGTAGTGACTGCTAATACTAACTTAGGATATTTTAGCACTTACTTTTGATATCACGATCGGGTAATTTTTTATTTCGAAAATTATTCTAGGCTTCTTGCACAAAGTCTTGATAGAATAATTTTCCTCGCACTTACGATTTATTTATACTCGTGCCAAAAACGAGTGTTCGAAGATCAATTTTAGGTGTTATTTATACTCGCACCAAATACACGAGTGTTTAAAGACGAGTCAGCGTTACTGAGACTCGCACTGAAACATACGAGTGTTTACTGAGGGAATGATCCGCGGTTTGACTTTTCTCGGAATTTTCGATGATAAACACTCTAAAACCTGTAGCCGAAAATACGGACCTCCCTTCTTACGTAAAAATTAATAAAAAACTAAATCGCGTTTGAGTACGACTCTGGGAATCCCCTATAGACGGTATACCGCGTAGTTGAAGAATCCAAAATCGACTAAAATTACTGCCTCCTGCAGAATTTCTTTATCCGTCTGTTTTAACGTCATGCCCGTTGCGACAAGAGAGATAAGGAACCAAATACTGCCGACACCGCAAAATTATAAGCGGCCAGTCTGATTTTATATCAAAGACTCGCATCCATCATAAAATATTATTATTTATTTTTTAACTGAAAAAATATAGTTTTACAACAAGGTACACATGACAAAGGGTAATCAGCAGAAATGGTTTCTGTTGAAAATGATCTATGATCATGACAAAATGTAAAAAATTCTGTCTCCCATTTATATTATATGTCTATGGTCTGAACTGCCTCAAATGCAGTGCTCTTAAAGTTTATGATGAGCGGGATTTTCCTTTTATTATAATGGTTGCCTAGGTAATCTGCAAAGTGGAACTAAATGAATTGTGTTTAGTATAAGTTATGTTCGAAGCAGATGCAATTAAAATTCAAGAATTATAAGATTTCATAGCCATTTAGAAATGTTGTTAACTGTCAACTTACAAGTAGAAATTTGCGTAAAACGTAATTATAATTTTTATATTTGCAAAGAAATAAACAATATTAAATTTGTGAAATTTAAGTAGTATATTCAATACTGATAATATACGGGAGACACTAAAAATGTTTTAGATTGAATTTCATCTTATACCAATAAATTAAACATTAGTAACAACAATGAATATTATATTGGAACTATTGGAACACAAAATAAAAAGGTGATAAAGAACAAAGGAACGTTTCGATCCATTTAAGAAAAATTAATCTTCTTATTCAGAAATATTAAAAATAGTTCTTTCGACATTTGTGGCCGGAAAAAGTATTTATGATATTGTCAAATGAAGTTCCTTTTTGTTCAGTTTGCACGAAATTGTTGTCGCTTCGTTGATGGCACCGTAGGCTATGGCTTATTTGACCTGGTGGTTAATCTCAAGAACATTTAATTAATAAATAGACAGAATTGTTTTTATTCTGTCAGAATCATACACAGTTTTAAACAGTAATCAATGATGCCATGTCTGTACTCAGAGTCCTAAATCTACCGAATGCGTTTGAAACCGAAAATATTAATTATGTTGTATGCATGCCTAAACGTGTAACTTATTACAGCGTTACCATTTTTTAAAGCTATCTTCTTGTAACTTATTTGAATCTGTAACACAGTATAAATGGTGTATTAAGAATGGAATGTTTTGTCTCCCCATTTATATAATTTGTTTATGGTTAATTCAGCGCTGAACACTGTTTTATTTTCCAATGCATTCTGGAAGTATTAGACTAGAATGAATATATCTAGCTTTATAAGGATTTGATCGCTCATATCTTAAAAACGGTTTGAGCAATACAGGGTGTTCCTTAATGACGTGCTAATATTTCAGGGTGTGATTCCTTAGGTCATTTTATAAAGAAAAGTTCATATGAACATATGTCCGCAACGGCTTAAATTTTTTGCTACAGAGTGTTGGATTTTTATTTTTTAAATGGTTATTTCTTAATATGTCCGAAAATACTTTAGATATTATTTTCAATTTTGGTATATATTAATAGGATATAGAACCATACATTTTAGTTAGAAAAGCTATTCACTTGTTACCCCAGTGGCGTCCCTGCAAACATATCCTATGATATTTTTTAAAAAAATAGTACGCCACTGACATTTTTCCATGTGAATATTTTTCTGATTAACCTGGTCAATTCTACATGAAAACGATCTCTTGAGCTTTTGTCATCAGACGCACCGTTCTTGATTAAAACCATTAAATTCATATTGAAACTCATTATTATTAATATTGAGAAAATAATTGATGATAAATTTTGTTTTATAAAAATTGTTGGAGTGGGCAATTCGATGCGCGGATGGGCGGAAGCATGCCTTTTAAGTGAAGATGGCCATTTCCAACAATTTTTATAAAACAAAATTTATCATTAATTATTTTATCAATGTTAATAATAATGAGTTTCAATATGAATTTACTGGTTTTAATCAAGAACGTCTGACGAGAAAAACTCAAGAGACCGTTTTATGTAGAATGGACCAGGCTAATCAGAAAAATATCCACATGGAAAAATGTCAGTGGAGTACCACCTTTTTTGTAAAAAAAATCTTAGGACCTGTTGGTAGGAACCCCAATTTGTGGTATTATAACCTATTAACACATACCAAAATTGAAAATAATATCTTAAGTACTTTCGAAGATATTAAAAAATAATCATTTAAAAAATAAAAATTCAACACCCGGTAGCAAGAAATTTAAGCCGTTGCGGACATATGTTCATATGAACTTTTCTTTATAAAATGGCCTAAGGAATCACACCCTGAAATATTAGCACGTCATTAATGAACACCCTGTATAGGCAAACTATATAATTTAGGGGGATTAGGAATAAAATGTTCTTACGAAAATGAAAATTATGCTGGGAGCTCTATGAATAAAACAACTTTACGCCATAGTTCTTTTGTTTTAAGCTATGCCGCCTTTAAAATGGTAAGTTTATACTCTACGGGAAAACTTAAACAACAAGGCTATATTGGTTTAAAAAAAAATACAGGGAAAATCAAAAATATGCCCCTGTTCAGTCGAGGACGGATGAACCTGTACGAGCGCGGCTTAACTTGGCCCATCATCGCTACAAATTTCATTAGGGACTTTGCGTTCTATACATTCTGTTTCCTGTGCATTGCGGTTGACAAAATCAGGTTAAGAGAAGCCTTTTAAAAATAAATAAAACATCTCGATTTTGTTCGCGAATGGACATCCTCACGTAAATCAAAGGCGACAGTATCTGCTTTAATGCCGTTGCCAGAAATAATAAATGCAATACTTGACGTGCGTTTATTTTTTTAATGTCGCGTGTATTTTTTGTGAAAATCGATATTCTTAAATAAATTCTTACTGAACTAATTAGGAAACAAACCTAGAAGTTCTGAAAAGAGAAAAAGTATAATCCAGAGTTCGCGCGACTATTTTTTTATTATCATACGGCTGTAATCAAAGATATTGCAACTACAGAAAAATGTACATTTCGAGCCTACGCAACGAATACAAACAGTCTTTCCCACCTCTTTCGGTCATTATTGCAGCATAGCCAGATTGACATAATTATCGCAATGGTATCTTGCAAAATCCCAATTAAAAATTTGTTAATTTGACAATTACAACTGGTTTAAGGTTAATCTGTAATTGCTCTTAAAATAATTTTATTTCGCAATAATTTTACTATAAATTGTGAAAAGGCTATCAGAAATTCTTTAAAAAAATATTATTATACTTTAAAGTATGTTGAACTAATTCAACTGCACTCTGGTAACATCTATTTCTATTTTACTACGCGCTACATGTGCGCCACGATCCAGGAGCTAAAATATGAATGAATACTAATCTCGTAAACACTACAACGTTGTCGGTGTGATCTAAAGAATTTTTTCTACAGGGTGATTGATGGTGGATGGCCTATTAGGCGTATATGGAGAACTAGTCATCGGATCACTTTGAAAATTCGGGAGCCTATAGAAGCGGACATGATCTCTCTATTAAAAATATTTTTAGCCATGCAGTGTTGCCGCTTCTACTTGAAAGTATTAGCAACTTTGATAATTTAAACGGAACACCTTTTTTTGTTTTAAAATCCCTATCAATTTCTTAATAACTTTCCTTAACATTTTTCTATACCTATTTGTTATAGTTCTCGAGATAATAAATAATTTCATTTTTTTTTCGGAAAACATGTCCTACAAAAAGTGATGATTGTTTTAAACTCTGACAAATTAAAGCACTGAAATTTGGCATGGAGTCAGGTTATATCCAGAGATGTTTCACCCTCTTTCCAAATATTAGTTATAATAGTACAGGGTGTTTCAAAATACAAATATTTTGATGGTTTGGAAAAATGGTAAATATGTATATAGTACGTTTTTTTAAATGAAATACCCTATATTTTATCTATTGTCCTAAGAGCTATTGAAATTGTCTATCTTCCTATGTATAATGTTATTATACCTATCTTGAACGGTTTTTTTACTTATGAGCATTTATTTAGCAAACTTAATTATTATAACAATCACACTTTTTAGACCAATTTGGCAAGTAGCCGTTTTCTAATGGTTGACATTTTGCTGTTATTCATTCAGTCTTGTTGTCAGTTAATGTATTTAAACATTTTAATTTTTTAAAGTTAAATTAAAAAAAAGGAGAAAATAACAACTATTCAAATGTGGTACTTATGAATTTATTTATTTTACATGGTCAGTGTAATAAGATCATCAGCCGTACATGTAGAAGGTTCAATGAAATGTATCCAAATTTACCATCAATGAGCAATAAGAAAATTAGACGAACTCAAAGCAATTTCGAACAAACCGGAACAATTTCCATAGGCTACTTGCCAAATTGGTCTAAAAAGTGTGATTGTAATCTGTAATAATTAATTTTGCTAAATAAATGCTCATAAGTCAAAAACTGTTCAAGATAGGTATAGTAACATTATACATAGTAAGATAGACAATTTCAATAGCTTTTAGGAAACCAGATAAAATATAGGGTATTTCATTTAAAAAAACGTACTATTTACCATTTTTCCAAACCATCAAAATATTTGTAGTTTGGAACACCCTGTAGTATTATAACTAATATCTGGAACGAGGGTGAAAGACCTCTGGATATAACCTGACTCCATATCAAATTTCAGTACTTTAATTTGCCAGAGCTTAAAAATATCATCACTTTTTGTAGGATAGAAAAATGTTATTAAGAAATTGATAGAGATTCTAAAACAAACATAATACACACGGTGTTCCGTTTAAATTATCAAAGTTGCTAATACTTTCAAGTAGAAGCGGCAACACTGTATGGCTAAAAATATTTTTAAAAGAGAGATCATGTTCGCTTCTATAAGCTTCCAAATTTTCAAAGTGATCCGATAACTAGTTCTCCATAATCGTCTAATAGGCCATCCACCATCAATCACCCTGTATATTTTGGTTGATTTGTGTTTTTTTTTGTGATTATTGGTGAAAAATCGTCTTTATTATAAACAATCATGGTGCATTCATGTGTAGTTTGTAAAAGAGCGGATCATTTAAATGATGATTTATCTAAGTATGTAAATATGGTTATGTTTTAATATTTAATCATCTGATATAACCAGACTTCAGCATTGTTGTCATTCAGCCAACGAACGTGTAGTTCTCTCTTCCACCTAATACCGGGTTTGTTCGGGTTTGTTCGATAATATTTCACACAATCACAGCTTCACTTTCCAACAGTTTTATGAATGAATTCTGGGACCTTTGGCTGTAATCCATTATTTTACAGAAGAAATAAAATAAAAAAAATAATATTATGTTACACGCTTGAATTATTTTCATTCAATCAAATAAAACATACTACGACTAAAATGTTAACATCGCGTATGGGATATAAACAGAAGTTAATGTAATGTGATTCGGCGGAGGCGAGCACTTGAACTTAAAATACAATGTTGATCTGTTGTGCCATTAACCCGCGTCAGTTAGCAGGCAGTGATTAAAGGTGTTGAAATTTTTATGGTGGAATTTTTAAAATCAGACCTAGTCGGCGATTGCAAATACATTAGCTTTGAACAGATTTGTTATTTTAAATCAAATATCAAAATAAAATTAATGGAATATAATAATATACTATAGTAGATATTATATTAAATATATTTAAATATAATGAATGCTCTTTTAAAATATTTTGAATGGAAGTTCGTGATATTCCCAAATCAATAGACAATGTTCGAGTAGTAACATGGGGATTAAACTCTATATAGGTTATTATTAAATATTATAGGTAGTTTGTTTTTGGGTTTCGGTCACTTTGAAATGAAATTCCAATATTTGGTTAACGTTTCGGTTTATTATACTAAACCATCGTCAGAACTTGTACAATTCTCACTCACTTATACCAAATCAGGTAACATTTTGTCTTGTTGTTGAGTGGACATGAACTAACTTAGTTATACAGGGTCCTGCAATAGTGTGTAAGGCTTCCATAGCTCCTATACGAATTAACTTAGAAATTTCATTCATATGCCGATTTATACTGTATTATAGGATGCATTTCAGGAAAATATTTTTAAATATGTGTGGTAACATAATGCCGTCTTTTTTTAAGTGGGACACACAGTATTTTATTGCATATTTAGGTTTGTATTAGTGTCCTTT
The DNA here is from genome assembly GCA_963991005.1 of Barypeithes pellucidus. Taxonomy (NCBI): domain Eukaryota; kingdom Metazoa; phylum Arthropoda; class Insecta; order Coleoptera; family Curculionidae; genus Barypeithes; species Barypeithes pellucidus. The sequence continues at coordinate 16,372,564 of OZ022562.1, read as the reverse complement.
ATAATCGCGTAAAGTTTTATTTTATTTGGTTATGAAGTTCAAGGGTAATAAATTAAGAACAAAAAAAAGAAAGTATTGGAGTGTTAGAAAAAAAATCAAAAAAACTGCCTAAAATAACTTTTTTAACCAAGGCATTGGGTGGAATTTAAGACAAGAGGTCTAGAGATACTGTGAATATAATAGCGTTTATTCATTTTATACAGGGTGTTCATAATTAGGTTTCAAGCAGGACACATTTCAAAATAATTTTTCTCCAGATTTTCAAATGGAACACCCTGTATATTATTTGGCTATTGGATGTAGAATTCATAAGCATACTTTTTTTGTAATGGAAGCATATGAGTTATTTGTTCCGGCCTTCATTCCTCTTTGTAACGGTATAATTACATCTTTACTATCGCATTTAAGCTTTTCGAGAAAAAAACATAAAATATGTTAAATCTGTAGAAAGCGCCATCTAGCCACTACAGTAAAAATGACATAGACATCGTAAGGCTTTTTTGTTATTTCCTTGATCCATAAGATTCCATTCAGGCAACCGATCATTCTTTTGGCTTTCACTATTCGTTTTTCTATTTTTCTTATATCTGTCCCGGTATTGTCGACTGTAATTCCCAGGTATTCATGCTCCTGACATTGTAGAACTTCCTGTCCATTATCCACTTCTAAATTCCGGTCCTGGGTCCCTATACATAGATATTTTGGTTTGTTTATATTGACTGTTAAACCCCATTCTCGGTATTCTTCCATCAGTTTTCTAACCATGTATTGCATATCCTCCTTATCACCTGCCACTATGACCTGATCATCTGCAAACTGGAGAGTGAATAAGCACCCGTCATCTATCTCTATACTCATCGCATGAATCTTTCTCTTCTATATTTTAAAGAGTGTAGGAGAGATACAGCATCCCTGTCGTAGTAATTTATCCACCCTAAATGTGTCTGTGAGTTTCTTACCAATCTTAATCCTTGATTTTGTGTCTTTATATAATTTTCTGCCTGTATAATAATAAGATGCAGGCTTCAAGATACAAGTCTAAACTTTGCTAAAGGTTTCACCAAGATCGAACATCGATTTAAAAAGTTACAGTACTATAAACCTGACTCATTATCCTTATCCGGAATTTATTGTCGGGGATTGTATATTAAGTATTACATTATTTTCATCATTTACATTTAGGATTACTTAACTATTATACTTCCTATTATATTTAAAACAATTTAAGATATGTACATGTCGACATACCTATACAAACATTAAAATCTATTGATGACGTTAAGTTTAACAACAATAAGACATATGAGATAATGAGACCGACATCATTCCATTGACGATTATTTTCTAATATACACAACAAAGACCCATATAGAGTATCCATTGAATGTACTGCGCCCACTATCTAATCGTCTTTTTGTCTTCGAACGTCTATCGATATTTTAAGAATACTCCACGCCCCTGTTTTGTATAATATTATTTTTGTACGACATTATCGCAAGAAGATAAATTATTATTATTTAATAGCCTGTCCCAGCACACTTTGCGTACAATACTTCCCATTCATATTATAATCTTACGATTATTGAATGACTTCGCAGAGGTCTCCAGTATCGACTTGATGTTAATCCATTATTTATTTTCCTCTCAAGGTAATAGAAAACAGAACTATAAAATCTTTTTACAATAAACATTTTAATGTGCCTATTACAAAATATACCCGGTGACCTCAAAGAACACCGAGACTATCTGTATATAATTGTATTAGTATAAATATACTGATATCATCCTTTTGTCTTCTTTTGTAATCATTAGAGACCGGATAAAAATGCGCAAGAAAATTGAAAAAAAGTGCATAACAGAGCATAAAAATATTAAATAAAAAGTGCCAAAGAGCACAAGATTTATCAAATAAGCAAATTAAATAAAAATTAAATTTTCACAATACCCAGAATATGTGGGCAATCTTCCGGATTCAGATAGAACACTTAAAAATAATAGTAGAAGTTCCTATAAATTTTTCTTCCTACGGCCTCCCCTACGGAGATACGAACCCATAAGGGAAGTCCCAGGAAATCGTTGTTTTTCAAATAATTCTTTAAGTACTAGGTGTAATTTAATAATTTTTTAGTATAATGTTTACTAAATGAGTCTACTTAACATTCGCCCTTTTAAGCACAAAAATGGTTTTTTTACACCCTGTATGATGAAGGAACGGCAATAATATTTTTGGATACTCTAAACCTTAAGCTGAAGAAAATGCACAAAAATATTTTTGTACATACATTAAATGCATGTCGGCATATTCAATATACGTAAATTCCATTACTAAGTTAGTAACTAATAAGACAAAGAAGAAAAACCGCAAATTTCAAGACACTATCATAAACTGATACTGTCATAAATATTCTTATTTAAATCGGTATATGTGAAAAAATCCATAGCAATGATTAGGGAATTTTATGAACATAAAACAACAACCAATATTGAACAAAAATATATTTTTTTCGAAAATATTTAGAGATACCTTATTTTCAGGGTTAGAGTATCCAAAAATATTATTGGATGGCGATGGTTCTTTCTCCTTCTTACTGTATATTTTTTAAACAACTTCTATAATACGAAGAGCTAAATAATATTTTAGGCCGAGATAATCCGATTTAACAGGTTATTTATTCAATTAGGTAAGTTCCTTTCAGTTCCTCTAGGCTATCCATAACCAAAATTTTCTACTAGTCATAAATCGTGTTGTTAATACTGCATTAATAATTTGGTGTACTATTATTATACCCAAGATACCATCATATAAAGGAGAAGCTGACTATAATGTTGTATTATCGAGCTTTTAGATTTAATTAATATTAAGTACCAAACTAGCTGACAGCTATTAAATATATGCAGGATTTGATGTGAAATCGTTACTTTTATGGAAGTTTCATTGGAATTGTTAGACGAGGAAGGACATAGTTAATATGTTGCTGTTAATTATGGAGACAGTACTCAATGGGAAGATTAAATATGCAGGGTGTTATGGAAATTACTTAATATATTTAAATGGCTCCTTGGGTGTCCTAGAGAAACCCCACGTAGGCTTTATTAAATCTATTTATTAATTTAAAACTCTTAAAATCGTTCCACATGCAACGACGCCATAACATACGTGTTCACCAAATGCAATGTAGATTAATCATGCAAATCTTTGGCGAGGTTGTCAAACCTACCTGGATTTTGTGCGATGGAACCCCCCTTTCGAAGAGCGATAGACGAAGACGAAGCTCGAGGCTCCAGTGACAGTGCTGCGAGAGACGCGATAGCGGCTACTCGTTGCAAAATATAATCACAATCTAACCACGTCGTCTCTGTCCGCACCGTAAATTTCTGCTTCATAATGTACATCAAAATGACGGGGATAAATGTATACAGGGTGTCCGCTAAGTAATGGGACATGGAAAAACCACAGACTCCTTACGTAAAAATATTAGGATTTAATTATACTTACCTATATCCGAAAGTTGATATTAACTGAGATACAGGGTATTAAAGTTAAAACTTCATATTTGTTTTTCTCTAATAACTTTGACAGAAACCAACGGTTTTTTACAAAATTTGACAATTGCATTTAACAACATAGAGGTTTCATAGCAACTACATCTCTAAATTTCATTTGTTTTCTCATAGGTTACTTTAAAAAAAAATTTTTGTTTGCAAATTAATAATAGGCATTAAACAATATAAATGCATATATATCCGAAACGGTAACTCTGGGCGACCTGAAATGAGTGTACCTTTTTTACGTAATAAATATGAGAAAGTATTATTTTCATTAAAAACTTAAATACACGGAGGCACAAAAAAAATATGACTTAATAAATGTGCAAAGAATGCCCCAGCCATTGTACATTAAAATTTCACAAAAAAATCAGTTCCTCATCGTAAAAAAAAAACCATAATTGCCAAATTTTGTAAAAAAACATTGGTTTCTGTCAAAGTTATTAGAGAAAAACAAAAATGAAGTTTTAACTTTAACACCCTGTATCTCAGTTAATATCAACTTTCGGATATAGGTAAGTATAATTAAATCCTAATATTTTTCTGTAAGGAGTCTGTGGTTTTCCCATGTCCCATTACTTTACGGATACCCTTTATATATTGTGCAGCACAACTAATAGCAATATCAAACAAATTTACAATCACATCACAATAGAACAAGGAAACGATAATGCTACAAGCTGGGTACCCACCAGGGATTCGACAGCACGTTTCAGGAAAATTGGATACGACTTAATGATTTCCTGGGTGGGTCTCATTGGGTCGACAAGAGCTTGGCAATAATCAAGTGAAGTATGAAGGGACGGACTAAGGAAAACAAGTAATGATATGATTATATTAATGTAATCAAATGAAATAACATTTATTTAAAATATTACTAGTCATATTTATTTACATTTATAATGTCATTTTATAGATTGTTCTGTTTCGCTATCGCTATCCTCATCAAAATTAATTATAATTGGATTAATTATACGATCCAGACTAATATACGAATTTTCTACAGTTATTACGTGACGGACTGAATTTTTCCAACTACCTGGGGGAATATCATTAAAGCATTTTCGTATTAATTCTACAACACTAGAACTTAAAGTCTGAGAAATAGTTTCAGACCTAACCAGTGATTTTAACTGGTGCCACAGATGCTCTATGGGGTTAAAAATGCAATAATAGGGTGGGAGCCGTAGCACTGTATGTCCAATTTCTTCTGCCAATGTGTCACAAACATATACTTTTTTTATACAAAATGTCTTTAAAACTTCTAAAAGATCACTTTCTTCAAAATATATACCATTCGCCGCCATTTAGTTCCGAATCTCCAATTTTGTATTATTTGCGCTTGGAGCTTTATGTAATTGGCGACTGTGATAGCTCGCATTGTCCATTACTATCACGCTATTCTGAGGAATGATTGGTAAAAGACAATTCTTGAACCATTCCTCAAAAAACTAACAAATTTTACCACAAAAAGATATTTAAATATAAATTAAGCAACCTAACCTACCTGATGTGCCTATATTTAATTATAATTAATACAAGCCGGTCCATTCCACATAATAATAACAAACGGTCATAAATAATGGGATGGCCCAGGTACTTTTACGGGTTTGTTCGGGTTTGTTGTCATTAAGTTATATCCATTTATCTTGAAACAATCTTTATCGCGTCTGACTTCTTATTTATAAATTTGAAACGGGATGTCCAAACGGGCGAACCAATTAATCGAGGATGTTGATGCTCATCAGGAAATCTTTTTTTAAGCGTCCGTTTATCCAGAAACTCTTGAGGGTAATCGACAAAAGTGCAAACATAAGTTTCTCAAATCGAAAGTGTAATCACGTCTGGCGAAAACCAACACTCGTGGCGTTCAGACAATGCTCCTCTGTGCACGTTTAGACACCGTGATTGATGAAAGTGCAGCCGGTGTTTAGTATTCCGGATGATCCTCTGACTTTTTGTCTGTTACTATTTACAACCTTTATGTGCTTTGTGTCCTGAATTAAAGAGCTAAGATAAATCCATTCGAAGTTTTTTTTTATTTACCTATGTAATATACTTCTTTTCTAACGTCCGCGTGTTCAAAGATTATTTTACCATATTATATCTTATCTAATTTTAAGTAGTCGTTTTTCTTCAAAGCAAAGTCAAGCAAAGTCCTAAGCAAAAACACCGCAAGTTCGATTATTATACTTTTAAGTAAATCGCGGTTTAACGTTTGAACGCTTGCAAAATTGTTGTCATTTAACCAACCTATTAATTTATTTCGTCTATAATTGTAATTGTAATACAGGGTGTTATGGAAATGACGTATTATATTTAAATGGGTGACTCCTGGAGTGTCCTAGAGAAGCGCTACATATTTTTTTTTAAATCGAACGTTTTAAAACCCCTAAACCCACAAACAACTCCTGGGCACATTCATATATGAACATATTATATTGCCCAGCTGATTAATCATCAGATGTTCAAGCACAATGTTGTCAAAATGTTTAAAAATGTAAAACTTTAGTTTCTTATAAAAATAAATATTTAGCTTACTTAGAAAGTAAATCCAGGACGCGATTAAGGAATCCAGGGCACAGACACTTTCAGTTCTTTTTTCTATGGGAAAAACTTTATGCTCATCACGTGTCCTGATGATAGTTTGGGAGTGCATAATAAGCTTATCACTAAACCCCAACACTAACGCATAATTACACTTTACAATAACACACATAGAACAAGAGCACTTAATCATTTCGCAATAGAAATAATAAAACGCTAATTTCTATGGGCCATTAACCCTTTACTAAAGATAAAATGAAACAATTATGTTAACAATTGACAGGAACTACCCTCCTTTGAAATAATGGTCTAGTCCGTCTTCGGACCAGTCGTCGAACTTTCTTTCCGAGAAATCTCCGCTCTCCAGAGTCAGCGCGGTTGCCATTTCCGAGACTATAATTATACAGAAAAGTAATATTATAGAAGGAAATTCGGCAATTTATGATAGTCGTTTATAAAACATCGAAAGTGGCAACGCTGTATTTTTAAATATTAGCCCGATTGCCACAATCAGCTGTTTAAAGAAGCAGGCCGATATCGATCGAGAGAACCAACGTGTTATTTATTTTTAAAATTTTTAGATGTTAGATACATTCCCAGACCACTCAGACAATAAGGGCGTATTGTCTACACAGTAGCACTTTAAAATACTAATTCATATTGAATGGTACTTAGATGTGTTATGTGATTTTATTGTGCCGGTTTGTTTTTGTTCAAGTTACCTAGGCACTTGGTGTTTTTTATAAATTAAGTTGGTGTTAAATAAGTCCGAAAAGCTAAATAAACTTGGATTTCTTTTTCTAAAGGGTAAGTGGCATTTATAAATTTATAAGTTGTCCAGATCTGACGGGTGTCGTTCGAATTGAACAAATGAGAACATACCTGACCTTTTAAAAACTCCGCGGCGGTTCGTTCGAGTCAGTTCAAGTTTATAAATCAGAGAGTGTTTCCTAGCGAATTGAACTGAACGTAAAAGTTTATAATAATGTACCCTGAAAAATAAACGACTTGCAATCTGTCAAACGGTTATTAACTTTATTTTAATTTTTTTAATTTAGTTTATTGGCGTTAAATTCATTCACATGGTGAAACAATAAATTATTTTTCGGAAATAAACATAAGATTAAACAGAATACTGTAGAATTACTGTTCAGATTTATTTTAAATTAATAGTCATAAAATCCTATTTATCTTTTACATTTTTAATCCTACTTGCCAACTGTCAGACAAAATTCCGAGAAATAGAACTGTCCACAGTTCCCTTTGAGATATGCCGCCGCTTAGCTTCTTATTCACTTTAATTTTGCCCCGTCCACGTCTCAGTTTACCCGGATAAGTTTTTGTTATCCAATCAGTGCAAATAATAGTACGGCAGCCCGTTACCAGGATTTCAGACTGATCACGACCTAAAGTTTGGGTTTGTTCGGTTTTTTTTTTGGTGATTTAATAAGGATTTGAGAAGGAAATTAACAAGAACGGACATTGGCAACATTGCGAAATCATTGAGAATCATCTTTACATATGTAAAAAAAGTGGTAGTAATAGTTATCGCGCCTCGTCCGTTCTTTTTATTTTTTGACTGAGAGTGATGTTTTTGAGGTGATGAAAATTGTAACTGACATTTTCCGTGCGGTGAATAGTTTTTGTTTGAGACAAATCGAAATTTGTTTACAGCGGAGAATTAAACTTATCACGCCTCGTCCGTTTTACTTGTCGGATGTTATTTTTCGTTATTCGCGACCGGAAAAAAATGAGAACGGACATTTTCATCGACGCGCAACCGCAGTTTTAGATCTTAGGTATGTCATTTTTTTAACGCTGTTCGAGTTATCGCGCCTCGTCCGTTTTCAAGCAGAAATCGTGTATTGTCACTCGGAAAATGGGGGAAAAATATGAACTGACATTTTTACACACGCATTTTTAGCAAAACCGTTTTCAGTCAACACCGCATGTGTATCAATGATAATGCAATATGGGGACATAGCTGATGCTGAGTTGTTATAGACAACCAAGCCACACAGCAAGCCGTCCAATGCACGCGCCGTGTACCGCGATCATGAGTTATACAGATACGAGATCCGACTCCGCTGCCCTCCCTGTAGCTGCGCAACACGGAAAATGTCCGTTCGACTCGATTTACTATTTTTTTAGAGTGTTTTATTGAAATTTAAAAAACAAATTGACCCGGCGCTGTAACTTTTTGATACCCTTTAATTTACATCTTTTACTTAAACTATGGAATTTTTGCAACACTCAAAACGTCCGTTGTCGTTAAATTCACGTTTTTTTTAATATTTTTAATATGATTTCATCACGAACGGACAAGGTGTAGTAACAAAAAGACGATCTGCTTTCTTACGGACTGAAATCACTCTGACGGGTACGCGCAGCGTTGCCGAACTTTTTCGCTCGAGTAAAACTTTCTTCTTTTTTATTAATCTAGCGATTAGTCATTGACTATTGACTACATTGAAGGCGTGATAACAGGACATTTTGGTAACGGGCTGCCGTACTATAAGGTTTACGAAGATCTCTAGTACTCTGCGACAAAACGTGATTTCGGATAAGCAAATATAAAAATTATGCCTGTTTTGAACTGAATGTATTTACAGTTTATGTCGACCAGGACTTTCGGTATGTTGGGCCAGTAAAAATCGACTTTGTTGGGGTTCGAAATAAGCCTAATACTATTAAAAATCCCATGTGCGGACCAAAACATAATTTTTCTACTGTAAGTTTTATGGACGAAATACGACGAAAGATCAGAAATGTGTGTTAAGTCTTTTTTTCTAAGTAATTTGAAATCTAACTGACAAGACCGATTCACTGAAAATGCCAATGACGTCTGTTGACAGGGGTAACCGACCTACCACATTGATTGTTTACATTTTACGCAAGGGGGAAGCCCCATGTGGTTTCATGCAGATGATACAAGGCGATTTTTCTTATAAATTCAGGTTGCCCCATGGTTATTATTTGTTTTCATCTCAGGATTTCCAGGTTTAATATAATAAGTCATTTCCATAACACCCTGTATATAAAATAAATTTCTTTATTTGATTTTAAATATGCCTATACATTCTCATCCTATACATTTATTTTAAGAGCATATTGCGTGACGTCTGCAATGTTTATTTCTCTACAAATAATCCCCTTGTAAACGAATCTTTGTCACAACATATTGCACTGAATGGCACCATAAACACGTTTACAATATAAATTCGACGCCTACGAGAACAATATTATAAGGACTTGCACATAATGTCAGAAAGCAGGAATTTACTTATACAGGGTGTTATGGAAATGACTTATAATTATATTTAAACCGTCAATTCCTGAGATGAAGACAAATTGAAAAAAAATATCCATAAATGGCGCTTCGAATTCATTCAGCGGTAAAAGTGACCTGACGTCAATTCAGAAAAACACGTGTGGAGCACTGCGATACATGTAAGCAATCAACGAATTCTGACCGGTGTTGTCATATTTACACCTTAAACTCTTTAGACATTGTTTCGGAACACAGATGATAGTAGGACAAGTTTGAAATTCGCACGTAAGTAACTAGGTCAAATGCCAATGACCTTTTGAGTGATTCCTCATGGTTTATTATTTACTCTAGAAAAAAATGCAGTTTTATTTAAGCCACATGCTCCCTTACCTTTTCGGTCAAATTAGTGTCACAATTTCTATAAAAAAATACACAATAAAAATACGTTTTAGTAAAAACATACTCGCAAAAATCCACATGAACACTGGCCGCACTGCAAAAATTGATATGGCGACGTCGTTTTTATTAATATTGGCTGGTCTCTATTTATCTCGCGTAGATTTGTATGCACTTTTCTTTTTAACTGATTCAAAAAAATAATAGCCAAGAAATGCGAGAAACTGTGAAAATGTTTAGTACATACAGAAAAATCAAGTCGAAGACATATTAGAAAATGTTCCTTTAGTAAAAAGTAAATTACTGCAATGTACTAGGGGTATTTTAATGAAGATGGTCAATTAAGGAACAAAACTGCTGCTACTGAACGTCGATTGATGATGGTGATCCAAAGACGAAACGTCGCCTTAATAATCTCGTAACGATATCTTATATAGAGGATAAAAAGAACTAGGAAGTGAAATTTATGTCAACAATTCTTCGAACAAAGTCTCAATTACAAAAGTGAATAATCAACCTGAACAAACTTTATTTTCAGATTTTTGGAAATTTCTGGAAACTTTTCCAAATATCAACAAGCATCACTTGAATGAACACCAAAATTGCCTTCTTTACCGATTATAATCATTCATAATTTTCAATCAGTTTAGAACGTACACAACGCTCATTAATTTGTGTTTATTTTTCCGAAAATCTAATGATGTTAGTCAAATAAATTCCGTTGATATCAAATACAAATCAACATCAATTTTGCTCGTTAATTACCAGGGATTATTAGTAGCTTTCCGGTTCATATATTTTATGATCGTGTTTGGGGTTAGCTGTTTATTTTTAGGGACTTTGATATTTTCACTACTTTACATTTGTCGAATGTTTGTTTGGTAAACATATACACTTTACACACATAGTAGCAATAAACATACAATTCGTGTGTGAATTGGGGATTATTTTTAAATATATCGGCATATATTTATTTATGTGAAAAATAAATAAGCCGATACATTTCTCCAATAAATTAACGTACCACTAAAAGTTTAAGTTAATTTTTGTCAGAACATTCGATTTCGACAATTTTTATTAGTGTTGGGAAAACCGATGATTTTAATAATCGAGTACTTGATACTCGAGCGATTTTAATAATCGAGTGAATCGCTCGAACGATTAATCACATGACTAAGAAGAATGTGTTGATAAAACACCAGGGGTTGTTTTTGTAAGTTTCAGAAGTTTAGTCTAGAGTTTTTATTAAGGAAAAACAGTTGAATTTGATTTAAAAAAAAATTTGATCCTTTATGTCGCGATGAATCCACTAAGGGATTTGGCATACTTTTTTGTATGCACCTCTAGATTATGTGCCTTTAACAAAGACATATGTCGTGTCAGCCTTCTGAGCGTCAAACTCGAACGAAGTAACAAGCAACGATTTTCGCTTGAATTTATAACTCGAGCAGTTTTTTTAATAATCGAGCGATGTCGGTTATTTCAATAATCGACTACTCAAGCAGTTTTTCGCTCGAGCGATTACAACACTAATTTTTATTCATTCGCAGAGCGGTCAGAAATAGTTACAAACTGCCAGAGGCGTGCGCATTTGGATTTAAGCGTTCGCAGAAGCAAATGTATCGATTGTCAACTGATTTTTTTTTTTTTTTTTTTTTTTAAATAATAATAATAATAATAATAATAATGTTTATTCCCAACGAGCTATTGTAGTCCATTACAGGGAATATTATAACATAGAACATAAATAAGTAATTAATCAATATAAAAATTAAAAATAAAAATTATTATAAATGGTTGCTTTTTTTAAGTAATTTGTATGTTTTCCAGAAAAAATGTCTTTGCATTTTTTTAAACAATTTTAAATTAAAATTTTTTGTTAATACTTTAGGTAATGTATTATAAATATTTATTCCATCAAATAAAATAGATTTCATCCCCATTCTACTTTTAATTTGATTTTTCATCAGGTATTATGATTGTGTATATCAGTTAATTTTACAAATTTTATACAAGATTTTTTATTTTTATTATTAAATGCATGAATTAGTATACTGATTTTTAATTTATATAAACTATTCAGATCTAGATATCCTCTTGGTTTATATAAGTTTGTTGTCGGTTAGAAAAAATGCAGTTTATGAATACATTTTATAATTTTGTTCTGTAGTCTTTTTAAAGGGTTTATGGCATATGCAGTTCCCCAAACTGATATTAAATATAGAAATTTTGAATAAACTAATGAATAATAAATATTTTTTAAATGTATTAAAGGTATATAATCTCTAATTTGAAATAATATTCCAATGAGTGGTGATACGCTTTTTCGAAGATTTTCAACATGTTTTCTCCAATTTAAATTTTCGTCTATATATATAAGCATAAAAACTTTACGGATTTTACATACTTAATTTCGTTTCCATTAAAAATTATTGGTAAAATATTGTTCCCAATTGCACATTTAGAAATAAACGTGAAAGATGATTTTTCAAAGTTTAAAGAAAGTTTATAGGATTGCAGCCATGAAAGTATAATTTTCAAATCATTAGTGATATCAGTTTGAATATTGGAAAAAGACTCGCCAAAATATAAAATTGTAATATCATCCGCAAACAATTTGATTTTACCTTTTAGATTTAACTTAGAAATGGAATTTATATATATAAGGAATAAAGTTGGTCCTACAATTGATCCTTGAAGAACACCGCAAGTAATATTTTGTTGAGAACTTGAGCAATCGTCAATATAAATAATTTTTAAACCAATTGTAAATATTTCCTGTAATACCAATATTGAAAAGACTTTGTAATAAAATTTCGTGATTCACAGTATCAAATGCCTTTCGCAAGTCTAAAGATAATATGCAACATTTTTTGTTATTGTCTAAACTTAATTGAATGTCAGTAACAATATCAATAGCAGATATTTCTGTATCCTTAGACTTACGAAATCCATATTGACCTCTACATAGCATGTTTTGATTTTCTAAAAAAATTGTTAATTTCTTATTCATTATTTTTTCCAAAATTTTAGATAAAACAGGTAAAACAGAAATTGGTCTATAATTATTAGAATAATCCGCGTACTGGTACAGAATTGTGGGTGATTCGTTTTATTTTCTTTAGTTTTGGCAGGATTTGGTTAAACTTGCTTTTCATTATTCTTTAAATATCCATTTCAAAACGAGGCTCGCTCTAAACAAAGCTGAAATGAGCAAGAATAAGAATATCTACTTGTAGCTCATGTACTTGTAGGTCAATTCTCAGATTTGATAGTTCAAGGTTTGGCATTTGTACCCGTTAACAGAGACGAAAAGCAGCAACCAGTTGGACATTAGTCCACAACCAAACATTAGCAGAACCAACTTTGCCACCGTTTGGATTTGGATTTGGCTCTGCGAGAGAACCTATTATCACAATGGGTAGACATCTTGCTTTTTATTATACCATGACAATGGTTTCGACAATACAGTGTCTTCTTCGGATGGGAAATACGCGATAAATGGAACCTCCTCGCCAGAAAAATTTTACGTTTGTAAGGGTAACAAATCTATTGTAAAGAACATGGTTAGTAAATTTATTCGTTAGTGTCTTTTTTCATTACTTTTTACTTCCGAAAATAATTTATCTAATTTTTTATTTCTCACCTTTTGTGAATGATTTGTATTCTTTCTGGTCAAAATCGTAAACGTAAATATCGGGTGCAGGGTTGTTAATGTCGCAGAAAAATTTTAATTTACTACATTATTACATTTGCTACGTCTCAAACGCAGCAAATGTAGTAATTGTAATAAATGTAATTATTAAAATTGATTGATTTAGCCGATACTTGATGGAAATCCATTATAAATTTGAACAGAAACAAAAAGTTATAAAATTTCCACAATTTTTATTTAGAAAAAACCGTAACATGTTTCGGCACACGGTGCCTTCTTCTGACGGAATAAATATTAATGTGGTAAAATTTGATTTAAATATCTTAGTAGGTACAAGATGGAACGAACGATTTTATGGTATGGGGTTTACACTAATCTTAATAATTATAACCAACAGAAGGGTAATATTTATGCTAATGTTACAAATAGGTGTAAATTCCTAATCTTATTGTGTAGATTTATATAAATTCAGTAAAGGTGAATAATTAGTGTCTAATTGTTCATTCAATAATAAACCCGACCTTTTCTTTTTGTTAATCTCCATACTTTCCAAATAAACTGCTGGCCATTTGCTTTCGAGCAAGAAAAATTTCGCCTAAATTTAAAAGTTAATATTTTTTGAACCAGATATGACATCGATCTCCGGTTTTTAATGGTTGATAGATTTGTCCCTTATGAAACAACTGCCAAAGTTGGGTTGTCTTAAACTGTCAGAAAATTTTATATACAGGGTGTTAAAGAGGACAATGATTTTTGCTCCAATTTCAATAGCATATAACTTTCACAATAATATTTTTAAATTTTATCACTGTACGTCAATTGAATCACTGGCACATAGCAAAGAAAGTAATCTGTCAAATTTTTGATATCTACTATATTTTAAGAGATACCGATTTTTTTTAAAAACTTTGCTTTTTTCAACTTTTTGTTAGCTAGATCCCACTGTGCGTTGTATCGTGCAAACTTTGCAAGTGATTATTATACCTTATGAAAAGCTTGTTTATGTTCAGTAACAACAATTGTACCTAAATGTTGTGATGTGCAGTGGCGTACTTATAATCACTTATATGTCTATGCTTTATGAGTGTCTCACAATTTTTTTGTACTGGAAAGTATTCGTCCCTAGATTAGGCAAGTTTTTCCTTATTTTTTAGTTTTTCATATCGCGCTACAGGTATATTATACAGTGTCTACAAAATTTTAAAAAAGATAATTTTTTTATTTAATTGTTTGAAAAAATTTATTTATTAATATCTAACTTTCTAACACATGGTTAGGTTTGTGGCTAAACGCATTAGCATGGGTGACTTGATATTGTTTTTTTTTCGTCGGATGGACGTGGTTTGGTTTGACGGCAGCTAGTGATATTTAATATTAAAGTGCCTTTCAATGTAAGTTTAATTTTAGGAATAGTGTCGTGTTAGAAAGTTAGAAATTAATAAATAAATTTTTTCAAACAATTAAATAAAAAAATTATCTTTTTTAAAATTTTGTAGACACTGTATAATATATATACCTGTAGCGGGATATGAAAAACTAAAAAATAAGGAAAAACTTGCCTAACCTAGGGACGAGTACTTTCCAATACAAAAAAATTGTGAGACACTGATAAAGCATAGACATATAAGTGATTATAAGTACGCCACTGCACATCACAACATTTAGGTACAATTGTTGTTACTGGACATAAACAAGCTTTTCATAAGGTATAATAATCACTTGCAAAGTTTGCACGATACAACGCACAGTGGGATCTAGCTAACAAAAAGTTGAAAAAAAGCAAAGTTTTTCAAAAAAATCGGTATCTCTTAAAATATAGCAGATATCAAAAATTTGACAGATTACTTTCTTTGCTATGAACCAGTGATTCAATTGACGTACAGTGATAAAATTTAAAAATATTATTGTGAAAGTTACATGCTATTGAAATTGGAGCAAAAATCATCGTCCTCTTTAACACCCTGTATATAAAATTTTCTGACAGTTTAAGACAATCCAACTTTGGCAATTGTTTCCTAAGGGATAAATCTATCAACAATTAAAAACCGGAGATCGATGTCATATCTGGTTCAGAAAATATTAACTTTTAAATTTAAGCGAAATTTTTCTTGCTCGAAAGCAAATGGCCAGCAGTTTAGTTTAATTTCTTTGATTTTTTCTCAGTATGTAAAATTTTAAAATCTTTGAAAAAATTGTGCTTCTCTGAATTTAAATGTAAGGCGTAATGTGAAAGATTATTGTTTTTTAGGAAACTAGATTCGTGTTCTATGATTCTTGTTTTGAAAGATCTGCCTGTTTGTCCAATGTACATTTTCGGACACGAACCACATTCTAGCAAATATACTCCTGATTTAGTTAGTTTATTTGGTTTCGATTTGTTGTTTTTAATTAGTTTACCTAGATTATTATTGGTTCTAAAAGCGGTTTTTATTTTGTAATTGTATTCGTAATATTGCCTGTGTATGTGATAGATTTAAATTTCTGGTCGAGTGTATTTTTGGTTGGTAAATCATCCACCATACCCGCATTATATCCGTTATACTACTAAGATATTTAAATCAAATTTTACCACATTTATATTTATTCCGTCAGAAGAAGGCACCGTGTGCCGAAACATGTTACGGTTTTTTCTAAATAAAAATTGTGGAAATTTTATAACTTTTTGTTTCTGTTCAAAAATGTAATTATTGTTTTGATTGGCTGAAAGTGTCAAAAATACTACATAACCTCAACAGGATTATTATAAATTTGATGTTAAACGTTGAACATTCGAGTGGAAAAGTAGAAAATATTAGTCCTTAGTTACCTATTGTTCTTCTGTTGCTTTTTGCTTTACGATTTGATCTGAATAAAAATATTCGAAAAATGAAAGGTGAAAGTAGTAAATGTTACAAAATACATAGTAAGAGCATGTAGCAAATTATGTTTACTACGGTAGTAAATTACGTAGTAAATGTTACATTATCTACTTTAACAACCCTGCTTGGGTGTAACAATTAACATCAAGTACCATTCAATAGTAACAACATCCAGTTAGAATTGAAGACATACTATATATAGCCTTATCTTTTTGTAACAGTCTATTTTTTGATTAACTATATTATCATTGGTACTGCAAGAGACGTGTTTTTATTGATGAACGAATGTGGATCATGAAACAAGATATCTCACCGGCGAAGAAAGTGCCCAAGGAATAATACTGTTTGAAGAAGATTGGAATTACCGAAGAATTGGTCGACGATGGCCAGTTCGGGTTTGTTCGGGTTTGTTTGTGCGCTATAGGGAATCGGTGATTAGATTACAAACAAGATATCTTACCGGCAAAGGAAGTGCCCAAGCAAACTCAAACTCAAAAGGCTTTATTGTCCAAAGAGGTATTCTTATTGACAAAGCATAATAAAATAATATTTGAGCTAAAATATAAAAATAAAATAATAAATATACAAATTATAAAATAACAAATCTAAATATAAAACCATTCAAGATAAAATCTAAAATATATAAAAGTACTCAGTAAAGTGCAAAAAAATATAAAATATAAAAACATCATCAAGTCATATAAAATCAATGAAAAACAAACAATAACGCAGAATTAATAACAATAAAATCAATATATATAAAACAAACTAAAAACTAAATTGAATGAGCATCCATGTACATCGTCAGATAGGCGATACTCCCCCAGAAACGAGTAACAAAAACAGAAGGAGTTGCAAAGGCTAGGTAATCACACAAATGACCCAACGCGAGCAAATAGAAAATCACTGAAGATCCTCTTGCCAGTATTCCTCCACACTGTAATATGCCTTAGCTAGCAATAGTAACTACACATCATTCCTAAAGGCCCTCTGATGAGACATTTTCGTCCTCAACTCCAAAGGTAGGTGATTAAACAGCGTCTTGCCCCGGTAAATAAAATAATTCATGGTTCGCGCAGAATTAGGAATTGGCAATCCCCATTATCAGGAGAGTTTACACCATGTCTGTATTTTTTATACATAAGACATATCGTTTCCAGCAAAAATAAGGAGGGTATAGTAAGTATCTTATGTCTTCGAAATAGCGGTCAACATGAATCCCGAAATCCCAACCTGAACATATATCGCAATAACACTGTTTGAAGAAGATTGGAATTATCGAAGAATTGGTCGAGGATGGCCAGCTCGATGCATGCCATGAGCTCTATAGAGAATCTGTGATTAGATTACAAGAGTATAAGAGGATTGTAATCAGTTAAACACGTTGAATGACGGAGAATGATTCGAATAAGTGTAGAACTAGATTGAAAATGACATACGGACACTTATTTTAAAAATGGACCGTCGTTTTATTCGTAATGACTCATTCCTTTACCTTCTTTTTAAATTTTTATGGCTTAGTACCGTTATCATAAGGAAATCAATATTTCATTACGGTTTTTTGTGTAGATCGGGCTTCTGCATTCTTTTATTTTTAAACAAAGTAAACAGGAAAAACAAATTTACACGTAATAAACCTTTGCGGAACTTTCACTGTTTGCCTGAACTACTAGGTCCGTGTGTAACGGTGGAAGTCATAAAGATAATTATTCTAATTAGCCAATGACACTAAAAAGCTAACGAAACAAAACTGGACGCTGGTAGGTTTCTATAAGTAATTTAAATTATACAAGTTTGCGATAGTGTCTGTAATTTTAACGGACTGTTAGAATTTTTGTTGACTGCCTTCAGGTGCAGTGGTTACCTAGTTGATAATGAAGCAGAAAATGCCTCACGTTTTGAAAATAAATATCAGATAAGGTATAAGTGATTTAAATATAACGAACTACGAATAAAGGTATAAATGCAGAGATGGAGACAGTGTTTTCACTTAAGGGTCATTATTTGCCGACGGGATAAAATCGGAGATGAAATAGTACATTACGTATCAAGCACCGAAAAGAGGCTTTTACGGATGAGATGCGGAGAAGAAAATATATATTTTTTTACATGTGCCCCGAAAGTGCCTCTTTTCATGCATGTTCTCTTCACCGAAAGTGGCGTTTTCCAAGAGAGCGGGCGGGAAAGTTCTCTTCACCGAAAGTGGCGTTTTCCAAGAGAGCGGGCGGGAAAGATGTTTCCCGACCGCTTCGAGTTACCATATGCTCATAAATAAAAAAACCAGAATTGTCGGTGCGGGATTTTAACCCGCGACCCTCAGATCACCAGGCGGACACTCTACCCACCGAGCCATACTACAGGCGATAATAAATAGCGGATTATATATAAATTAAATTGGCAGTTAATTTTTCAACGATGATTTAGAAAAATGTCTGAAGAATTTCTTTATTTATATGGCCTCAAAAACTCGTGCACTTGTAAAAAAATAAATAAAACCAGAGATGCCGAGTCCGGGAATTGAACCCGCGACTCTCAGATCACAAGGCGAACCCTATACCACTAGGCCACTGAGCCTATTTGTCAAAAGTAATAAATAGATATTTACATTATCCATGCGTGAGTGTTTTCATGTCATCTAGACAGGAAAACTGTCTGAAGAATTTCTTAATTTATTTGGCATCAAAGCTTTGGAGCACTTGTAAAAAAAAATACGGTACATATCTGGGGCCGTCGGAGGCTTTTCGGCCCTTGATACGTAATGTACTATTTTTTTACATGTGCCCCGAAAGTGCCTCTTTTCATGCATGTTCTCTTCACCGAAAGTGGCATTTTCCACGAGAGCGGGTGGGAAAGTATCGAAGCGGGCGGGAAAGATTTTTCCCGCCCGCTTCAAGTTACCATGTGCTCATAAATAAATAAAACCAGAATTGTCGGTGCGGGATTTGAACCCGCGACCCTCAGATCGCCAGGCGGACACTCTACCCACCGAGCCATACTACAAGCGATAATTAATAGCGGATTATATATAAATTAAATTGGCAGTTGTTTTAGAAAAATGTCTGAAGAATTTCTTTATTTATATGGCCTCAAAGACTCGGGCACTTGTAAAAAAATAAATATAACCAGAGATGCCGAGTGCGAGATTTGAAGCCGCGGCTCTCAGATCACAAGGCGTACGCTATACCTCTAGGCCACCGAGTCTATTTGTCAAAAATAATAAATAGATATTTACATTCTCTATGCGAGAGTGTTTTCATGTCATGTAGACAGGAAAACTATCTGAAGAATTTCTTTATTTATTTGGCATCAAAGCTTCGGAGCACTTGTAAAAAAAAATGCGGTACATATCTTGGGGCGTCGGAGGCTTTTCCGGACTCGTGCAGTGGCCTCCCTCACCTTCGGATCGGTCAGCCATCTCCGCATCTCGTCCGTAAAAGCCTCTTTTTCGGCCCTTGATACGTAATGTACTATTTCAGAATAATATGTCTAAATAATAATATTTAATATCACAATTTGTAAGGCTGAATGAATACCTACCTTGCAGTAC
Organism: Barypeithes pellucidus; assembly: GCA_963991005.1. Classification (NCBI taxonomy): domain Eukaryota; kingdom Metazoa; phylum Arthropoda; class Insecta; order Coleoptera; family Curculionidae; genus Barypeithes; species Barypeithes pellucidus. The sequence continues at coordinate 16,352,744 of OZ022562.1, read as the reverse complement.
AATAAGCGCCCACGAATTAAAAATAATAATTCCGATTTTATGTAAAAATGGACAGGCAAAGTCCATGGAGTGGAAATATTTAACCCATAACGTCCATTCCTTTAAAGGAAAATACATATACAGGGTGTTATGGAAATGACGTATTATATTTAAACCGGCAATTCCTGAAATGAAAACAAATTGAAAAAAAATATCCATAAATGGCGCTTTAATTTATTATGCCCTGTACATGACCTGACGTCAAACCAAAATTAAGCACGTGCTGACACTGGGAGAAAGATAAACAAAACTACATATGGCGGAAAACGTCAGTGAATTTTGAGCAGTGTTGCCACTCTTTAGAAAGTCAATAATCGTTTGACAGATTGGAAGTTGTTTATTTTTCAGGGTACATTATTATAAACTTTTACGTTCAGTTCAGTTCAGTTCGCTGAACTGACTCGAACCAACCGCCGCGGAGTTTATAAATGGTTAGCTATGTTCTCATTTGTTCAATTCGAACGACACCCGTCGGATCTGAATAATTTAAATGCCACTTTACCCCTTAGAAAAAAAAACTGCAATTTTATTTACCTTTTCGGCCTTATTTAAAACCAACTTAATTTATAAAAAACACCAAGTAGGTAATCCCAACAAAAACCGGCACAATAACCTCACAAAACCCAAAAAGAAAAGCACAAGTTCAAATTAGGTTTCGCGTAAATTTGTATGCATCTCATGAACACATCTAAGTACCATTCAATCTGAATTAGTATTTTAAAGTGGTACTGTGTAGACAAAAATACGCCCTTTTTGTATGCACTTTGGTACAATGGTATTTAACATCTAAAAATTTCTAGTAACTACACGTTTCAGTCTGTTTCTGGTTTATTCGGTCGATCGATATTGCGTTATTTGGAAATATCTAAAAATACACTTTCGATGTTTTATAAGATTATATTCATAAATTGTACGAAGCACTCAAACCCTTGGTTGGACTCGTCTATATTAAGACTGAAGGGGAGGTCCTGTTGTTGTCAACATAATTATTTCATCATTCTTCATTAAATTAAAAATTGTTTTAGGCCCATTAGAAATTAGCGTTTTCTTATTTCTAACTTTCTATTGCGATATAATTTGTATCCTATCTTCTGTGTGTGCTGTTGTTCTATGTGCACGATAGTGTAATTATGCGTTAGTGTTTAGTGCTTTTGTGTAATCTGATAATAGGTGCATATCTTCAAAAAAACTAATTTGAAACTCGTGGGCGTCTGTATGTGTATAATTTGTTCTGTTTCACTTTTTTTTTCTCTCAACGATATGCCGGTTATGTTCCAAAATTGGAAATAAGAGGCCGAATGGGATTTAGTGGGTATAAGCTTATTATGCAGCCACATACTATCATCAGAGCACGTGATGAGCATAAACCTCTTCCCATAGAAAAAAGAACTGAAGGTGTCTGTGCCCTGGATTCCTTACTCGTGTCGGCGGCCTGGATTTAATTTCTAAGTAAGCTAAATATTTATTTTTATAAGAATCTAAAGTTTTACACTTTTCCACAGTTTGGAAACATGGCGCCAGAACATGTGTTTATTACATAGCTGGGCAGTGTAATATGATTGTGCCACGGAGTGACCTGTGGGTTTATGGGTGAATTACCACACTTTTTAAACGTTCGATTAAAAAAAAATATGTAGTGCTTCTCTATGACACCCGAGGAGTCACCCATTTAAATATAATACGTCATTTCCATAACACCCTGTATTTAAAATAATTAATGACTTATTAGTCAAATAAACTCTTCTTTCACATGCACTGTAAAAAAACTTAAATTGTTATTTGTTTCTTACTGTTTTTCTGTTATGGAGTTAATTAAAATAGCTAACTTAATTTACGCATATTTTGACTATACAAGTAAATTTTATAATAGAACATAAAATTTCCTCTCCTCGCGGACATACAGCATACTGGAAGGAATGCGTTGATGCACGGTGATGAGTTGACGACATTCCCGGATATATATTTAAAATTGCAATTTCACGCTGTCTATGGAGTGGAAATTGAAAGAGGTGACAGCGATAGATGTTGACACAAAAGCAGAGTTTTGGAGGAATAGCCAAAATCCTTTTATACAGTGTGTTCTTGCATATTTATGCACTAAATATACTGTAATTATTTTTAAAGAATATGATAAAATATTATCAAAATCATGCGCGATAATACCTAGCTCAAGGGGGTTACAGTCTACGGAGCAGACTTTTGAGTTATAAAACTATTTTTTAAAGAAGGATCTAAAAGAAAACTACCTCTTAAATACATAATTTTTCCTACGACCACAAATACAGTTCTCAATTATTTGAACATTTTAGCTTACTTACCTGGTTGTAAACAAAAATAATAGCTATTCTCCTATTTGTTTAAGCTAATTAATATATATTTTGTGTATACATTTTTATAGTATCTGATTTGTTAATTAGATTAATACTGTTCTGCCATTGTTTCACCTATTCAGCGTAGTGAATTGTTCAATCGTAAGAACTTTTTTTACTTCTTAAAACTTTTATTTATGTATTAATTAAAGCAAACAAAATGGATGTATTCTTTCCGCTGATCTGCTGTCAGTTCTTCGTTCTCCTTCTTTCCGCTAAGGGCACCACCAGCACCGTTCGTGTAAAAACCATCTTAGACTGTAGAAGTTCAAGGAGCCGAACCGTTTATTTTTTTAAATTTAACAAATACAAAAAAAAATTAGATTAATCTTAACATTGAATGAATATATTATTATATAATTCCAAGAAAATTATAGAACTCATAACCTAATCTCAATATTTATAGAGATGGAGTAAAATGTCGTTAATTTGTCAATGATGAAAGTTTTACATATTTGATTAAACAATATTGAAATTATTATTACAACAAATATAATTACATAAATCGATTTTCTACTTACCCTGTATGGATATTTAATCCTTGATAATTGTATAAATCGAAAATAAATCGGCACTTATCCCATTGCTCCTTGCCCAAGCACTTATTATGTTTAATGGGTTACCTAACAATTCTCTGTTTTTTTTTTATATTTATCATAAAGAAACCAAAAGGATCCCCCACAGAAAGAAGACAAATATATAATTTTTTTATGTTCAATGTTGATCTAAAGCCCTTTGGTGAGAGTTGAAATGAATTTTTCAACACTCAAAATACTTTCGTGGTTTTTTCTCATTTTCGTAGGTGGTTGTAGGAAAAATTATTTTTATTTAGAACCATGCATGTAATAATGACATTTCATCTATCTTTGAAAGGTGGAAAGGTGACGTTTTTTTAATTTTACTTTCCACCCGGGTGGAAAGTAAATTATTTTTTTTATAATTTTTAAAATATCGATATCTTAAAATAATATACGAACACACTTTTTTTATAATGCTAATAGCTTGGCGTGTTTAGATATGTCTACTTTTTCCCTAATTGATAGAGTGGTCATCCGCATTGAATATTGTCACCAAATCGTTGATATCTTCTTTGTCTTAGCATTTTCACTGAAATAAGCAAGTAGCGCCGACTCAGAACCAGGATTTTGAACTTTGTTTATACCATTCTTTGAAACAGTTATATGCCTTGTCATATCTCGGGCGGCATTTAGTTGGCAGGCTACTATTCTTGCTGCTTCTCGAATTTCTGGTGGAGTAGTAGCAAAATCAAATTCCTCATCTGATAGCATTTTTCTGTTGTTAATATCATATATTGTTTAGTGACATGGAAACCATATTCAAAAAATGATATTTGCCATCTTGATATGTATTATTACCTACGTTATTTTACTACGCGCAGTTATTGGAAATTTCTATCTAATTTTTCAATAGAAAAGTCAAAATGACATTTATCTTTTATTAATAATTGTAATTCAAAATAATAAGAAGGAGATGTTAGATGTGGTTTTAAATAAAATAGTATATATACAAACCTCGCTGAAAAGTTTCATTACTGTCTCGAGATTTTGTTACTACCGACTCTCTCGACAGGAATGAAACACTTTCCACCTACGCACGTAATATACTATTACCAAGTGTTCAGAATAGTACGGATTTATGACGATATTGTGAATTTTATCTTTAATGTTGTCACTAGCTATAGAAGTTAATAAATTGAATTTTTTAACCAAATTTTTAACAATATATGAAATTATTACGCAATAAATGTCCGATGTATCATTAAAGTCTTCCTATTCTAAAAGACATCCTCGAGTATATTGCCAACTATAAATTTATTAAACCCATAATATTATAGCCCTTGTAGGTGTACGCAACGGAGATAATCTTATTTATTACTGTGAAGCGTATAAAATTGATTTGTGATGTATAATTTCGTAATTACTAGTTTTGCAATTTAAATCATTACAATCTTAGGCGTTCTTGCTGTTACTAAACGTTGTTGTGATAAATAAGTTCCATCGAGAGAATTATTTGATTATTGCTCACTGACAGAAAATTAAAATTGCGCGAATAAGCCTCTGGGTTTAAATTATTTGATAATCTAGAGCGGTGTAAATAAATAAATATATAAATATTTTAAGAGAACGCTTGAACCGTTACAAGTGAAATTTATCTCTTGATTATGGGATTATAAATAAGGTTAAATTACTTTTCTTCGATTAAATTGCCAGTCAGATAAATTTCTAACTTTTGATTGTTCCGAGGGGGAGGAGGCGATTTAAACCCATCGCAACGACCGCTTGACCCGCTATGGATATATTTCTCCTATATTCTTCTTCGGAAAAAGTTCAAATTCTATATTAAGTGTTTTTAATGCTTTTTTTTTGAGGAATAGTTTTAAAATATGTTATTTCATAAGCAAATGATACTTTTCTATTTTTTCCTGCTTTAGCATTAATCAGGTTATGAAAAAGGATAAAACAGACCATGTTCATTGGAAACGAAATAGAATCCCAGTGTTTTAGACGGAAATGGCAAAATTAAAATATTGACTTGTCATTATTATCATTATTGACATTTATATTTTGTGTTTCGTGTGATTCACAAATTCTTCAAGCTTCTAACGAAAATAATTTGCCATATAGAATTTAATCATCAAAATCATTTCTTATAAGAACTATTAGGTACAAATTTATTTCCCCTTCTATAAGTGGTGTTAAATATTGTATATTTATTTATAAAAAATTATATTTTGTTTGAATAAACTATAACAATCAATCAAGCCCCAGATGAGGCAATGGCTCTATATCACAGTTATCAGACCCCTGATATCATATGGATCTGTAGTCTGGTGGACAAAAACACAGCAGATTACGACAGCGAACAAACTTAACAGTTTGCAGAGGCTGGCCTGCCTGTGTATTAGTGGGGCGATGAAAAGTACCCCCACTGCAGCAATACTGGGACTAATAACCCTAGACATCACAAATTGGGAATGGACACAACACCCCGTAAAAATTGGACACACACGAGCCATGGATCTAATCAACGATGAGCTCTTGGATATGCAAACTGATCGTATGAAAGCAACATACGATTTCACAAAGTCTTTCAAGATTGACTGGAACTTTGATAAATGGACAAACAGTGCATCCCCGTCGTTTGACAAGGGTCTAGTTTGGTACACCGATGGATCAAAAACCGCCAACGGTGTGGGCGCAGCTATATTTGGGGAATGGCCCAGGATGGACATAAGCATCCCTCTGGGGACCTACGCCACAGTATACTAAGAGGAAGTTCATGCCATACAAGCATGTGTACTACAAAATCTTGAAAAGGGCTACCACGACCAAAAGATTTACATCCTTTCAGACAGCCATGCTGCTCTTAAGGCTCTGAACTCCAATCGGTTTACTTCAACACTTACACTGGAGTGCCATACCAACCTAAAAGTACTGGCGGCCAGGGGGAACAAGGTGGAACTCTTGTGGGTCCCTGGTCACTGCGGGATATTAGGAAATGAAAAAGCGGATGAACTAGCGAGAGCCGGATCTGCTCAAAGTCTCAGGGGCCCCGAACCGGCCTTTGGAATATCAAAACAGGTAACAAAAATAACATTAGATAGATGGTCGAAAAACAACACCTATCTCGATGGCAAGAGTTACCTGGTCAAATACACGCACGGGCCGTAATTGGAAAACTATCGAAAATACTATCGAATGGGATGCTAACCCTGACGCGGCCCCAGTTGAATCAAGTGATGGGTCTGCTAACAGGCCACTGCCACATGCGAAAACACCTTCAACGGATAGGGATAAACAACGGATCCATTGAATGTAGACTCTGCGGCGAAGAGGATGAAACCGCCCCACACATAATATACCGCTGCCTAGCACTGTCTCGTATAAGACAAACTATCTTCGGGAACATACAACGTGGTGACAACCTTCCACATGACAAGATCGGGGTTCACAATAAGCCGAAAGTTCGGGCCTTTAAACCGACCCCCTTGGTTCCTACGAAAATACTTTGAATTTCGTAATCATAAACATAAACTTGAAATTATTTTTCTCGGTGAATCGTGTATCTATTCCAATGATAACGTGACATTTTCGTGAGCAATTGGTCCCCATTGTCAAGAAATATATATATATATTTATATAATTTTTAAGAGCCGATTCTTGGTGATTCTAATACGATAAGTTCATATAAACATGGGTCCGTAAATGCTTCGTTTTCAAGATACAGGGTTTTAAAAAAAAAATTTGAATCGGGTTTTCGTAAATATTTTAAATATCCTTTTGTCGATATTGTTGAAATTTGGCAGATTTATTTGTGTTGAAAGGCGAATTCAGCCTAATTAAATTTATTGAGTCCAGTGGCGTTTTTTGGAATTTTTATATTTTTCTCGGATTAAGCAACTAAAAATACAACACTTTTGTCTCTTCAATTTTTTTCGTATATTACTTTGTTTTCGAGAAAAAAATAAAAACCACTTTGATGCATGTCCCTTTAGATGCATGGACATTTTCTTTTTTAATTAAAGTTTGCTTTGGAAAATAACTGCAGCATTTAACTTGACAGCTTATAGCTTAACAACTATAAATAAAACTGCCAAATTTCAACAATATCGACAAAAGGATATTTAACATATTTACGAAAACCCGATTAAAATTTTTTTTTTAACACCCTGTATCTTGAAAACGAAGCATTTGCGGACCTATGTTTATATGCACTTTTCATCTCAGAATCACCCAAAGAATCATCTCTGAAAATTACTGCACGTACTTAATTAACACCCTGTATATTAAAAGTATTTTTCGAATTGATATACTATTTAATTTAGGTTCTGGAAATAATCTTATCAAATATAACTCGAGCGTCGTTTTAATACTTCTAATCTCCCTATAGTACTTATTATTAATCGGAAAGTTTTCGACCACACGAAGTCTCGAAAATTATCCCGAGTCGAAGACGAGGGATAATTTTCTGAAAAAAAATCGTGAAGAAGGAAAATTTCCGTATATTAATTCAGGAACGAGGGAGATTCGGTAAGAAAATTTCGCACTAACTTATTAATTTGAAGGTAGAAAAGTGATGATTGCGTTGGTTGTTAGTTCGAAGAGCAATAATTTCCTATTTACCAACTTTAGTTACTAAAATTCATATTGACAAAATAAAAATAGTTCAAATTTGTACTTTTATTTATATTTGATCTACTAAAGTCGGTAAAACATATTATTTAAAGAGTCAAGCAAAATATCATTCTATACACAAACGTAAAAAAATTTCCACTGTAATCACTTCCTGCTGCCTCGAGGAGGGGAAAAATTTCCGGAAATTTTCTTAGTTGCCGTGGTAACGGAACAAAAATCAAGCTCCTGATTGGCTGAAGAATGTTAATGAGAAATTATTCAACACTTAAAATTTCTATTTTTTTTTTGGAAATATTACTCAATGATCATTTAGGCACGTTTATTCGTAGATTAATTGTCCAACGATAGTTTGTAAAATTTCCAAAATAAAACTAGACTTCGACTAAATTTTAAGATCAAATGTGTTTCTATTTTTTGATTTAATTATAGACGACTTTAATCCATAAACTGTTGACCCAAGACGGGAACTAAATAAACCTCGGTCCCTTATCATATCGCGGAAAATTATTCCAGCATGAAAGTAAATATTTATAAATGGAAATTCGAGAGAGGACCTTCCGTATCCGCCTAAAGCCACTTATATAAATAGTTAATCGTATTTAGATTTATCTACCTATACGTCTACCTGTTTATAAGAGGTTGAGCGGATTGATGCTAACCTGGATTAATCTGTTTTATTTATGAATTAATCCAAAATGTAAATAATGGTCCTCTTATTATGGGAGCTAAGAGTGTTGTTTCGACGCAAAAGTGCTAGAGAAATATTGGGATGAAATCATTATTTTTTATAGGTCTCGAAAATGAGGTCCTCTGAGATGCTTTTCGAATTTCTGAATAAAAAGAAGTCAGGCCAAACAAAATTCGGATAGTCCCATAGACATATAATATTAAAGAGAGACAGAATTGTTTATATTCCGTTCCGATCAAAGATCGCTTTTAACAGAAATATTTTAAATAAATATACTTAGTATTTAAAATAGAAATTCACCGAACCCATCTTGCATGGCCATTTTGTTTTTAAAATAAGTTTTGCGGAACATTCAAGACACGACTAAATAATTTCCTCTGTGCGAGTGATAAATAAACAAACAATATAAACAAGTATAAATATGCATAAAAGTGAATAAAAATGAATAAGTATTCTAGCTGTTAACGAATTTTATGGCTTATAAGTCATAACATTGTTCTTAAATTTCTAGTTTGTTGTATAAATATTTATTCATATCCTTCCTTTGTGAAATTATTTTCGGCACATTAATCATTATATATATTTGTTTAATAATTAAACCTTTGAGTTTTGTGCCAAAGAAATAATTATAAATGAGTGAAATAGGATTAACTATACAGGAAGAGTGTGATGAGGTGTTACATATCGCATTGTTGTCCTCCGCCTCTCAAAATAGAGAAGTGGGGGCAACACAAATGAATCCTCTTCATCTCCTTATTATTCTATTATATTACACTAACCCAATTAATTATCAAATATTCAAAAATTTACGTCCAAATTAATAACCTATTATTTCGTTAATAATGAACTAATTTTAATAATTCTTGTTTTAACTGATATAATGTAGATTCTGGAGTTTAGGACATAGTAGTTTAAGTCCTGATATATCTAATTGTATCTGAATGCATGTAATTTTCCTGAAATTTAAATTGGATATATTTCACAAAAATTTAATTTACTTTATTTTTTAAACTAAACCAATTAAAGATATCTGTGGGTTTGTTCGGATTATATTTTCTTAATCTATAATAAAACCCCCTTTCAAAAGGTCAAATTAGTTAAAGCCGTATTAGAGTCGGCAATAAAAATTGCCGGCGCAATGGCAATTATAATTGCACGAATTCATGCGCAGTAAACCGTTCTCGATCAGCTGGCGCATAGCCAACAGTCAGAACAGCAGTTGTTAGTGTCGAAATCCCTAAAATACCCCCAGAATTAGAGATGGGCAAACCTGTTCGTTTTGATTAGCAGTTAAAAGAAGTTACTTACAAATGGCAGTTCAAAAAAGTTGCTACGAATTAGCACTACATATGCTTAATAAAGAATGTGAACTGTTAATTTAAGTACCAGTTAGTTTAAATAGCAATTAGCTGTTCATAGGTGCTTCGACCAATTAATAAACATTTAACAATAACATAATAATCCATCGTTACCCAGACTTGCACCGGCAATGGCAATGAAAATGGCGCCTGCCCCATTTCTGGTAATGCGAGACAGCTGATCTAGGATCTGCGCATAAATCCGTGCAATATTAAGTGCCAGAAGACTAAAATTGCCGATTGTAATACAGATTCCATTCTCGCATTGCGCCGGCAATGCGAGCAGTATTCGGCCAGCCAATCGATAGTGCGCATGAATACGTGCAATTATAATTGCCATTGCCGGCGCAAGAGATAAAAATTGCCGACTCTAATACGGGTTTTATAATATTAAATTGACTTACGCCCACCGTAAACATATAAATGGTCGCCTGAAGCACAAATTAAGTATCCCTCCCTTATAATATGGAAAATTATTCCATACTAAAAGCAAATATTTATCCGTGATACTACAGGGGTAAATAATCTAGGGGCCTTTAAACCAGGGTTACTTTAAATAAACAATTCACCATATTCAGGAATAACTTTAGGAAATATAAGGTTATTTACGCATTAAATTGTTTGAAGAGATTGTGAGGTTATAATTTATCACTGAATAGACTGAACTGAAGTTACTAAGTTTTATTTGCGTTTTTAAATTTTGATGTTTTTGGTTTTATTGAGTTTTATTTTAGCTCAGACTATAAGCGAGGGGGCAAAAAATAATTTTTAAGCAATATTAGTTAGTGTTGTAATCGCTCGTTTGAGTACTCGATTATTGAAATAACCGACATCGCTCGATTATTAAAAAAACCGCTCGTGTTATAAATTCAAGCGAAAATCGTCGCTTGTTACTTATTACCTTTCACTCGATACCCGAGCTTCGCTTGACGCCGACCGAACTGTGCTGCTTGGTAGTGTGATCGCGCAAGTGAAAAACTGCTCGTATAATCGAGCGGTTTTTCGCTCGATATTAAATACTACTCTAGTTATAAATTCAAGCGAAAAGTCGAAAATCGTCGCCATTCAATTGATACCTGATCTACGCTCAAAGCTGCGCGACACCCGAAATGTGCCGATTGGTGACGTTCGAGTTTGCCGCTCAGAAGGCTGACACGACATACGTCTTTGTTAAAGGCACATAAACGAGAAGGTGCATACAAAAGTATGCCAAATCCCTTAAGCCACAAACACACTATTATCACGTCACGTGAATTCACGTGCTGTCATATCGGCAAAATAGCAGATGTTGTCGCGGCCTAGAAACAGACTACGTACACTGCAGATAATTTTTATTACATATTTTGTGTTTGTCAAGATGGCAAGTGAATCTTGTAGCCTTCTACCGTTAAACTCTGACACAGTGTGCTGAATATGTAAATTTGAAGAAATAAAATTGTGCTGTCAAGTATGACATGCCGCGAGCTGCATGAGATGACTATAGTGTACTTCTAAACCCATGTGTCGGGTTTGTTCGGGTTCATTTATAAGCACGCATAAACCGCCTTGGAGATATTTCGGGTATGCCGTGCCATTGCGTGATAGCATGTGATCTCACGTGACGTGATAATAGTGTGTTTGCAGCTTTAGTGGATTCATCGCGACATGGGCGTTGTTTTGACTGGGACTGGCTAGCCAGCGGCGATTGTAAATTTAAAAAAAAATAAAGTATATAATTTTTTCTTAAATCTGAATCAATTATTCTTCCTTAATAAAAAATATAGACTAAACTTCTAAAACTTACACAAACAACACCTGGTGTTTTATAAACATATTCTTCTTAGTCATAAAAATGGTTCACCAATGGTTATCGGAATTTGAACAGATTATTAAAATCGCTCGAGTATTAAGTACTCGATTATTAAAATCATCATTTTTTCCCAACACTAATATTAGTATCAATATGGTTTAATCGATATAGGTATACTTATACTTTAAAGACCTACAAGTTTCTGTAGAAGCCTACACAAAGTTTTCTTTATCATTTAATTTTATTTACGGGCCTAACAAAACAAAAGCAGATAGAATTTGTCTTTTAAATTGACTTGGCTTTTTATTGGGCTTTTCTGTCTCAAAAGATAAACGACATAGATAAATATTCTGATTGCACACATTATTTTTTTCTAGAAGAAAATTTAACATGCGTTAAATTTAATATTGTAGTATTTTTTACGTGATTCAAGCTGTGGCTCGTTAGGTGAATACTAATTTGATCATCGATTATGCATGGAAGTCGATCAAGAATAAAATGATCTCGACTTGTCTGAGTAGTTATTTTTGAAGTGTGTCCAGCAGTAGGATTCTGATAAAGTGTTTTATATTTGAAAATCTCCTTAAGGTACAGAATGAGATAAGTAATCCTTAACACAATCTAAACTACAAATGCTCTAATTGTCTTATGAACCGTGTATTTTATAATACTTTTTCTAATTGGGTCTTTAAAGTCTGAAAAACTTTAGATAATATTGTAGATTTTTTCCATTTTAATTAATATTTTCTTTTGGGTTGGCAATACTTTTACAATTTAATAAAATATTACAAGTATCAAATATGATATGATAGAAACAAGTGAACACAACAAAGCTTCTTCCCATCCGTCATAATTAAAAATAAATATATTATGAAAGTTAATAAAAATGAGTCAGGAAGAAAGTTGTACTCCGTCAGAAATGGCAAAAATTGCAGAAAATAATCTAGAAAAACTTTTAAAAAGAATATGCAAAACTTTGAGTTATGGTGCGAGCATAACAAAGTTCAAAATATTGAACAAAATAATAGATAATACTATTGAACAAAATATCGTGTCGACACAGAATCTGACAGGAATAGCAATTAATGCCCAGGAAATGTCTACAGTAACTATAAATATGTATATATAAAGTAATATGTATAATACTATATTGAATTAAAAATAAAAATAGTACTTTATTGAATAAAACTTTAGAAATAGGCCATAAACTTGAAAATATTCTTATTATTTTTAGGTTACGTTGTTTTATAGTTGCGACTAGAAATTAGTGGATCGACGCCATCAGTAGGTATGTTATATATTTCCGAGTAGGTATAGGTATTTCGGATCAATATCTAGTAAAACTTATCTATTTGCAAGGTTAAAGGTTAGTATTTTAAAGTTTTCTATAAAAAATTTCTGTCGAATCCATAATGCCTAGAAATCTAATTTCAACGAAATCGAAGTAGGCCTAAAATTCGAACCCTACTTGTTGCGAACATGAAAAAAATAAAATTTCAGTTTCATAAAGTGGCAAGTTATTAAATTTTTTTGCATTTCATAATGTAGCCATTATGAAACCCAAATAGAAAAAAGAACTTATATATTGACAAACTCGTGTTAAATTCAAATATCGGCCCTTAAAATCGAAAAATAACGTCAGAGCTACTTCACTTTAGCAGGTGTGAGGTTAGTTGAGTAATAGTTTTCGCAACCAAACATACATACAAAAATAACGATTTAAAAAAAAACATTTCAACACACTTTAGCAAAAATTCAAGCCGTTAAGGACATATTCACGTGAACTTTTCTATAAAATGACCTATAAGGAATCAACCTATGAAATATTAACACGTCATTAAGGAACGCCCTGTATGGTTGTGTTTGGCTTATTCCTATTACACTTTTTTTTATTTATTCATATCTACCAAATACATATGTTTGATTGAATCCTTAAGTATACTCGACGGCACAAAATTCCGCCACCCTGAAATTTTGGTCAAGTTTGATATTTTATAACTTATTTATTTTTTATGCGATTGGCATGATTTTGTTATCAGTTTATAGATCCATTTATTGTGTTTTTCCCGAATTATTTTATAAAGTAACATTTTCCGATTAGGCTATATTATACAGGAGTAAATCAAACTGTAGTTTTTTGTCGTAATTTCAAAACACCCTACAGGAAAATTGCGGTGGATAATTTTATTTACATACTGATTCTGGTAATCTTTGATGCATTCTAAACATTTGGTTTTTTGATTCATTCCATTATCTTATGTCTGCTGCGAGCTGCAAAATTTTAAATAAAACGCTGATTTGAAGCCTATTTTTATTAAGAAAAACAAACACTAGGTATATCATAAAGTTAATTAACAAAAATAATTGTAATATCCTGTATTTCCACCTCTTACAATGCAGCAGCCTTCGTGCCATCGAATGAATAAAGTTACTTATCCTTTCTTGAAGGAGAAGGATAGCCTGATATTCTTCGGTCAGCACCAGTTGTAACTCTTGCAAGGTTTGAGGTTGTACAGGACGACGACGAGCGGTTCTTTTAAGTTGATCTCAAAGATGTTCGATTGTGTTGAGATCCGGGCTACATGCGGGCCATTCCAATCTTGGAAGTCCAACTTCAGCCAGATATTCGCTAACTACATGTGCAACGTCAGGTCTAGCATTATCATTCATTAATGTAAATTGGTTCCCAATGAAAGGGGCAGATGGAACAACAACTTCTTGAAGGATTTCCTCAATCTAACGGTGGGCAACAAATACAAGATGGATGCGTGCTTCGGTAGAAATATCCGCCTACATCATGAACCGATATGATATGTGATTCGTTCTGATATGATGCAGTCAGCATATCTTTCATTTCTACTTATGTGTATCCGCTCACTACCATCCGGCGACCTTAAACAAACCCTGGATTCATCAGTGAATAGTGCGTAAGAATATTGTCACTGTCAAATATTATGTCACAATAATCGCGTACTTAGCCCACGTCGATAATTTTTAACCGAAAGCTTGACATACATTTGAAATAATGGAATGAATCAAAAAACGAAATGTTTAGAATACATCAAAGATTACAAGGAACAGTATGTAAATAAAATTATACATCTCAATTTTCCTATAAGGTGTTTGAAATTAAAAAAAAAACAACAGTTTGATTTACTCGTGTATAATATAGCCTAGTCGAAAAATGTTACTTTATAAAATAATTAACCCTTTCACTGCGCGTTGCTGAAACAAAGTGGTACGGCAGATTCGCTATTTTTTCATCGTTTGCGAATATATTCGTCAAGAGCAGCTTGATCCAATTTAGTGCGTCTCAAAGTTATCTTTTTTTAAATTTCTTTGAATAAAACTCACAATCCAAACATATTTTCTATTTTCAAAGTTAGTTATTATAACCAAGTTACATAATATGCAAAAACATAAAAGGTAATTACTAGAAAAACTCACAACGTTACCACGTATATACAAATAGCAACTCAAAAGTGCTTTTTAGTATGATATAACTGAAAATACGAAATTATACAGTGGAACACGTGGAAAACAATGTCAACGTACTTATTCGTCAAGAACAGTGTGTTCCTATTTTTACAAGCAGTGCGAATATACTCGTCTAGAGCAGTCTACGGCATAGCGAATATATTCGTCCAGAGCAGTGAAAGGGTTAAGGAAAAACATAATAAATGGATCTACAAGCTGATAATAAAATCATGAAAATCGCATAAGAAATAATAAAGTGATAAAATATCAAACTTGACCTAAATTTCAAGGTGGCGGAATTTTGTGCCGGCGAGTGTATACAGAAAATTGACTGATATGATTCTAGGATTTTGTGTGGGAGAACACTTTCTTTTAAAAATATTATGTTAGGGCGGAAATATTAAAAGAACTTTTAAGAAAAATATTTCGTAAAAGATTCATCCTAAAAGTAAAACATCCAAAACAGAATAAATCGCATTAACAAAATCCCTAGGAATTTTAAAGTATCTAAGCTTGGTCCTAATATAAATGAAGCTTATATTTAAGGATTATTTACAGTGTTATCAGCATACAAAGAGCTTTTTTAATGTTGCAGTTACGAGAAATAATTGCAATATATTCAACCTTAACGACCTGTTCGGTTGTCCTGTTATTGTGCATCTAAAAAAATTGCATAATATTAACTTTAAATTTTAAATTGTAATTTTCTTGAGATGCCATCATACCATGTACGAAAAGAGACGTGAAATCAAGAGGTAAATAAATTGTCTTTTAATGTAAATTAAATTTAATGCATCGTTAAGTTGAACAGGAATCCCATGTAATTTTTGAGGTGGCTGATTGTTGGCTCCCCTGTAGATTTTATAGAAAAACTGCATTATAACTTCTTGAGGAGGTCGACTTGGTAAAGCCATGTGCCAAGTTTGAATGTATTTTTGTGAGCCAATCCGAAGCTATTCAATTAAATGTGATGACCAAACCACGAAACTCTCATAGTTCAGGTAATACACCTGCAAATTCTATTTTGACATTTACAGAACGAAAATCAGTGTCGGTGACAATATCTTTAGTTAGAGGGACGAGACGGAATATCAGTAATTTGGTTTTTCGTGGAGTTTAGGTCCCCCTCTACAACTTTTATATTTGATGAAATGCCGTAGAGCGTTGCTGAGAGACGCTGTACCGCTTTAGATAGGAAATTCTCAATAAATTCAAAATTCTATCAAGCCATGTCTCAAAATGATTTTACAGCATCTGCGTGACCCCAAAGTCACGGGAAGCACATTTTCTGACAAGTCAACCCTTGCATATACTAATGGAAAAATTTTAAAGTCTCAAGTGACAAGTGGGCTTAATCGATTTGTATTCACATGGAGATGACTCGTAAACAATATTCTGATAAAAATAATATTGGGAAAGTGCAGCATACTTTCAATGATATCGTGAAAAGGAAGACTATGAAAGTCGGTACGAAGGTGCACGAAGTAAGACTGCAGCGAGATCTCTTTGGACAATTGCTGACTGCATCGGTCTCTCAAAAAATAGATTTAGAGTAAGTTTCGAAGTACCCGATTACTTGAGTCCCGCTTTCTCGATGTCATACCTTCCGGTATTATCAGAATTCCGCCTAGCTAGGTGCGGTTCTTCTGAAATTTTTTTTTCCACAATATTTGGGTGTCAAGAAATGTAGTGTGATAATTTTCTGACATGTCACGATCGTTTCACGAATTTCCTCCGAGGAGATTTTTAAAAAATTCCAATAATGAAATGGCGAGACCTGGAACGACAAAATTTTTAACATATTATAATGTTCCATTCTAGAAAGTTTCAACTTCAAATTCGCAATTTTAATTTTTTTTTACACGCTCGGAAAAGTATATACAAAGGTTGACTTGTCAGAACATGTGTTTCCTGTGACTTTGGGGTCACGCAGATGCTGTATATTCATTTTCAGACAAGGATCGATATAATTTTGAATTTATGGAGAGTTTCCTATCTAAAGCGGTACAACGACTCTCAGCAACGCTCTACATCATTCCATAAGATATAAAAGTTATAGAGGGGGAGCTAAACTCCACGAAAAACCAAATTACTGATATTCCACTTCACGGGCCCCCTATTGTCACCGTCTCTCTAACTATAATAACATTTAGCCGCCTGTAGATAATAATTTGAAAATTTTTAAAACATTTTTACCCATAAGACATTTTCTTACTGAATATTTCAATGCATTCGCTATAATAATATTATCCATTAAAAACTTTGTGTATTTCGGTATTGTATATTGCATGGAATTCTTGGCCGACTATTTTGCTTACAAATTGTATTATTATGCACGTGCATGCTAATGTAGCCATCTCTTAAGTCCGTTTAATGAGCAGATTTCCAGGTGGCTTAATTAGAAGCCATTTAAAAAGCATTCTTTTTGTAGGGCAAAGCTCTGTTGAGAATTAAACCCAAACGTGTTCTTTCCATTAGAGGTTTAAGGGTGCGTTATTTAAAAAATATATATATTCGCTATTTATACAGGGTGTTCGGAAAATGCCTCTGGATACTTGGAAAGCTAATTAATATTCAAATAAAGGTAGTAGGTTATTTAAAAAAAAAACGAATATTTTTCGAGTTCAATTTTTTGCTCTTATTTTTGGCATATCTTTGTTGTTTTGAGAGGTAGTGGAAAGAAGGACAAGTCATATTATGGACCAAAGAATACCTAATAAAAAAGTTTCTCTTCAAGTGGAATTAAAGTTTTTGTTAGCAGTAAAATGAGGTTTTTTCAAATGTGGAAAAAATACCTATTCAGTTTTTGACTTTCTGTTATTTTCGCTGCCCTTATTTCAACATGTAGAGTTGCCTCTCTAAGTATCCTGATGCATTATCCGAACCCTGTATTTGTGACTTTTAAATATATGAAAAAAAATTAGAAACGCTTTAACATAATTCCCTTAACTTGAACGCACTTGCGCTACCGATCCTACTTAATCAAAAAAAATTATTAAAAATTTTTGAATAAAAAGAAATTAGACGAACCCAAATCTGAACTATACGACGGGTGGTCCAGCTCAAGTAAGGTACAGTCAATGCAGGAGAACGTCTTTGCGCTGCAAACCATGAAGTTTTGACCAACAGCCGAATAAAATTCTGATCGAATACAGTCATTACTTCAGAGGTGCCGTAAGTGTGTTAAAGTTAAGGTAGATTAGGTTATAAAATTAAATTTTCAAAATTTCCATATACGGAGTCCAAAAAAAGAACTTGCAAATATTTTTTGCGGCTTCCTTAAAATTCTCTCTGGTGGAAATTAAACCCCGAACCGGCTCTTTTCATTAAACTCAAACTGATTTGGTTAATCGGTTGTCTGCATTTGGCAAACAGTTTTTCTTTTTTGATTAAATGTTTTAGAGAAGAAGGATCCTTCTTTTATTTGCCTTAAAAGGAGGTTGTTGGGATAAGCTTTTTTTATTACCTAGGAGGAAAAACCAGTTTAGAGTTTATTATGCTTTATATATTTTTGATATATATTTTTTTTATATATTTATATAACAATGATATTGTTAAATGCTCGATAATTAATCTCAATACATTTTATAAATATTCATATAAAATCCTATGTAATTTTTCAGGTGGCTGAATATTGGCTCCCCTGTTTATTTTATAGAAAAACTGAATTATAACTTCTTGAAGAGGCCGACATGGTAAATCCATGTGCCGAGTTTGAATACATTTTGGTTAGCCAATCCTAAGCTATTCAATTAATCGTGACCAACGTCAATTTCTATGACGCTATAATGCAAAAAATTGACATAAAACTGAAAATAACGAATAATGAAAATATTGTCTGACTGACGCTAAATTTTGATTTGTCAATCAAAATTTAATTTGCTGGTGTCTTTCTGAACTATGAGAATTTCGTGGTTTTGCCATCACGTTCAATTGCTCAGCTTAGGATTGGCCCAAGACAATTTATTCAAATTCGGCACATGGGTTTACCATGTCGGCCTCTCCAAGAAGTTCTAATGCCGTTTTTCTGAAAAATGTACAGGAGAGCCATTATTCAGTCACCTCAAAAACTACATGGTATTTCCTATGTTCAACTTAACGATACATCACCTGGTATTTATATTTTTGGTGATGCCACAGGAACCGGATATGCATCCGGTAACAGGCGAATCTGTTCTTGGTTAGTTCCGGTATCCGGCATTTTCAAAAAGTGGAGCCGGTGGCATCACTAATACTTTTCATTGGTAACGTCCTTCTTCTTTAAGAAAATTAAAACAGGAAACACAAGTAAACTAAAACCATTTACGACAATTTTTTTGCTGCTATATGGCCTGTATAATGTAATTTCTACCCAATTAACAAGAATTCCAACATATTATAAATTATATCAAATACTGCATATCTTTGCAAATTATTACAAAATTAAATTATTAACGAAATTATTCATTTAAATTAATTTTACAGGAAAATTGAATTAGTGTTGCCCATAGACACAAAATCAATAAGTTAGTTGCAAGTTATTCTTTACATGTGATAGGCAAATTTAGTCCAATATAACACGTGTTAGGGGAGATCGAGGTAAGATGACAAATCGGGAAAAACGACGAACGCGAATAGCTCGTTGCACAATACATTATTAAAATATTTGTGGGCAGTGCCATCTAGAAGTCGCAATCTGGTAGCGACAATATGAGATGTGTACTATAAAACAACAAGGTTCATCAGGTGGTCCTTACGAATCCGGTCCTAAAACCCCATCAGAAGCAACGTGCGTGTTATGCTGATGTACCTTGCATGGTTTATTTATCATAAACAATGAACAATCCTTATTCTTCTTTTTAGCTACTGCTGTGTTATACATGCGACATTTATTTCGGACACCACGCTAAGTGGACCACTGAGAAATGATTAATGCTTTCAATTAGTAACCGAGATTCAAAATGCGGAGATAAAAAGTAAAATATCGACGCTTTTCATTACCTTATCGCTCTTTTGTACTGCAACTGGTGTCCACTTAATTTTACTACTTTAAAAGTTTAAAGTGGTATTTTATCTTTTAATTTAGATATTTTTTAACAAAGGCAATTTTCGCAAAGTACGTAGATGATTTATCTCATTAAATGTGCCCTAATTTTTCTGTGGTAATTATAAAGTTGCCATTTTTGGATCGATGTAAAATAAAAATTTATTGTAGTTTGCATATGAATTTCTGCAGGTAGTAGACAGTGTCGGATTAATCCTAGATCTGCGAAATAGTATATTACATACCAAGAGTGTTAAGAAGCCTATTACACACGATATCTCAACTTACGTACTTCGAAACAGTGTGTAATAGGCTTACCACTCGAGTTGTGTACTATACTTTTCCTACAATTTCGTATTTACATTTATGTTAAATTATCGAATTATGCTAATAAAATATTTTTAGTCGGTACTCAGTACAGGGTGTCCCAATTTCGACACTTTTATAGAGTATCTAGGTAATTGTTAGTGCTATTAAAAAAGTAATGTAGATGTCATGTGCTCTTTTTGGGTCAAACTTAAAATGGTAAAATCAAAATTTGAAAAAAAATTTCGTTCGCTTAAGAGATACGGGGGAAAATCAAAAAAATTGACAATTTTAAAATTATCTTACATTTTCTTAGTTAAAAGAGATACAAAACAATGTTTTATATAGAAGTTTTTTTATCTTGATTGTGATTAATCGGCCGTTTTCATAATAAGTATACGGCGTCAGGTAAGAAAGTTATCGGACCTAACCTCATTTTTTTAAATGGATATTTTAATCAAAAAGATACTATTTTAAATTCTCCTTTCAAATATATAACACACCATGGATGATATTGGTTTCCTAGGCGATTTATTTAAACTTTATTACCTTGAAACGAAATAAAAGACTCAGATTAAGGGAAAAAATAACGGAAATCATCGCAAATGTTCGGAATATGTCCTTAAATAGTTACCGTCTTTCCGGATAGTGAACAAAATATATATCTTCGTTTTTTTTCACTTTCAATATAAACTGGTATCATATCAAATTTTTCAAAATGTTGATAAGTCATTTTCACAAATGAAGATGTAAAAATGAAATTTACGTTAAATGTTAATAGTCAACATAGTTGTTCCTAGGATATTAGCTTTTGTTTCATGGACTACTGTGGTTTAAAGTAATAAAGTTAAATAAAGGTTGGGTCTGATAACTTTTTACCTGACGCCGCATACTTATTCTGAAAACGGCAGATTATTCAACAATCAATATAAAAAAACTTCGGTATAAAACATTTTTCTGTATCTCTTTTAACTAAGAAAATATAGGGTAATTTTGAAAATGTCAATTTCTTGATTTTCCCCCGTATCTCTTAAGCGAGCGAATATTTTCAAATTTTTGATTTTACCATTTTAAGTTATACCTAAAAAGAGCACATGATGCCTACATTACTTTTTTGATAGCACTAAACTAACAATTACGGAGATGCCCTATAAAGGTATCGAAAATGGGATACCCTGTACACCAGTCAATACATTTTTGATTCACTTTTTCATGCCACTCCCTGGATTTTCCTAGTAATGAACTATTTGCAGCGGAAGCAGCTTGTAATATAATTTCCCGAGGCGTTCCCTCAATCTGAATATCGTAGTCACTCATTTTTTACCCAAGAATATCCAAATTAAAAATGTTGACGTTTAAAATTTCTAGACATTTACGTTGTCAAGGCGATGGAATTTACACTCGACTTTGCATAAAATATATTGGAGACATTGACGATTTCGGAATATCACAGGTAATGTGATTTGTGAAACTGTTACGTAATATATATATATATATACAGGGTGCCCCAAGTAAAGTGGCCTATTAGAAGTATCTCGAGAACTAAATGAGATTTTATTTTGAAAATTTGGCTGTGGCTATAAGATATGGTTTTCTACGTTTCTAAAATATTTTGGATGGTGCGGTGTTGCCGGATCATACCGAAAGTGGTAGCAACTTCGGAATTTTAAATGAATTACCCTATATATTATATTTTTTTTGGAATCTAGGTAAAAATCTAGAACAGTTTTCTGTATAATATCATATACCTATCTTTAAGACTTTTTGAATTATAAATAATTTTGTGATTTTTTAACGCCGTATCGTTACCTGAAAAGAAAATCGTATCTTTTTAGCTGTAACAGCTATAAAGCTGAAAATTTTACAATAGTTTCACAAGACCATCGCAATTTTATAATTTTGAACAGTATTGAATTCGTTTTATACAGGGCGTCTCCATAACAATATTTCTGAGGAAGATGAATTATTGCTAAAATCTTATTTTTTTTAAATGGGACACCCTGTATTTGATATGTTTTGCTAATAGAAGATCAAATTTTCTATCTAATGATATTATGTGTTCCTATACCTATCTTCACTATTTTCGGACTTATAGCGAAATTTAAAAATTATCTTATAAAAATATATTTTTTGATAGTGTGGTTGGCTGTGGAATGGATTCATAGAAACAAAATAATGAAAAATCCATTTGACGTTATGTCTGAGTTATTGTAATAAAAATGGCTAATTCACATTATTCGAGCTTAGATATTTTAAGTTTATTTTATATTCATGGGGAGTGTGGTAGAGTTTTATCTAGAACTTGCAGAAAATTTAATGAACTGCATCCTGATGCAGCTCCTATGACTCCCTAAAAGTTGATTGGCCGAGGCGGTCCATGGAAATGGCCCCAAGGTCTCCAGATCTTACCTCCTAGAATTATATCTATGAGATAGGATTAAAGAAATAGTATACAAGACACCCGTCACAACAAGGGAAGATTTAGAAAATCGAGTACGAACAGCTTTGGGGTCTCTAGAAGAGAAAGAAATGAAAGAGGTGACAAATGAACATGTTATAACCACAATTTATGAATGTTTAAGAGCGAACGGAGGGCATTTTAAACAATTTAGTTATTAGTTATTTTATTGATGTAATTTTCATTTTGTTTATTTATTTATTAATAAATTCCTTATTGGTTAACTATTTTTTTTTACAACAACACAGACATAACGTCACATGGATTTTTCATTATTTTGTTTCTATGAATCCACAGCCAACTACCAAAAAATATATTTTTATAAGACAATTTATAAATTTCGCTATAAGTCCGAAAATAGTGAAGATAGGTATAGGAACACATAATATCATTAGATAGAAAATTTGATCCTCTACTAGCAAAACATATCAAATACAGGGTGTTCCATTTAAAAAAAATAAGATTTTTGCAATAATTCATCTGCCTCAGAAATATTGTTATGGAGACGCCCTGTATAAAACGAATTCAATACTGTTCAAAATTATAAAATTGCGATGGTCTTGTAAAACTATTGCAAAATTTTCAGCTTTCTAGCTGTAACCGCTAAAAAGATACGATTTTCTTTTCAGGTAACGATACGGCGTTAAAAAATCACAAAATTATTTATAATTCAAAAAGTCTTAAAGATAGGTATATGATATTATACAGAAAACTGTTCTAGATTTTTACCTAGATTCCAAAAAAAATATAATATATAGGGTAATTCATTTAAAATTCCGAAGTTGCTACCACTTTCGGTATGATCCGGCAACACCGCACCATCCAAAATATTTTAGAAACGTAGAAAACCATCTCTTATAGCCACAGCCAAATTTTCAAAATAAAATCTCATTTAGTTCTCGAGATACTTCTAATAAGCCACTTTACTTGGAGCACCCTGTATATTACGGAACAGTAGACAGGGCGTAATTAGGTTTTTACTAATATAGGAGTAGAAAAATGTATTTATGTAATTTGCACAACACTTCTCACTCATCTTTTCATGTTTTAGGGTTTTCAACTTTTCCATATTCTTATTATTCCTGTTTTTTTTTAAACTGTTCTGTTCAAACTTCTTTAGATGTAATTCGCAAACCTCCATTCTTGTCATGATGACAACCAGAAAGACTTTCCATAATGCACTGAAGAACATCAACCGTCTTCACGGTTTTGCTCTATCCATTCCCCCCTTGTGTCCATTGATTCCATAATATAAAAAGTTTTAGTTTTTGAGATGCCGTATTCTGAAACACTCTGTATTATATTTTGCTTAATATGACGAGCACGTTTCCAATTTATTATTTTACAGATATTCTGCACTCATTCGGATAACACGTACGGATAAGACATATCTAGAAACGAAATCTGCATACATAACAAGGGATTACTGTCTTTATGAAGAAAAGTAATTTTGTATTGACGGCTCAATACATTGAATGTATCGGATATATTATCCCGTGAACGTTAGTAATATTATCGAAAAACTCAGGTCATTGTGATGATGGCCACACACGCGAATTATAAAAAATATTTTTTGAGCACACAAAGAAAGGGAGATTGGAATCATTATTCTATTTCAATAATTGGATTAACAAACCTAAAATAATATTTGTTCCCCTTGCAAATATACTACTTGAAAAACCCTGTATAGTAATCTTTTAAATTTTTCTCAAGAATGAATAATAAAAAAGTTAAGAGCAGGGGAGGAACATTATTCGTGATCGCCCTGTACATACCGGTTTACGTCAGACTTAAATTTAAAGCTTCGCGATACCAAACTTTAAAATAACCTTAAATGGTTCTTTGAATTATTGGGTTTGTTCGAACAAACACGAAAAGTATGTTGTGCAACAGAACCAACAATAGGTAATATCACACAAATTTGAAATCACAGTACAATATTTCTTATTATGAATTATTTCACAACAGAAAAAAAATCGGGTAATACTACAACTAGTCTCGAAACAGACTGAAGCAATGATAGTCACGCGCGGCAGGTAATCAAGCAAGGGCGAAACATGCGGTGTGATCTAACAACACTGTTAGTATAGTCTAGTGACCCACATTGTTGCTAACTGAATCCAGATGGAACGGCGCGACAGGATGTGGGTGAAAAAGGTTTTTACCTTAGTATTTAGATATTCGATTAAAAAAGAAGTATGTAGACTTTCTCTAGGATACCCTAGGGGTGAACTATAATAAATCATTTCCATCACACCCTGTATATTAGTTCTAAAAAACAAAAAATAACGGTACCAAGACAAAAAATTTAAATCTTCGTCAATACTATGTTTCGTTGATATATCTGTTGATCTCGAAAAATTAAGCCTTTTGTTGGAACACCAAGGTTAACTTGCTTGTTTAACATCTTGTATACTGGGCCTAACCTTTTACCGCCTTTCACGAAATGAACCATCTGTAAAGTATATGTATTCAAGAGGATCTTAGCGCGATAAAATTCAGCCGGTTTTTGATCAAGTAACATGAAGAGAAAAAATATTGAATTTTTATCACCTTCAAAACACCCTTAAAATATTCGTAATCTTAATTGCCTTGTTCGACATTATTTCAAATTATTTTATTTAAATAAAAATAAATCGATTTCCATAGAGTCTAAATCAGAAAAATTTTAAGGATTCCGGTCAAGAGTCTTGTCATTTTTGGTCTCTGCTATATTTATTATTTGCTTCTTGCTACACGTAATTAGGGTATTCGAATAATGCATCAAGATACGTGGATACATGACAGATCCTTTTTCCAATAACTGTCACAACAAATAACATAACGCTCCATTCACATTTGTCTTTAAATTTTCTGCGCAGCATAAATAAATTTAAAAAAAAAACGAATATTATTGATTTATGCATCGGAATAAGTTTAAACTTTCAGGTGATGCGTCATCTCCTTTGCTTTCGCGAGATCCCATGATGAGTCTTCGATTTGCGACATCCTACACAGAACTCTAATTATTAAGTCTATTAATAAAGCAAGACAAATTTCTAAACATACGACGCGACGGCTCTACATTTGAAGACTGCATGCAGTTTGACCTTTAAACCCACTGTGGCATAATGCGGAGTTACTGCATAACTTTCTTATTTAAATTATTTATTTAAATCAACATAAATCTTAAAACGGGATGTACCTGGTACCTGGCTTGAATTCAGTTTTAAGCAATTTTAAAATCTATTAAATAATTTAATTCGCTTGCATTCAAAATTTTATGCATAAGCTGATTGCTTAAGGGCCCAGGGCAGTGTTTCTGGAAATGGAGATAAATGTGAAGCTGCCGTCTACCCCTTCAGTTATGTATTGACGACTTCGAGTAATTGGTAGCACTGTAGCATAACATGGCGATGATTGAGCGGCTTCGTTCTTGATTGAATTGCATCAGGTTATTTTAATTTTGACAGGTAATAAAAGTCGCATGAGTGCGTTTATGTAGGTTATTTTAAATATTTCTCGAGCCTAAGGTAATGCAAGTATTTTTAGATAGCCTTTGATGAGATTTAGATTGCCTTTATGTCTAAAGTGTACTTATACTAAATACCGGTACTTTTTATATAGAATTAGTCCATTTGCAGTATTTAAATCTAACAATAGAATGTTGTCAAGATTATCAGCATGTGTTTGGTAGATTTTTAAGTTCTAAACATCATTATCCTTATTTCTAAAATCCCCAAGTAACTATGATGAAATAAAATTACAAAGTTACCTGACTTATCTGTTGTGCTAAAATATATGCAATGTGTAATGATGTCAAAACTTTAGATGGAGCTTTTATATGCACTTGACGATAGCTAACACGAGTGCTAATATACTTCATACCTCTATTGTTCTGTTTTGTTTATTTAAAATAAGTACTTAGAAACAAGTCTTTACACAATAGTTTACAACTGCAATTTAATGTTTTAGGAAAACTGTGAGCAGTGCTCCGAATAGACATTCTTACAGGTAAATAAACTTTACATTGGCATTTTGCAATTGTTCCTGCTTTAATTTGCAATCTAAGCAATGTTTAGTATACAGGGTATGTTGGGAGTAACGGACCAAACCCTTATCCGATTTTCATTCGTTTTAAATACAACAAATTGAAACAAAGTTTCATACATTAACCTTTTTTAATCATATAGTTATTTTAATAAATCACCTCTAAACATTTTATACGTCATCTATGAAAGGGGCCTGTTGCTGCTCTTTGGATTGCTTCCTCGTCGCATCGCCTACAAATTCCGATTTTTTGCAATTTTTACTAATAACTATGCATTTTCTGCTATTCCTGATAGATTGACACATCTTCAAGCTACCTATTCTCAAGATAATTCAATACTGAAGCGGTTTCCTTAGTTTCCTTGCCCTTAAATTATTCGACTGCCTAGTGTTTAAACAATAGATGGTGCTTCAAAACGAGCTATATAAGATCCCGTGTGTATAAACACATAGGAATTTAAGTGATAATAGAAAAACCTCTATGTGTAAAAAGAGCTTTTCCGGAAAAATGATAAAATATTTATGTCTTTCTTTAACATCGGTTGCAGAATTTCGAATACGTCGAATTAGTGGATCCCCAGTGTCGTTTACTTTGTAAGCGTCATTCTTGCACCAGCCCCATAAACATAAGTCTTGTGATGTGAGTGAGGTCTAACAAATAGGAACACCGCGGCCAATCCAAAGCGAAATGTGCAGAAGCTCCATCATGCTGATACAGTTTCATTCTGATGTTTATAGAAACATTCTCTAGTAGTTCTTGTAATTCATTTAAATAGATAGTGCTCTCCTGTGAGCCCAAATAAATAACTATGGTCCATACCAAACTACACGTTTACCGAAAATGTAAATAAATAAATAATGTCTTTATTGTAACATTTAAAAGCTACAAAGGGCGAAGTTGAAGACTACGCTTCCTCACTTAACCTACTACTAGGGACTAAGGAATGGAGCACCCTACGTTCATTCATTCTAAACCATTTTATTTCTCTCAGCTTTGTAGACACTCCCCTTTCACGCTTCCTTATACCCCCTATTAAACGTACACAACAATTTTGAATTAACTGAATTCTTCGGGCATCAGCATCCAATAGACATGGGCTCTATACAACATCAGCATAGTTAAAATGTAACAATACGATGGAATCACAGAGCATTTTTTTAAGTTTCTCATTTAAAATATTTCGTTGAGTGTATATTAACTTAAGATTCGCAAAAGCCCTTTTAATACACATACTGACATGCTCAGAGAATCTGAGGCTGGTATCAATGACCAGACCCAGGTTTCTTGCAGCACTAACCAGTTTAAGTTGCTCATTATTTATTAATACCCTTACCCGATCTTGATAAAATGATTGATCCTTTTTCCTACCAAAAAGAAGTCCCTGGGATTTGATTGGATTTATACCTAGACAGTGGAAGTTAGACACCCGCAGAAGAATCCTCAGATTCGCATTGATCTTCTCAACGGCATTATCAATATCACTAGGTCTAAAACATATGTTGATCTGAGTATCATCCGCATAAAAGTGTGCCTTGCACCTTGTATTTTTTTAATTAGGCTATAACTTGAAACCAAATGATAATCGAGTAAGGACCTATAACGAGGGCTAAAAGGCGGGACCTCGTAACTGCATTTCAAGCAAAATGACTGTGTTATACAATTAACTGCAATTATATTATAAGATAAAGCATTTTTCATACAGAGTTACTTTTACATCTTAGTATATTTCCTATTTCATATATTTAACTAATAATTAATTTTTTTCTGTGCACTTGTTCTGTTATAGCGTTTTAATTCTCTCTTATAAAATTTACTGCTTGTGAGGTCCTGCCTTTTCGCCCTCGATACATTTTGACGTATGCAATACGTTCCTGGAGTTTTGGCCGTGCCTCCCTACTCATCCTGTCTATGGATAGACGCAGGAAACGGAGTATTCTCTCACAGAAACAGATCACTTCGACTCTGAACACCCGTAAATCCTCTTTCGGCATTTTCCAATTAACGTCCTCCTTCATCGTCACGTCCTCCTTTGCGAGTGTACCTATCGTGAGCTGGAGTACCTGCCGTATTGGCCTGATTTAGTACCGCTTGACTTCTTTTCTACTGGTCCTCGTAATATTTGGCCTTTTTACCTATTTCATTTGTTCCACTATATATAACTGCATATTACACAAAGTAGTAAATATTGTGAGGCATGCCATAAACAGTTATTTCAACTTATTGAATTTCAGATGTTTATCCGCGGGCATAAACAAATATTGGATTTTGGTTAACCTACGGGCGTAAACTGAATTTGGTCTTATAATGTGTACTAAACTGTATTTATTATTTACTTTTAGCCGTGCAATGTCGATGGAATATTTATTTACGTTATACGAGTCTTGCAGGTTAATTTAGGTGTTTACGAAATGCAGGAGTAGGTCGGTTCTGTGGCTAGACCAGCAGTTGAACCACAGACAATCTACAATTTCCCTTTACGTCCACCGACCCATTACTATGCAACGTGTCCAAGATAAGGAGGGCCAGTACAGGGATCTCGGAAACCGTAAGAGATACGAAGTCGGTTAAATGAAGGTTAAGTTGCGCATTTATGTACCTAATAATATGCCGTTTAGAAAGTTTTAAAATTCCGAGTAGTTCCGGAGATATCCGGAAAAACCCGAAATTCTGAAAAATCGTTTCATTGCACTTTTGCATTGCCACTTCTTCCGCTCTATCCAACAGCGTTAATTGTTTTGTAATCCGACGAGTCGTCTTCGAAGGGCCTTTATCGACTTTCTTTTTTTAAATACGATCCGGTTTTCCTGATATTGTAATTTGAGAGCTTCTTTTCTTCCGAATGCAACGATGTATGACACATTATGGTTTAATGACGTTTCGAGGGTTTTTTGAACAACATCAGGAAATGTTGGGATACGGTCCTGTATTTCTCCTAATTTTATAAATAATATCTCATAAGTAAGCTCTAATTTTTTTTACTTATGTTGGACTAGTTCAATAAATAACAAATAATTTAATAATAAACCACAAATTAGTGAACAAAAATCATTCCAAAACAGTAATAAAACGAACAACGAAAAAGGTAAGGAACTACATAATCAGGTGTTCAAAATGATTTTCGTTATTCTCTAAGCACAAATAACATCATCTAACTGTCACATAACAGTTTTTTGAGATAAAATAATAATATCAAACTTTTCAGCATTTGTAAATTTATGTTCCATGCTTTCTGGAAAATAGAAAATCTCTTAAAACGCTCTCAAACCACCACAATGGGAATGTCAAGTGAAACAAATCACGCGTAACCATCTTAATTTTTTGTTTCAAGCGCCTACTTTTCTTTTAAATCCCGAATCAACAGAAGTTTGAAATAATGTCTCTGTATTTTGTTCACTTATTTGTCGTTTATTATTAAATTATGTGTTATTTATTGAACTAGTCCAACATAAGTAAAAATTTATAGCTTACTTATGAGATATTATTTATAAAATTAGGAGAAATACAGGACCTTATCAAAAAATTTCCTGATGTTGTTCAAAAAAACCCTCGAAACGTCATTAAACCACAATGTGTCATACATCGTTGCATTCGGAAGAAAAAAAGCTATCAAATTGCAATATCAGAAAAACAGGACCGTATTTAAAAAAATAAAGTTGATAATGGCCCTTCGAAGACGACTCATCGGATTACAAAATAATTAACGCTGTTAGATAGAGCGGAAAAAGTGGCAATGCAAAAGTGCAATTTATTTTTGAATTCGATCTCAAAAAAACCCAGGAAAACAATAAAACGATTCTTCAAAATTTCGGTTCTCTCTCCGGAAATACTCGGAATTTTAAAACTTTCTAAACGGCATATTATTAAGCACGTAAATGCGCAACTTTACCTTCATTTTACCGACTTTGTATCTCTTACGGTTTCCGAGATCCCTTATCTTGGACACGTTGTAGATACGTAACACTTATGGGGTATGCAGTAAAAAGTTAAATTTTATGAGTGAAAAAATAGGTTGGTGCCAGAGATATTACAAACTACAGATAGAAAATTGTACGTTTCTAGCCTACGCAACGGCTGTAGACAGTCTTTCTCACCCCTTTCGGTCATTATTGCAGCATTGCCAGATTAACATATTTATCGCAAAGATATCTTGTAAAATCCCAATTAAAATTTGTTAATTTGACAAATACAATTGGTTTAAGATTAATCCGCAATTGCTCTTAAAGCCTAGCCTCAAATATCAGAAATATATTTTTCGGCGGGATGCAGTGTTACCAGTAGTACAATCGTACTAAATTTAGTACTTTTTGAAGACATAATTTAGTATAAAAATATTTCTTTGTATAAGCTACCAAAACAGTATTATTATTATTGCTTTTAAGTGAATTTAAATATTTTATTGTGTATTATAATTTATAACGATATCGGTTGGTGCTTTCCTCTTCATATTAATTATTACTCATTTTCTTAAATATTTTAGTCAGATGATAATTTCAAATAATATAGTCACAAATATTATTAAAAATTGTACTCATCAGTCAGGAATTTTAATTTTAATGAAATATTTCTTCCTTTGTCAAGGACAATATGGAGTTGGAGAATTAAAAACGACTAAAGTTTATCTATTTGTGAATAATTATTTTTTAATATATATAACCTATGCTCTGCTTACAAGATGATAGTCAAGGGATGGTCTGAAAAATTATATCCGTTACGTCAAAAACTGGATTAATTTTATATTTTAAATACCTACAGTTAAACTTATCGGCAAAGAGATACGAGAATCCTTATATCAACAAAGTGGTAGCTCGTTAATATAACACAGATAAAAAACAACACAGAACGGAACCCTGAGGAACCTCTAAGGAAATACTGTTTACATTTCACGCGTGATCCTGTAATACAATGTACTGTGATCTGTTTGAGAGATAAGTACGGTATTGTCTCACCAATCCTTGAATGCAATTGCAGTCTATTATCAATTACGCTTCATCAGCATTAATGAACGTACTTCTACGTAGTTTCCCATAAGTGGTGCCTCTACTAAATGGCTACCAAAATAGGAAATTTTATCTATTCTGTCACAAATGTCTTCAGTTATTCTAAAGAGCCAGCTTGATAGTATTTATTAATTAAGTATCTATTACAAAATTTATATATTACACTCCCCGGCCTAAGAATCCGCCACTATAAAATTTTGCATAAGTTTTTGTATTTAATTTTTTAATTTTTCATTTGATTTTCATGATTTTTTAACTAGTTTGTAAATACATTTATTGGGATTTAATAATCCTTTTAATAATTAACATAGGTAATGTTATACGGGGGTAAATTAAAACGTTGTTTCCTGTCACTATTTCAAAATACCCCGTTGAAAATTTGAGGCCGTTAATTTTGTTTATAATCTCTTTGCTATAATCTTAGATGTATTCCTAACATTTCTTTCTTGAATTATCCTATTATCCCATTTATTGTAAGAGCTACACAATTGTAAATAAACGAACACACCGATTTTAAATATGAGAAATATGAAGGTCTGTTTAAACCACAAATACAGCATCCGATCTTTTCTTCGATACTACTTTGCGTTGATAAGTATGCCGCGAGATACCACCTCGAGTATTATATTCAATCTGGTTACTTGATACCGTTGCAAAAATCCTTGTCTTTTTGTCAGACTCTAGCCTTACTGACGAGCCGTGATACGGCGTAATGCGTCTAAAGGTGAATTTGACAAAAAGGAGAAGGGAAAAAAATTCTATATTTGTTGCGAACAAACCAGACCTTTATTTCTTTTATTTTATCTTAACCATTGTGAAATGGACCACTGCTTGAACAAACCACTGATTTTATTATTATCCGATTATTTTTTATCGACATGCATGATTATTCAGGTTTGTTGTTGCTACATTTAAAATTGTGTAACTCTTACAAGAAATGCGATAATGGGATAATGCTCTTATGTCAATTTGCTCGTATCTCAAAGCAATTTTCCCCATTGAAATTAATTGGAATGCCATTAATCCGTTCCAGCCCCAAAAATGCTACCACCAATTGTTTTTGTTACGTGTTTTTTAATAAGAAAAATGTATTTATAAAGGATAAATATTGATAAAAACATAATAACTTACACACAACTTAAATGCTACTGTATGCTTAATTTTAGTCACTGCTTTTCTCTTTACTGATTTTTGCCCTTTTCGCCGGATTAAAAAAAAAACTGTCAAAGGAGGTTTGTTGCGGAAATGAGTTAGGCACGTGTCATTAAATAGCTGCTCCGATGCACGACCAGTTGCAACTTTTTTGGGATGTTTCTTTTCCACGAACTGTGAAACTCTCTCCCACATTTCCAAGATCTCTTTTATCTCACTTGTAGAGATCGCGTCGCAGCTGACCGTTTCTCGTATCTCAAACGTTGCTCGTATTTCAAAACAAAACTTCGCTCGCTCGACAGCTCGTATCTCAAATAACTCGTATGTTAGGGCACCACTGTACTAGAAATATATCTAAAATTACAGCAGAAAGATTATGAACAAAATTATCGGCATCAATGTTTTGAAATTGTGAGAAAAACCAATATTTTAATTTACACCGGTATAATATTACCTTTTAAGTAAACAATATTATTATTTGAAAGAAGACAGTGTTCATTATTAAAAAGTAGAAAGAATACTAAATCCATTAATAAACTGGTTTGTTCGGGGTTGTAGTTTTTACAACCTGGTTAAAAGATCATGAAAATGAAATCCAAAAATAAGAAAATTATAAAACATCACAATTTTGACGTGGTGGAATTTTGTGCCGAGGAGTGTTGTTACAATCCCATCTTTGGTGGAATACCGCACCTGCATATAAGAAGAATAATAATGATGCGTTGGTTTACGGAAAATGAATTATGTATCCTAACATGCAATCTCTTTCATTAATACCCTTCCTTGTAAGGATCTAATATCTCTTAGAATATAATAAGAATAAGAGTATAATAAAATAGACATCAAACCTTGAAGCTTATTTATTTGCTTATGATTATTCTACTGTCTTTAGAAGAAAGATAAATAGCATTCCTCGAGAATTATAACACACATGGGCTTACTCAAAACTTTTCACAGTGACACATGTTCTATTAATACATAAGTTGCAGAACAAACGGCTACTTTTTCTTCTTTATAAAATAATTAAGGTCAAAAGTTGGCGATGTTAATTGTATCGTATGTGTTTTTAGTTTAGTCTGCTTCTAAATGTACTTATACAGGGTGCATTGCTAACTCCGTTATTGTTAGGGCTACGGTGTTGGTTAACTTAGTAAACTAGTAGCATTTTCCCGCTGATTAAAATGACAAACACAGGGAAACAATTATTGCACATAGTGTGCATTATTTCAAAAACTGCACCTTTTTCATTTCGCGGGTAAATGGTTAAAAAAAGCCAGGGGTAGGGTAGACCGAGGAGGGTTATGACAATTTTTACTTAAAATAACATATCTCAATAAGCAAACATAACACCATTATGAATTGTATGCCGCATTGTAGCTCAATCCTTGCTCTTTTAAAGACAGTCATCAAAGTCAATAAAAGTTATAAGGTTTCTGAGAAAACTCTCCCAACACCGAGGTAAATTGTGACAGGTACCAAGGTAAGTTGGGACAGATGTGCATCTAGACTAATTTTAATAGATAAAATTACTTTTATATGGATTATAAACAAAACAAACTTTTTTTTTCATAAAATCACTTTAATTATCATTAGGCATGATTGTAGGAACTATAATAACATGACACATTAACATACCAGTAAATCTTTTATAAGTAACTAATCATTATATCAAACTTAGGTTGTAAGAATTGACCAAGGCAAACGAACAGGAACAGAAAAAAACATTGCAAAAAGCGTGTAAAATATGCTAACCAGAAAATAACCTTTAATAGAAGAGTTGTGAACGCTGTCACAACTCTCCTAGGTGCCAAAAATCGCGATCTGGTCAGAATAATAATTCGTAATTTCGAAACAAGATGCAAATACAGCAAGACAATGCCACGCTTTGAAACTCCAAACCCACACAATATAAGAAAAAATAGCATAACCACGTGAATGTAATATGTCATGATATAAATACAATAAAAAAATTTTATAAAAAATTTACTTTTCGGTTGTTTTTTCATGCAGACGTCGTAATCACGCAACCGCTTTTCATGGGCCATTGGCGCGTACTGCGTCAAGTAGCGCGTCTATAAACAAACAATCGTGCGCCGTTGTCAGCTCGCTAACGGCAAAAGATTCCGAGAAATCGTCTTTGTCACAACTCTAGTCTGTGATAAATCTCCTCGGTCTCCCCTACCTTTAAAGTACTCAGTACCAAAATTAATGCAGTTAAACGTTAAGGGATTAATTTTTTTATCAAATTCAGATAAAATTTGTTATTAAAACAAACACAGCCTCCGGCGTTCACTGTACTGTAGCGAATCCAGTTTAGGAATTTAGGATATTGGCAAGTGTGGTCGCCTCTGTTAACGTTTGCTTGTGTACGTTTTGGCGGTTTTAATTTTAATAAATTAAGTGAATTCCGTTTGAAATTTAATAGCGAAGTTAGAAATTAGAACAACTGGCGGACTTATTCCGAAATTAAATAGCGTGCTATCATTGTCTAGCAATCAACGAAATGATGTATATAGGGTATTAGGGAAATGACGTATTCTATTTAAATGGGTGACTCCTTGGGTGTCCTAGAGAAGCGCTACATATTTTTTTTTTCAAATCGACCGTTTTAAAAGTGGGGTCCAGCCCCATAAACCCACACCTCATCCGGCGTTTGTTCGGGGTTGTTCGTCATGTCACCCTGTAGTGGCATAACAGAAAACAACTGTTACGTGCAATGTTGTAAAAAATGTAAAACTTTAGTTTCTTATAAAAATAAATATTTAGCTTACTTAGAAAGTAACAGGAACACGCTGACAGGAGTAAGAAATCCAGACATTTTCAGTTCTTTGGGAAAAGCTTTATGCTCATCACGTGCCCTGATGATAATGTGGAACTGCAGAATAAGCTTATACCCACTAAACCCCATTCGGCCTATTCTTTCTAATTGCTCGGAACATAACCAGCATATTGTCGAGAGATAGAAACACATAGTGAAATACAACAAATTGCACTAAATCACTTAAAGAAACACAGACACCCACGAGTTTCAAATTAGTTTTTTTGAAGATATGCACCTATTATCAGATTACACGAAAGCACTAAACACTAACGCATAATTACACTTTACAATAACACTATCGCACACATTGAACAACAGCACTTAATTATTTCGCAATAGAAATAATAGAGACGCTAATTTCTATGGGCCATTAACCCTTTACTAAACATAAAATTAAACAATTATGTGGACATAGGAAGTACCCTTTCAAATAAATGGTCCAAGGTGCTATCTTTCTCCGAAGACTGCTAGCGCGGTTGCCATTTCCGAGACTATAATTATACAGGAAAGTAATATTATTGAAGGAAATTCCGCAATTTATGAATATAATCTTATAAAACATCTAAAGTGGCAACGCTGTATTTTTACCGATGAGCTTAATATAATAAACCCTAACAGACAACGTCAAGACACGAACAGGCTCAAAGGTGTTATTTAGTTTCAACATTTTTAGATATCAAATAAATGTGTGGAAAAATTATATTATTTCCCAGACCACCAGCTGATGAAATCTTATACAATAAGGGCGTATTTTTGTCTACACAGTAGCACTTTAAAATACTAATTCAGATTGAATGGTACTTAGATGTGTTCATGAGATCCGCGATAACTAATGTGAATTTATGTGACTTTGTTTTGGTGACGGTTTTTGTTCGGGTTACCTGGTGTTTTTTTATAAATTAACTTGGTTTTAAATAAGGCCGAAAAGGTAAATAAATTTGCATTTTTTTCTTCTAAAGGGTAAAGTGGCATTTCAGTTGTTCAGATCCGACGGGTGTCGTTCGAATTGAACAAGTGAGAACATACCTGACCATTGTAAACTCCACGGCGGTTTGTTCGAGTCAGTTCAAGTTTGATTGTTTCCCAGTGAACTGAACTGAACGTAAAATTTTATAATAATGTACCCTGAAAAATAAACAACATCTGTCAAACGGTTAGACTTTCTAAAGAGTTTACCCTGAAGATATGACAGCACTGTTCAAGATTCATTGACATTTTTCGCCATATGTTGCTTTGTTTACCTTCCTGGCAGGGGCACCACGTGGTCATTTTTGGTTTGACATATGGTCATGTACAAATTTGTTTCCATCTCAGGAATTGCCGGTTTAAATATAATACGTCATTTCCATGACACCCTGTATACAAGGTGTTTCAAAAAACCTTACCCAAAAATAAGATAAATAGTTTCTATACAGGGTGCCCCAAGTAAAGTGGCCTATTAGAAGTATCTCGAGAACTAAATGAGATTTTATTTTGAAAATTTGGCTGTGGCTATAAGAGATGGTTTTCTACGTTTCTAAAATATTTTGGATGATGCGGTGTTGCCGGATCATACCGAAAGTGGTAGCAACTACGCAATTTTAAATGAATTACCCTATATATTATATTTTTTTTGGAATCTAGGTAAAAATCTATAACAGTTTTCTGTATAATATCATATACCTATCTTTAAGACTTTTTGAATTATAAATAATTTTGTGATTTTTTAACGCCGTATCGTTACCTGAAAAGAAAATCGTATCTTTTTAGCGGTTACAGCTAGAAAGCTGAAAATTTTACAATAGTTTCACAAGACCATCGCAATTTTATAATTTTGATCAGTATTGAATTCGTTTTATACAGGGCGTCTCCATAACAATATTTCTGAGGCAGATGAATTATTGCAAAAATCTTATTTTTTTTTAAATGGGACACCCTATATTTGATATGTTTTGCTAATAGAGGAGCAAATTTTCTATCTAATGATATTATGTGTTCCTATACCTATCTTCACTATTTTCGGACTTATAGCGAAATTTATAAATTATCTTATAAAAATATATTTTTTGGTAGTTGGCTGTGGATTCATGGAAACAAAATAATGAAAAATCCATGTGACGTTATGTCTGTGTTGTTGTAAAAAAAAATAGTTAACCAATAAGGAATTTATTAATAAATAAATAAACAAAATGAAAATTACATCAATAAAATAACTAATAACTAAATTGTTTAAAATGCCCTCCGTTCGTTCTTAAACATTCATAAATTGTGGTTATAACATGTTTATTTGTCACCTCTTTCATTTCTTTCTCTTCTAGAGACCCCAAAGCTGTTCGTACTCGATTTTCTAAATCTTCCCTTGTTGTGACGGGTGTCTTGTATACTATTTCTTTAATCCTATCTCATAGATATAATTCTAGGGGGTAAGATCCGGAGACCTTGGGGCCATTTCCATGGACCGCCTCGGCCAATCAACTTTTAGGGAGTCATAGGAGCTGCATCAGGATGCAGTTCATTAAATTTTCTGCAAGTTCTAGATAAAACTCTACCACACTCCCCATAAATATAAAATAAACTTAAAATATCTAAGCTCGAATAATGTGAATTAGCCATTTTTATTACAATAACTCAGACATAACGTCAAATGGATTTTTCATTATTTTGTTTCTATGAATCCATTCCACAGCCAACGACACTATTAAAAAATATATTTTTATAAGATAATTTTTAAATTTCGCTATAAGTCCGAAAATAGTGAAGATAGGTATAGGAACACATAATATCATTAGATAGAAAACTTGCTCCTCTATTAGCAAAACATATCAAATACAGGGTGTCCCATTTAAAAAAAATAAGATTTTTGCAATAATTCATCTGCCTCAGAAATATTGTTATGGAGACGCCCTGTATAAAACGAATTCAATACTGATCAAAATTATAAAATTGCGATGGTCTTGTGAAACTATTGTAAAATTTTCAGCTTTCTAGCTGTAACCGCTAAAAAGATACGATTTTCTTTTCAGGTAACGATACGGCGTTAAAAAATCAGAAAATTATTTATAATTCAAAAAGTCTTAAAGATAGGTATATGATATTATACAGAAAACTGTTCTAGATTTTTACCTAGATTTCAAAAAAAATATAATATATAGGGTAATTCATTTAAAATTCCGAAGTTGCTACCACTTTCGGGTATGATCCGGCAACACCGCATCATCCAAAATATTTTAGAAACGTAGAAAACCATCTCTTATAGCGACAGCAAAATTTTCAAAATAAAATCTCATTTAGTTCTCGAGATACTTCTAATAGGCCACTTTACTTGGGGCACCCTGTATAGACCGGCGATACATTTTTAAATTCAAATTTGAATACTGCAGCTATAATCTAAAAAAATACTCTTAATATTGCTTTCTAATTCAGGAAGTAACATATATTTCGCAAATTATAATCGTTTCTACAGGCAAATAGTTCATTTTAGTAAGTTACTAAGGACTGAAAGTTGCTTGTAAAAAAAATTAAGTAAAGTAACCCATTAATTTCAAACTGTTTAGACGTAGGTAGTAATATTAAGCAAATTTGCTAAATGTTTCTTTTGAGATTTTTTTTTAAGCAGGGGAACAATGTATTGTTCGTTGTCTCTTAGCCCGTACTAAATGTCTGACATTAATTTTGTAATTGGTATGGCTATTCTTACACGTCTGGAACTGCATTTTAATTATGCAGATGACTATAGTTTCAATTTGCATTTATTAAGTCTATGAGCAATATGTCGTGACACGCCCCAGTAATTCATTATAATTTTATTTTTAAATTGTTCATAAATAATGCAATTGTGGAAATAATAACAACCACCTAAATTGCTTGGACCGCACAATCGGCACAACAACATACGAGCAATTAAACCTGGAATGCCCGATGATAACTATGAATTATTTCGGTTTTAATTTAATTAACAAAAGACAAATATTTTTATGGCCTAACGAGGAAGTAATATAAAAAAGCAACGTTATTTCCAATGATGTATGTTAATCGACGAATAACAATTATTTATTAAAGGAAATGCTGAAATGTTTTAATGGGGATATAACCCTGTGTGCATGTTAATAAGTTGAATTATTATTATCGGCCATTGAATTATTATTATCACTCAAATTCCTATGTTTGAAATAATTTGAAAAATTAATCATTGCTCAACGAGCATAAATCTTTTCAAATTTTGTTCAATAGTCAGGTCTTGTTTATATGGTTTAAGTAAACATACTATTTTTAAAATCCAAATACAGGGTACTATCAAAACTTCCCACCCTTAATGGCTCGCTTCCAGTCTATAATATTAAAAATCAATTTTATTGTGAACGGGGATGCTTTTAAAGAATAATTGCAACCTTCGTGGGTTCTGCACCTAAACATACTCTTCGGCTATTGGATTCCATCGAAAGGAGGGACATTCATCTGATCGGAGACCACCAGCTGACGACGAGCATCGAAAGCCTAGAACATCGAATACAGGTTGGAGATTTGACTCTCGTTTACAGATATTTCCATGGAAATTGCTCGGCTGACCTTGCTCTCTTAATTCCGCCCAGAGCGGCCAATAGCAGAAATACGACGAGCCACTGCCGCCCATCCATATGTGGCCAAGCTTAGCACTCCTCGAACTTCATTATTTAAGAATTCTTTCATCTGGAGGACCCTTTATTCACACACGCACTATTCCCAGAGTGCCTTAAAGGATTTTTCCTATAGTGCTTGTGTTTGATCATAAAAAAAACTTCTTGGGAGGTATATAAAATTTTAAATAGAAATGTATACCATGCTATAGAATTATAGGAACATTAAGAACAAAATTTTTGTGTAAAAATTACCAAACTATCTAGTAAACCGTTTGTATTTGATATTTGTAAACATTTTGACACACGGTATTCCCAAGCGGTCATCCATCCAGAAGTACTAACCGTGCCCAACGTCACTTTACTTCTCGATCGACGGTATTTGTTGTTCCCTGTTAAGTTCGCCACTGTTATTTTTTATGAATAGCTACATCCTGGGAACGCGTTTCATCTGATTTATGCCTTTTATTCTTGTAAAAATATTTTTACAATACTTCATTAAACTTGGCCATTTTTACAATAAAAAATACAATAATAGTCGTCAGTAAAATGGTATATGATACATACACATAGTTTCAAAAGTTTTGCATCACTCTGATTCTCGAATACAACAACAATTATATTTTACCACAACATTTTAAAACTTAACAAAAATAAAATTTATTTATATTGTATAATTTGTGAAATTTAAAAAATATAGCTTCTAATAAAGTGTATTTCCTCCTCTGGCCTCGATACAAGCTTGAAGACGACGCCGCATGCTGTGCGTAAGGTTATCAATCTGTTCTTGTGGAATAGCCTGCCATTCCTCGGTAGCAGCGACGACAAGCTCCTGGAGAGTTCTAGGGGGAATTCTTCTAACGCGAACTGCCCTAGAGAGCATGTCCCAAGCATGTTCTATCGGGTTCATATCAAGGTGCAAACCAGGCCACTCCAAGCGATTGATTCCCTCACTTTCTAGGTATTCAACCGCAGCTCTAGTACGATCGGCCGGGCATTGTCGTCCATAAACACAAAATTGTTACCAATACCAACAGCCCATCTCCACGTTCTAACATAAGGATGTAGAATATCCCTAATGTACCTGTCGCTAGTCATTATGCCTTGAACGTGGACTAACTCAGTACGCCCGTCAGACCATAATACCTGTCCAAAACATGACACTTCCTCACGCAAATGGAGGCAAGGGGCGAGCATGGGCAAGTTGAGCGGATCTTGTTGATTCTCTCCAAACACGAATCCGGCGACTATCGTTTACCAGACAAATCCTGGTCTCGTCGGAAAATAGGACAGAATTCCAAAATTCTTCGGGTAAGTGAACGTGCGTTTCAGCCCACTGCAGTTGACGAACTCGGTGGTCATATTATAGTTGCGGAACTCTTACTGGCGGCCGACATTTTAAACCGGATTAAAGAATTCGTCTTTTTAGTATATAGACGGATACGCGAACTCAAATTGCATGCATAACATCTCTCTGAAGTTGTGGGGCTGGCATAGTACGATTTCTCCGAATTGTTAACGTAATATAGCGGTTCTGCTCTTTGTTAGTAACACGTCTTCTACCACTTCGTGGTCTATCTCGCACAGAATTGGTCTCTAGATAGCGATTCCATATGCGAGAGACTTCACTTTGAAATCCCCCTATTCTTTCAGCAGCAAATCTTTGAGAATGACCTCCTTCAACTAAAGCTACTATTCTTGCACGATCAATTTCAGATATTACTCGGCGACTCAAATGTCTTGATGATTTTTTTTGATACAAGAAATGGTATCGTTTTAGCTGATAAACATAAATAAACATTTAGAAAAAAAAAATCATTCCTGAAATTATCTTCACATACCGAAACTTTTGAATCTATGTGTATTAAAATTAAAAAATGTAATAATAATTTATAGGAAATTTTACAATAAAATCTTTACTATAATTATTTTACTAAAATCTGAGTAAAACCACACACTTCTCTTAAGCTATTTCTTAAGTTAGCAGTAATCATTAGAGTTATTTTTTTTAGATCGTTATACATCCATTATTTTGCCTCAAGTACCCATACGTATCTTCGTGGTACTTTTAGAGTTCATCTTACATAA
Organism: Barypeithes pellucidus; assembly: GCA_963991005.1. NCBI lineage: Eukaryota > Metazoa > Arthropoda > Insecta > Coleoptera > Curculionidae > Barypeithes > Barypeithes pellucidus. The sequence continues at coordinate 16,310,401 of OZ022562.1, read as the reverse complement.
TAATAGGCTTTATCTCTAACATGTCGGAATGACTATATATTCACGCAAATTTAAATAATGCATTAGGCCGTTTCGAACATCTAACTACTCTTGACAGGTACCTTTTAGTTTTCATATTACAAGCCGTAGCAAATGCAGCAAAAATTTCAACGCATGAAGGAAGATGTTAAATATCGTAATCATTGTGATTCAATTTGTCGGTGTGGTAAATTAATTTACGAGGGTTTGTAGTGTTGAAGTGTACTTAGGTCCGGTATTTCTAGCTTTTTTTTTGAAAATCATCTGAAAACAAGTACAGGATGTCCCATTTTCGACACTTTTATAGGGTATCTCCGTTATTGTTAGTGCTATCAAAAAAGTAATGTAGGTGTCATGTGCTCTTTTGGGTCAAACTTAAAATGGTAAAATCAAAATTCGAAATTTTTCTCTCGCTTAAGAGATACGGGTGAAAATCAACAAATTGACAACTTCTAAATTACCCTTTATTTTCTTAGTTAAAAGAGATACAGAAAAATGTTTTGTACAGAAGTTTATTTATAATGTTTGTTGAATAATCTGCCGTCTTCAGAATAAGTATACGGGGTCAGGTAAGAAAGTTTTCGGACCTAACCTTATTTTTTTAAATGGCACACCCTGTATATTTTAATCTAGAAAGATAGCATTTTAAACTCTCTTTTCAAATTTATAACACACCATGGATGATAGATATCATGTCTAGGAATTCATCCTTATGGACCGACCTTCCCGAGGTCGTTTTTCCCAACGAATATAACCTCCAACGATTCAAAACCAACGTAAATCGCTTTCTGCGCACACGCACCACTCCCAGAGTGCCCTAAAGGATTTTTCCTATAGTGCTTGTGTTTAATCATAGAAAAAAAAATATCAAATTTTTCAAAATATTGATAAGTCTTTTTCACAAATGAATATGTAAAAAATGAAATTGACGCTAAATGTTAATAACAACTAGAATGTCAACATAGCTGTCTCTAGGATATTAGCTTTTGTTTCATGGCCCACTTTGGTTTAAAGTAATAAAGTTTAAATAAATCGCCTAATAAACCAATATTATCCATGGTGTGTTATATATTTGAAAATTGAATTTAAAATGGAATCTTCTTAGATTAAAATATACAGGGTGCTCCATTTAAAAAGGTCCGATAACTTTTTTACCTGACCGCGTATACTTATTCTAAATACGGCAGATTATTCAAAAATCATGATAAAGAAACTTTTTTATAAAACATTATTCTGTATCTCTTTTAACTCAGAAAATATAGGGTAATTTTGAACTTGCGATGGAAAATATTCAATTTTTGATTTTATCATTTTAAGTTTGACCCAAAAAGAATACAGGACACCTACATTACGGATATATCCTATAAAAGTGTCGAAAATGAGAGACCCTGTACGTTGCCTTTCACATTTGATGATGATTAAATTTATTATATTTAATAAACATTTAATCCTATAGTCAAGACGGTACTATATAAAAATCCTATATTCATGCTTCTGTAATCCGTTTAAATTGAAAGGTGTTCATTTACGGATTACCGTCAGTTGATAATTTACGGCAACATCACAATTTGTTCGCAGTTCGGTACGACTAGTAGTCGGTCTAAACACAACCTGTCTGCTTTATTTACATCGGCGGGTTATTTAGATTAAAATGATTTATAATGATCTGTAACATTTCGTTTTGAAATGATTTGTTATATTTCAATTTATTTGATTTTCGTGGTTTTATTTAAGATATCGCTCATTTACTCGCTAGGGGTACTACACTTTTATTTTTTTTTTGCGAGAACCAAAATATTATATTTGTTATACAGGGTGTTTGCTGTATAACAAATTCACGTTGGTTTTGAATCGTTGGAAGTTATGTTCGTTGGGAAAAACGACCTCGGAAAGGTCGTTCCACAAGGATGAAGTCCTCCAGGTGAAAGAATTCTTAAATAATGAAGTTCGGGGAGTACTAAGCTTAACCACATATGAATGGGCGGCAGTGGTTCGTCGTGTATTTCTGCTATTCGTCGCTCTGGGCGGAATTAAGAGGGCAAGGTCAGCCGAGCACCTTCCATGAAAATATCTGTAAAATAGAGTCAAATCCCCAACCTGTCTTCGATGTTCTAGGCTGTCGAGGTTTGTCAGCTCGTGATCACCGATCAGACGAATAGCACTCCTTTCGATGGAATCCAGCAGCCGAAGAGTATGTTTGGGTGCAGAGCTCCAGACATGAGAGCAGTATTCTAGTGATGGCCGAATCTGGGCTTTGTATAGTGTCAAAAGTATATGTATACAGGAAACAATGAAGGAGGTGAATCCTCACCTTATTTTAAGACGAGAATGTCGTATACAAGTTTTTCGCATGTCGTTTCGTTTTTAAAATACAGGGTGTTAAGAAAAATGTTATATTTTTCATTTTATGACTTATTGCCAAACGATATTCTAATAATATTCATGAATTTTCACGACAACCATATTTGAGCGGAAGATAATCCTCATGCTATCATTGAAGGACATCACCAATATAAATTTTCGTTTAATATTTGGGCAGGTATTATTGGAGATAGCTTAGTTCGACAGCATTTTTTTACAAATCGACTTACTGGTGATTTCTATTACAACTTCCTTAGAGATGAATTGCCAGAATTGATGGAAGCAGTGCCATTAAGAACGAGAACTTAAATGTGGTTCATGCATTATGGCGCTCCCTCTCACTTTGCAGTACATGTTAGAAACTATTAAGATCGACAATATCTTGCCCGGTGGATAGGTAGAGGAGGACCTCACCCATGGTCACCCCGTTCGTCGGATCTGAATCCATTGGATTTTTATTTCTGGGGTCACCTTAAACAACTCCTATTGAAACTAAAGAAGACCTTCGACTGCTTATTATTGATGGTTTTAATACGATTCGCGCCAGTCCCGAAATTTCCCAATACGTAAGAGACAATTTAGCACGTCGTGTACATGGGTGTTTACTGGCTCATGGAGGACATTTGCAGCAATTTATTTGACTTTCGTTCATATGAGTTCATTATTCAAAGTTTACAAATCATATTCATTATGAAATAATTGGCATTAATTAACAAAATAAAAATACAATTTCGCGACATGCGAAATACTTTTATACCACATTTTTGTCTTAAAATAAGGTGAGGATTCACCTCCTTCATTATTTCAGAGAGGTTAGGAAATACCCTGTATACACAAGTATTTCTACACTCCCGGACGGACAAAGATAAAGAAAGTCGTTTTTATAGTCCTGTAAATTTTTTAATTATTTTCCGAAATTTTTAGGCAAAATGCAGACTTGGGATGATATTCTGAATTTTAGTTTTCAAAAAATAATCATGTTTTGATCATTATACATGCAGAAACAAAGTAAACTTTTTTTTATTCTTAATTTCTTGCCCTGTGCAAAAATTGAGCCGTAGAATTTAGCTTCATTATGTTTTGTTTTGAAGTGTGACTTTTTCTTAATACAATGTGTTTTGGTTCACGTCAATATCTATTTTTCAAAAGGAAATATTGCAGTTTTCCAATTTTATTCACAATTCAGAACATCACATTGTTTTATCGAGTAGCATAAACAAATATCCAAAAATTAATTGCCCGTATTATATTGAAGCATGCCTCGTCACGGTAGAGGCGATAAGAACATGATGTGGCTTGGATATTAATTTTTGGATATTATTTATGCCAATCCATAAAATAATGTTTTGAATTGTGAATAAAATCGAAAAAATGCAATGTTTCCTTTAAAAATTTGTATTTTCTTTTAAAAAGCAATTAAGGACGTGAACCAAAAGACGTTAGGTTAAGAAAAGGTAACACTTTAAAACAAAAAATAATTTAGTTAAATTCAACGGCCCAATTCTTCCACAGGGCGTTAAGAAATTGAGGGTAACAAAGTAACTTTTGTTTCTGCCTGTATAACTATCAAGACATCAGTCTTTTTTGAAAACTAAAATTCAGGATATCATCCCAAGACACAAGTCTAGATTTTGCTGAGAATTTCACCAAGATCGGATAATAATTAAAAACGTTACAGGACTATAAACCTGATTAACAATATCTTTGTCCGGGTTTTATTGTCTGGGAGTGTATATACATTTTTGGAGATGGGGGTCACAATATTTACGACTTAGGATACCTATGTACGTTTTCATAAAAAAAATTGTGATTGCTCCATTATGCCTGCATGTATTTTTCCAATAATTGCCTTACTCTTTTAGCCGATTTTGCTACCCCTAAATTTTACGGTAGTGCCGTGCAGTGACTACCAAGGGGGAAGCTGTTAGACACAAAAATAAACCCCAAAATAGCAACACCCTCCTTTGAAAGGCAACGAACAACTCTTGATAAGTCTACACTACATAATGTCCCTTATTGGCAGAATCTTTGGCACATTCTGTGTGATCACCAAAATGATCATGTTCTCCGAGGAAGCGGACGACGTCAAGTTTTTTAAATAATTTAAAGTACGGAAGAAAAATCATCAGCCCATGATTTACTCGAAATTTACCAATATAATATTATTAATGGGCGATAATGACAGCTATTATATACCAGGGTAAGATTCAAGGCTTTACCAATCACGGTAAATGTATTTGAAAATATTTTAATGTATATTAAGATCAAGTCTGTTGCATCTCCGTATAAAAACAGTACTTGCATTTCTGGCATCCCAGTGATACATCGTTAAGTTGAACATAGGAAATCCCATGTAATTTTTGGGGTTGCTGAATTGGTGTCCCAGAATATGTGGGCAATCTCCCGGATTCAGATAGAACAATTAAATATAACAGGAGAAGTTCCTATACATTTTTCTTCCTACGACCTCCCCTACGGAGATACGGGTCCATAACGGACGTCTCTGGAAATCGTTGTTTTTTACTGTACTAGGTGTAATTTAATAATTTTTTAGTATAATGGTTACTAGATGAGTCGCCTTAAAATTCGCCCTTTTAAACATATTTGGCTTATTTAGTTTGCGAGGGACGGACTAGACGTAACACAAGAATGTTTTTTTTACACCCTGTATGATGAAGGAACGACAATAATATTTTTGGATACTCTAAACCTTAAGCTGAAGAAAAGGCACTTCAATGTCGATAAAATTAACTGTTTTTGAAAAAAAAAATATTTTTGTTCAATATATTTTCAATACAATATTATGTTTGTTCAATATTCTTATTTAAATCGGTACATGTGAAAAAAGCCATAGCAACAATGAGGGAATTTTAGGAACATAAAACAACAATCAATATTGAACAACATTGACATTGATCAAGAATACCTTTTTTCAGCTTAAGGTTTAGAGTACCCAAAAGTATTATTGTCGTTCCTTCATCATACAGAGTGTAAAAAAATGCCTTTTTGTGTTACGTCTAGTCCGTCCCTGGCAAACTAAATAAGCCAAATGTGTTTAAAAGGGCGAATTTTAAGGAGACTCATCTAGTAACCATTATACAAAAAAATTATTAAATTTTATTGTCAATAGCGCCATAGAAATTATTTGCTGTATTATAGGAACTATGAGAGTATCGTGCCTTACTATCACGTTTAATTGAATAGCTTAGGATTTGCTCACCAAAATGTATTCAAACTCGACACATGGGTTTACCATGTCGGCCTCTTCAAGAAGTTATAATTCAGTTTCTTCATAAAATGTACAGGGGAGCCAATATTCATCTACCTCAAAAATGACATTTGATTTCCTATGTTTAATTCAACGATGCATCACCCGGTATATGCAATCTCTGATTGTACCCTTTTCAACCAATGGCATTTAGTTTAAATAACTTGACAACCGTTCATACAACAAGACCAGAAAAATACAAATGACCTTATAATTAGCTTTTAAATTATTCACGCGTCTTTCTTGATAGTTATCGTTACCAAAAATCACAGTTCGGGACATTTATTAAATGGGCCTCTCGCCGAGTGATTAACACTGACTGACAGAAGAGGGCCACGAAACTGTGATATGAGACAGGATACTGCGTACAATATGGTTATAAGTTTACGTTTACGAGTATAGTACTGAACATCTTTTTGTTCCCACATCAATTAATTAGAAGTACGTGCGGTGCATTTAAAGAGAAACCTTGTCCGCCATAATGTAGATTATGATGAAGGAAAAAATGAGAACAACGGCAAGAATAATGAGATATTACCACATATATATATAAACAGTATATTGCCAATACGAACGTTCCAAAATACGAAAAGTGTCCCCAGTATGGGAGATGGCGCGGGCCCATTGAGTTTGCGCAGTAGGGTGGAAATAATATCGATCGCGTCAGAGCCGGCCCGACATTATTTGTTTGTTGTTATTCGTCGTCATCTTTGGTTCTGGTTGTTTTTTCAAATTACAGAATAAAAAGTGGTTTATCCACATTGTTGTCGGTATATTAGTGCTTATAAACTTTCATTACCTAACAACAATTTTTGTAAAGGAGTTTTTAATTTGTGGTGATTTGATTCGCTGTTTGTTAGGTTAGTAACTTGTTTTGTTTACATATATACGAAAATATTTTGCTTATCACATTATCCGCTCTTAGGAACTGAAGTTCACTAAAAAGCTTGTAAAAAAAAGAAGAGAGTGTCACTGAAATTAATTTATTTTTAATTTAATAGTCAATATAGTCATTCATTCTTAATTTTTAGTTTAGAAAAAGTGAGGTTATGAAACATACTACGTCGACTGAAAGTTAAAATAAAGCTCATCGTGTCGATTGTTACAAATATTCGGACGGAATTTGTCACCAGAAGGGCACCGTCGGATCATCATATCGTTAGAAATCGTATGCATGGAACGCTGTCTTAAGTCGAACTATTCGAAATTTTGATTGCAATATTTTTCCTAACTAACCAGTGAAATTTACATTAAAAAAGATGAAATCTGGTCCTGTCGAATGTTTACTTTCACAAGGAAATTTCCGAACGGCGTAAACTCACAACGCCCCCTTCGATGCCCATAGCGGGGACATAGTTGCAGATGGTATTAGCAATATAATGTATATATATATATACATATGTGAGTATTACTCAGTAAAAATGCAATTTTACAAAATGTCGGAGTGAAAATTATCGTTAGAGAAAAGTTGCAACGACAATGTAAATTTTTTTTATGATCAAACACAAGCACTATAGAAAAATCATTTACGGCACTCTGGGAGTGGTTTCGTTGGTTTTGAATCATTGGAGGTTATACTCGTTGAGAAACCCGACCTCGGGAAGGTCGTTCCACAAGGATGACTTCCTCCAGATGAAAGAATTCTTAAACAATGAAGTTTGAGGAGTACCAAGCACATATGGATTGGGTTTCGCCCAAATATATTCAGATTTTTTTAAATTTGAAAACGTGACTTCGCAAAACTCACTAATGTGCAAATTTTGTTTAATTTAATCGTCTAGGACACCCTCTATAAGTGTAAAAACCCCATATTTGCTAGATAAAGTTCAGAGCAAAAGTAGGCAATTTTTGTCCCAAAATTTTTTTCTCGAATCCGCGATAAAAATTTGGGGTCGCCATTTGAAATTTCAAAGTCACCCCCATCGCCCACGTGAGGGTGAGGGGTCGAGGGATGATTCAGTGGCCAATCTATTGCAAACCAAAAGCCAAGCAACTTGTGTCCCAAACTTTTTTTTCGAAAATCTAAGCACCCGGAATTATCGGACCGTTTCCAAACTTTTGCCGCACCCGATATAACAAATTTGTAAATCGAGGAGTTTTATAAATCTGATATAAATTATGTATCTTTCTAAATTAACCAAATCTTATAAAGAAAGTCTGCTAATAGACAGGTAATTAATTGAATTAATTAATACCTATACTGATTAAGTACTCACTGGCTCAGTATGCACCTGGTTAAACAAAACCCTTTTTAACAATAAGCTAGTCGTTAATACTCACTCTAACCAGACAAAGTGATATATGTAGTGCGATTTAAATCTATCTGCGGTAATTACCCTCATTAAATGGGAGTTTTAAATTCATTAAAAGGCTAATTAAAATTGTGAGGTTAATAGAATTGTGTCAATGTGCTCTTAACATGACGGCGTTCCACTGTGGAGAGGAGCTTTATAAATGGATTTTTATTTTTGGGACGAAGAGCTATTTTGAACGAGCGGGTTTTCACATTAAGTTATGTTAATGATGTTCAAACACGGCTCGATCTCGTTTGGTATCCTTTGGTTTATCATAAAAAGTAATTACAAATTATGTTCGTATGTCTGGTAATAATTCATTTTATTCAACTTGCGGAATATGTTTATGCGCTCGTTTGGTATAAATACTTGGTTAGAATACGAGAAATTTAAAATACTAATGCTGTACATTACACATGAGAATATTGGGTGCAACCCTTATTCAATATTAGATTACTGCATGGAAAATTTTACATTCAAAACGCCTAAACTACCCAAAAAATTTTTTTACTTTTTATAGAATGAGCACATCTACAGCTCGACAAGCGAGTCCATAGCTACGCGGTATCGGTAAGGGGGAGCAATATCTTTGAAAACATGGCCGAGTCATGGGCGTGCTATTATTATCTTAATAATGTAATAATATATATTTTTTCATGGCATGAATATATTTGTTTCACTAGTGCAATAAATTAGGCCTTTCCATTAATATTTTGGCATTTTCGCCAATAAAATCCATTTGATTTTAGCATTCAAAGTTTCACTGAAAAACGGAGATTTTATGTCAATTCTCAGCTGTTATAGCAAATTTTTTTAAGGTTGGAACCACTTTTAGTTCCAAATAAAACTTTTGTATTGTTCTCCCAACAATGCCAAAGTCGAATCATTCGATTTTTCCGAAAGCAGAGAGACGGGCCCTTTTTTGACAGGAGATGGCAACAATTGATACGGGTTATTTTCTTTCCTTTCAGTATCTTCTTTGTGAATGTTTTTTACGGCACCCATGCTTACTCCCGTATACATTGCGACCCTTTCTACCTTTCGCTTAAGTGGCAATTTAAATGTATTAATTTGTGATTCCTCTTCACACACCCTGTACCCATTGGCAATCAGTTCGCGCGTATATTCATTCATTATCACAGTTTTAAAACAAACCCTATCACTACGCAACTAGATGAAGCATATTGGACATCGCCGGATAACCACGTTGGCACAATAGGCGTGTCACCAGACGCTTGTCGTCATCCTGTGTTTTGGATATAACCTATCAAATTAGCTCTAGCCACCGGTTACCCATAGTTACCGTTGATATTGCACCATGTTGCCCTATTTTTAGATTAGAAGTACTTTAATAAAAAAATATTTTATTTTGCATTTAAATATTGAAATAAATAGTATGAAAAGACAATTTTAAGAACATTGAAACTATAATAGAATATTAGTTTCTTAAATAGTTATGACAATTTTCTTTAAATTGGTAAATTTAATTTTAGGGTTTAATTGGTAACATGTTATTAAATTTAAAATTTAATATATGTGATATATGTGACAATATTGTTAACCCAAGAAATTTTCTTGCCCGCATTCCTTTTGTAACTACAGATACAGTTGTCGACCTGTAGTTTCAATTTTTTTTTTAAGATCAAACACAAGCACTATAGATTTCTTTTCTTTAAGGCACTCTGGGAGTGGTGCGTGTGCGCATAAATCAACTCACGTTGTTTTGAATCATTGGAGGTTATACTCGTTGGAAAATACGACCTCGGGAAGGTCGTTCCATAAGGATGACGTCCTCCAGATGAAAAAATTCTTAAATAATGAAGTTCGAGGAGTACTAAGCATAATTACATATGGATGGGCGGCAGTGGTTCGTCGTGTATTTCTGCTATTCACCGCTCTGGGCGGAATCAAGAGAGCAAGGTCAGCCTAGCATTTTCCATGGAAATATATGTAAAAGAGAGTCAAATCACCAACCTGTATTCGATGTTCCAGGCTGTCGAGACTTTTTGTCAGCTCGTGTTCTCCGATCAGATGAATGGCTTTCCTTTCGATGGAATCCAGTAGACGAAGAGTATGTTTAGGTGCAGAGCTCCAGACATGAGAGCAGTACTCTAGCGATGGTCGAGTCTGGGCCTTGTATAGTGTCAAAAGTTGTTGAGGTGTATACAACTTTTTAGTCCGGAAGAGTACACCAAGTTTCTGCGAAGCTACCTTGGCAATTGCTACAACGTGGTTATGCCAAGGTCATGCTGTCTGCGAATATGTGCGTTTGAAGCCGATGTTTGTGCATTCAAAGAGAAAGATGAGACAAGTGTGCTATCGTCAGCAAAACTAAACTTTTCACTAGAAGATCGATAATGTAGAGTAAGAAGAGGGTGTGAGACAATATGTACCCCTGAGGAACACCGGCAATGAACTTGTTAAATTAATTGGACTATCAATAATGATGATGAGAAGCAGTATCGCCGACTAAACAATCGAAGAGTGTGCGCACTCGCATTAGACGCCATATTAATTTAGCAAGGCGACCGAGAGTTGGTCAACTTTTTATTTGAAAGGGAATCGTGCAGCACATCAAACTTTTCGATAGGGCGATTTCGAATCGTCAGGTGTGTGTCCTCCAATTAATCCTCATACGAATTCAGCAACCGATTAAACTATCTGTCGATCAAAAGTGTGTAGTCTGCGACGTTTTAATTGCTAAAGTGAGCGCGGAAACCGATCTGGCATGATTGGACCTTATGTGTTTTGTAAAAATGTAATAATTCTACTGAGAAAGAACAACTTTTTTATTCTCAATTAACTTTCGATTTTATTTATTTATTGGTTATACAGGGTGTTCCTTAATGACGTGCTAATATTTCAGGGTGTGATTCCTTAAGTTATTTTATAAAGAAAAAGTGATATGAACATATGTCCGCAACGGCTTAAATTTTTTGCTACAGGGTGTTGAATTTTTATTTTTTAAATGGCTATTTTTTAATAACTCCGAAAGTACTTTATATATTATTTTCAATTTTGGTATGTGTTAATAGGATATAGAACCACAAATTTTAGTTAGAAAAGTTATTCAATTGGTCCACCAGTGGCGTCCCTGTAAACATATCCTCTGATATTTTTTACAAAAAAGATGGTACGCCACTGACATTCTTCCATGTGGATATTTTTCTGATTAGCCTGGTCAATTCTAAATGATAACGATATCTTAAGTTTTTCTCATCAGACGCACCGTTCTTGATTAAAAAAACCACAATTCATATTGAAACTCATTATTATTAACATTCATAAAGTAACTAATGAAATGATAAATTTTGTTTCATAAAAATTGTTGGAAATGGCCACCTTCACTTAAAAGGCATTCTTTCGCCCATCTTCGCATCGAATTGCCCACTTCAACAATTTTTATAAAACAAAATTTTTCATTCATTATTTTATCAATGTTAATAATGAGTTTCAATATGAATTTAGTGGTTTTAATCAAGAACGATGCATCTGACGAGAAAAACTCAAGAGACCGTTTTCATGTAGAATTGACCACAGGCTAATCAGAAAAATATCCACATGAGAAAATGTCAGTGGCGTACCATCTTTATTGTAAAAAATATCAGAGGACATGGTTGCAGGGACGCCACTGGCGGAACAATTGAATAAGTTTTCTATCTAAAATTTGTAATTCTATATCCTATTAACATATACCAAAATTTAAATAACTAAAGTACTTTCGGAGATATAATAAAAATAACCATGTAAAAAATAAAAATACAACACCCTGTAGCAAGAAATTTAAGCCGTTGCGGACATATGTTCATATGAACTTTTCTATTTAAAATGACCTAAGTAATCACACCCTGAAATATTAGCACGTTATTAAGGAACACCCTGTATATAACGAACCAGTATCATTATAATTATAAAAATGCATCTGTTAAAAATAAATATGTTCTACAAGTTATAATTATGACAGACACAATAAATATACTCGCGGTTAAAAAATAAATTATTATTACCTACTTAATTACGAGCTGACTGTTGTAATTGCAGCCTTATATGAAATATGTTTGTTAAGCTGGTAAAGTATACTAATTTTAGATATTTTATGGGTAAATTATTATAACAAGATTTCAATCTGCATAAAATAGTTATTTGCTTGTTAACAGGATTTTCTGCATGCTATTTTGTAGTGTTGTGAACGCTCGAGCGAAAAACCGCTTGAGTACTCGATCATTGAAATAACCGACATCACTCGATTATTAAAGAAACCGGTCGAGTTATAAATTCAAGCGAAAATCGTCGCTTGTTACTTATTACCTTTCATTCGATACCCGAGTTTCGCTTGATTGCGATGTACATATATTGGAGCAGTTTTTCGTTTTAATTGATACCAGATCTTCGCGCGCCACCCGAAATGTGCCGATTGGCAACGTTCGAATTTGACGCTCTTAAGGCTGACACGACAAACATCTTTCTTAAAGGCGCATAAACCAAAAGGTGCATATAAAAAAAGTATGACAAATTGGTGCATTCATCGCGACATTGGTTTTTTTCTGACTGCGACTGGCTAGCCAGCGGCGATTGTAAAAAGGATATAACTGTTAAAAAAATCAGAATCAACTGTTCTTCCTTAATAAAAACTCTACTAAACTTCAAAAACTTACAAAAATAACTCCAGTTGTTTTATCAACACAAGTACCAGATTATTAAAATCATCGGTTTTTCCCAACACTACTATTTTTTACCAGTTTTTATTTCAGGAGTGACATAAGAACGAAATTGCTTAACAAACGATAATGCCTTAAAATATCTATTTTTGAATAACTTTCTTTAAAATTATTTTTAAACCAGATTTGCAATAAATATTTACAAACGTATAACTTCTCGTAGAATGAATGATGATGAATTAAAATAATTCAAGCGAATCGATCCAGTTGAAGTCTGCTAAGCAATAAAACTTCTCGAGCCGGGTAGTCGGTGGCTCTCAAACAATAAATTATATTTTAGGTATTTTCTAAATAAAATAATTTAAAGTAAATAAAAAATTTGTTTAGGCAAAGAAAAATAATTATTTTTTAGCTTTTATAGTATTTAGGCAAATTAGTTTTACGAATTCTTTTTTTATAAAGTTTTGGTTCTAAACCGATGTCGCCATCTTTTTGAAACATTATTGGACTTTTCTGTTGTTCGTTTTTTTGTATTTGAAGCCCAGCTCGTTAAAAATGATGGACAAACTGGTAGTTCCAATATCGCAAGGTTCCTTCTTCTTTATCTTTTCAAGAATAGCTTTGAGGGTAACATATTCCTTGGCTTTATACATATCATAAACAATATTCCTAATCGATAGATTTATCCTATGGGATAAATCAAAGGTTTTCGAATGGAGTCAAACCCTTTTATATGGTCTGTTCAATTCCTCGTCACTCTTTTTTCGAAGTCTTCTTAAGGTCTTATCTGAAATGCCGCAAGCATCAGACGTTCGTTTTTCCACTGCCAAAACAGACAGTAACGGGCCCGAGTTATATTTTTCTAAGTAAAATAACGTTCCACTTGTAATACCAAACGGCGTTCACCTGGATATAAACACCTTCTAGGCGTTGTGAACATTTTCCATAACTTTGCTTTATAATTCACACACACACAATGAGAACCAAACTAAAAGCAAAAAGCATAACTACTTATTTAAAATAGAACATACCATCCTGCACTTGAGCAAATTTTAATTATTTCTTGGAAAATAGTGATTATTATATAGATTTGACTATAATGATCCCAAAATAACTAAATTCTAGGAAAAAGTACCTGCGAACATCTTTAACTTATTGACGCAAAATGGTTTTCATTTGATAAATAAAAAAAACTCTGAACGAATAAACAAAATAAAAATATTTATCGCGGTATATAATTCTAAGATTATTTTGTTTTGGAATCGCTGATTTTGCACGGCTGACTACAGTGAACCAGTGGAATGTTCGGTACGATCAAGTATAGCGAAGGTATTGTTAACTTAACCGTCTTACTGTTTAACAACCTTTAATGATTTAATCAGATATCGGACTTCATAAAACGAACTGACTTTATCATTGTTTTTAGTCAATTGTCCATGGAAACAATTTTATCTAATGAAACAGAAATTATAATTGGGTGAAAGAAATTTTATCTTTAATATAATCTATAAAAAAATACTTGAAAGATAGTTCAATATGCATGACCTCTGGTTTGTTCAATGCATTTCTGTAAACGTTTTTTCCATTGATTAATTACGCCATTGAACACAATTTAAATTACCATCGACACAAAGGACCTTAAGCCTTAAAATTTTTAATTAAACGAAAGCACCGAACTTATATAAAAGTAATAGAAAATACAAAACCATCAAAGTATAGTTATTCTTTTTCTAATTACCAGTTGAAATGAGCTTTCTTTAACTGTCGATAGGGCATTCGATAACGCAACAAAAGAACAGTACCTACCTTCACTGCATTCTCATCTGCATTAAAACAAAGAGTTATCTTGATTTTTCTTTTTTTTTTGTTCTTTAATTTCAGTTTTCTTATTACTTTCTAGTTGTAATCTGAAACGGAGAGGTCATCTAGATTGTTCCATGGGTGGCGTGGGATATTTTTAAACCCTTTTAAAAATAGATATAATATCGCGCATACTGAAAAATTAATATGTGGTTGGGCACTATAACTTATTAATAGGATCGGACCAGAATTTCTTCCGTTACTCATTTAATATTTTAATTTTATACTTTCAATTAAAGTGCGAAAACGGCGGCGTTAAGGCCATTTGCAACAATTTTTATGTAACAAAATTTATAATTATTAATGTATATAGGGTGTTGAAAAAAGGTCGGTACGCCGGAATAACTCCGGTGCATCGCATTGCAGCGGAAAATGACTAGGGAAAAAGTTGTTTGGTTTTGAAGGAGGAATAGCTTGAAATTTAAACCACCCCCACCCCCTCAAGCCCCGAGCGCGGGTAGGGGTAAGTTAAGATTTTCAAATGGAGCCCCGTATTTTTTATTGGCGTATCGTGTTCTCCGACCAAAAATAAACATCTTTTCTCCTAAAATTTTTTTTAATCGGGCCAATCCTTCACCAATAATCAAAGACAAAATCAGAACCTTGCGAAAATCAAGTTTTGATCCCGAAAATAGTCTTTTTCTGTGTCTTGCACTAAAAAATGCCCGTGGAAAAAGTTGTTTGTATTCCAATAGTGAAAGTAACAAGATTTTTTTGGTACCCTTAAGGTTGGTGCTCTTAATGAATCATTTTTTGAAATATTAGCACGTCGTTATGGAACACCCTGTACCGTCAGGCTATATTATGTGTGCCAGAAAAATGAACCAGGTTACGATAATGCAAATTCGTCATCGTTTTGTTGAATTTGTTGAGCACGTAATGGCCACAGACTGCATAACCAGAAGAACAAATTCATATCATGTAGACTATATGGTAACAAAATAAGAGCTAAAATTTGCAACGTTGCTTCAAATTTTGTTCTCTGCAACGTAGGCAGAAATGCCCTTTTGTGTAATTGCTGAAACTTACAACGTTGTTGCGTTTTTATTCAATCATCATCATTTGATTTTTTTTAAAATGTTTTCCTCTTCGTTGGCTTGAGAAGATCTACAGCTTGACATGGGCTCTGAACCTTTATCTCATACGATGCCTATACCCATCTTACCCGTCCTAGTTTTCCGTGTGACTGGGGCAGGGATGGGGCTTGATACTTTTCACGCTTCCCTATTTTTTCATGATGTAGTAACGTCATGGTTTGTATCACTAAAATCCACCTAGGTGCGATATGGTTTACTTGCCGTGGGATTTAAACTTACGAACTCTCGTCCTAGAGTTCTTCGGGACTGCCGCTTTAACCACTCAGATCAGAGTTGTCATCTTTGTACCTAATGCCATTTAACCACATATATAACCATTATATTGCTAATACCATCTGCAATTATGTCCGCGCTATGGGCATCGAAGGGGTAATAGTGAGTTTGCGCAGTTCGTAAATTTCCTTGTGAAAGTAAACATTCGATAGGACCGGATTTCAACTTTTTTAATGTAAATTTCACTGGTTAATTAGGAAAAATATTGCAATAAAAATTTCGATTAGTTCGAATTAAAACGGCATTCGATCCATGCATACGATTTCTGACGATATGATAATCCAACGGTGCCTTGATTGGTGTAAACTTTTGTTGCCAAATTCAGTCCGAATATTTGTAACAATCGACACGATGAGCTTTATTTTAACTTTCATCCGACGTCGTATGTTTCTTAACCTCACTTTTTTCTAAACCAAAAATTAAGAATGAATGACTATATTTACTGTTTTGGGAATTATTATCAGCTACTAATGCACCAAATTAAAAACACATTAATTTTAAGGTTAGGTAGTGACCATATATTATATTGTATACGAGTGACACTCTCTTCTTTTTTTACAAGCTTTTTAGTGGAATTCGGTTCCGAAGATCGGATATGTGCTAAACAAAATATTTTCGTATATATGTACATGCTTGAAATACTTTATACCTGGTATTGCACTTGTGTCCTTTCATCTTAAATAAAACCAGCCACTAACCTATCAAACAGCGAATCACCACAAATTAAAAACTCCTTTACGAGAATTATTGTTAGGTAATGAAAGTTTATAAGCACTAATATACCGACAACAATGTGGATGAACCACTTTTTATTCTGTAATTTGAAAAAGCATCCAGACCAAAGATGGCGACGAATAACAACAAACAAATAATGTCGGGCCGGCTCTGACGCGATCGTTACAATTTCCACCCTACTGCGCAAACTCAATAGTACCACGCCATCGCCCATAGCGGGGACACTTTTTATATTTAGGAACGTTCGTATTAGCAGTATAATGGTTATATGGATATGTGCATTTAACCCGCAAGATGGTTTTTAAAAAATGTTGAGGGTTCTCTGTCTCTTCCTATCCTAACAACAATGGCTCTCATCTTAAAGATACAGAGTATGGAGCTTACAGTAAAACAAGAAAACTTAAAAATTGCTAGTTTCAAAATATTCTTCTCTAAGTGCTCTTGGTCTTTGGCACTTGCACGACTATGTAAGATCCATCAATATTTGACAAGTAACAGAAGATAGAAGAAATAACTTTTAATTGCCTTACTTTGATGAATCTTTTATCTATAGTAAAGCAAGTTTAATTAGGATTTCTACAGATACCAACACTTGCTATTAGTCTATAATAAAATTGACTGATGCATTATTTAAAGCCATTTCACCGCTCCAGAAATTTCTTTGATCTATTAATATGCGCCTGGACATTTTAAGTAGCTTTAACTTGATAAAATTAATTACAAATTAACATTTAATAATAGATTTTGCTCGAATTGGCAGCTTTTTAGTACTTATATTATTAAAGGAGTAAAAATGAAAAATAACTTCGTAAATACCAAATGAAAACAAATAAAAATGACATTGCCAAACTATAAGATTTAAATATTTTGATTGACTAAATTTAAACCTTGCGAATTAGTGGTGACAGACCAGTCCCAAAATTCACCATATTTTTAGTATGTTCTTCATAGGTGAAATAAATTATTATTAACACCAAGTTAAAAAATGTAAAGAATAAGATCTCGGGTTAGGTATGTTAGTTATATATGGCATTGTTAGGCTTGCAATAATAAATCTGTTTTCCTAATTGACCTGAGACACCAGCTGTAAAATTAAAATTCCTGCAGCGTATATACAGGGTGTCCCAGAATATGTGGGTAATCTCCCGGGTTCAGATAGAACACTTAAAAATAACAAGAGAAGTACCTATACATTTTTCTTCCTACGGGCTCCCCTACGGAGATACGGGCTCATAACGGACGTCCCTGGAAATCGTTGTTTTTTAAATAATTTATTAAGTACTAGGTGTAATTTAATATTTTTTTAGTATAATGGTTAGTAGCTGAGTCTCCTTAAAATTAGCCCTTTTAAACACATTTGGCTTATTTAGTTTGCCAGGGACGGACTAGACGTAACACAAAAATTATTTTTTTCTGTAAGCCTTGTATGATGAAGGAACGACAATAATATTTTTAGATACTCTAAACCTTAAGCTGAAAAAAGGTACTCTTGATCAAATTAAAAAAATTAACTGTTTTTGAAAAAAAATATATTTTTTTTCAATATGATTTATATTCAGTATATACGTAAATTCCATTACTAAGTTAGTAACTAATAAGACAAAGGAGAAAAACCGCAAAGTTCACTTTATCGACTTTGATCAGGAGTACCTTTTTTCAGCTTAAGGTTTAGAGTATCCAAAAATATTATTGTCGTTCCTTCATCGTACAAGGTGTACAAGAAAAAGAGATTTTTGTGTTACGTCTAGTCCGTCCCTGGCAAACTAAATAAGCCAAATGTGTTTAAAACGGCGAATTTTAAAGATACTCATCTACTAACCATTATACTAAAGTATTATTAAATTACACCTAGTACTTAATAAATTATTTAAAAAACAACGATTTCCAGGGACGTCCGTTATGAGCCCGTATCTCCGTAGGGGACGCCGTAGGAAGAAAAATTTATAAGAACTTCTCCTGTTCTATCTGAACCGGGGAGATTGCCCACATATTCTGGGAACCTGTATATTTCATATTATTATCATTATTAAATAAAAAAATATTCCAGCCTTGGGTGCCAACAGCTTAAAATAATAACGAAGGAACGATATTTTTTTGGCAAAAATTAAAAAAGAAATCAAATATAATAGGGTTTTCGAGAACATGACGACCTAAATAAAGCAAAAGTTGCCTATAATATTTATATAGATTTAAAATCCCATTTGTTGCATACTTAATGGAGCACACTCCTGAAAATATGTAAATTATAAACCATTACTTCTTCTATTTATTAGCGAGAAATTCATATTAATAGCTTCATACTATTAACACCATCATTGAATATATCCAATCATGGACATTTGCAGTTTTGATATTTATCATTTCGAATATTAATTAAATAAGAGAATTAACTGCCCAATTTAATATTCCACTAGTTTCGATCCGCAGAATATTTACAATTATACTCGTAGGTACTGTATAATGAGGAGTTTAATTTTTTTACCTTACTTAGTAGTTGGTTCTGAAATTTTTGGATTACGTTGGTATTGCTCTGTTTGGTACAGCCAGTCCTATGACTGGATACCTTAAGTCCATATATGTTTTAGTATTTGCATATAAAGTAGAAGCTTGTTATGTAATGACAGGGTGGAATTTCTTTCTATAATTGATACCATATACCTTCTCTGCTTATTATCACTTGTTACGTTATGTTCGAGTATAGAATTTCTATTATCGAACAATACTTACGTTGTAAACGTAATTTTTGAACCAGCTACATAAACAGAAGTAGACTGGTGTGAGGTCTGGAATTTTTTTTTTTGGCTTTGCGTCAAACGCATGCAGCCACTACCCAAACTCAACTATTCCTTTATGGAATACACGTCACACACAAGCTCAGTCACACCCATATCTAATCACCATTTAGGAAACCTGTATCTTATTCGAAACATATACAAACGGGGACACACGTTTCACGCCACTGGGGTCCGACTGGTTGACTGTAACTCATAGACATATAACACTAGACTGTGGACGGTAGATTAGCAAAAGTTAACATTGGGATACTCAAAGAACTAGAGCATTCTCTCACACTTTCTTACAAATCCGATGAAAATATCGTAAATTCTGTTGTCACGTCTTACTATAAATATTAGGCTATCGGCATTAATGTGCAAATAATGTATTTTAGCCAGTTCTTGTAACAGATAATCAGAAGCTCTTTGGTTGTGCAAACAATTAAACAACCAGTGGTTTAGATCATCCACGCTTGTGCCATCACATGGACAGAGCGGGGTATCAGACAAGTTCATCTTATTTAATAGATATCTGAGGTTGCCATGTCCGAAAATTGTTCTGACATAAGTTATGTAATACCCCCTACTAAGGGATATTTCCTGTATACTTGCTTTGGGAACCAAGGTTTTATTATTTCGGGTGTAGTGATTCGAGTTGCTAGCTGCATAGTTTGCATATGATTCATTCCATGCATTCTTAATATTGAATTGAACCAATGAGAATATGCCAACAAATAGGACCAAAGCCCTGGAAACCTTTCGTCCAAATGTTGCTTGACCTGATGAGCGAAATATACAGGAGCTCCATCATGCTGATAATACAATAATTGCGTTCTGATGTTTATAACAGGAACATCATCTAGTAGTCCTTTTATATCGGAAAGTAAGGACCCCGTTTCTGATGTAAAATTTGCCCAAATCATCCAGACTACTTTTTTTGGCGGTGGAAGACCCTTTATGGGCACCGAGTACTTGCTGTACCTTTCCTCAGTAGTGTGGGAGTCCTTATACCCTAAACTATACTAAAAACCTCCCTTAATGTTCACCCAGCTCCGCTTCGTGGAACCATCATAATTGACATTTCCTTCGTGAAGGCAACATGTAACCTTTTCTTCCTCCTCTCTTTCTCCTGTCTCATTCTGTCATATTACAAATTTTTTCTTTTTTCTTTGAAGGTCTGCTGGTCATTTCGCCTTCTTTGTTCTGTTTATTTCTTTCGTCGCATTCCTCAGTTTCTAGTATCGTTTTCAGCAATTTTTGCATTTCATTCCAGTTTTCCCTTGATAAAACCATAATGTCGGTGGTCGGTGTTATTTCTGTGTTTACTCTGGTTTCCGTCTCTTCCCTTAACTCCCTCCACCGTTTGCAAGAGAAGATCGTGTGTTGCGGTGTGTCAGCCACCATGCAGATTGTACAGTTTTCTTCCGTTTATTTTCCAAAACGCTTTGCATATGTCCTATACATCCCGTGCCCCCAGATAGCCTAGGTAATATAGTAGTCAACATTTCCATGCTCAGATTTAATCCATTTGTTGATGTCAGGGATTAGTCTTTTGGTCCACTGACCCTTAAATGAATTGTTGTTCCATATCTCCTGCCATTTCTTCAACGTCCTTTACTTCCATGTACATCTCTTCTGGTCTCGTTTTATACATTTCCTTCCCTTCTACTGCCATCACGTCTATAGGGAGTATGTCTGCGATCACCTGCAGCGCTGCTGCTGAGACAGTTTTGTACGTAGCCGCAGCCCCTGATTAAAGCCTTGCGTTGACATCTCTTCATCAGTATATAGTTCCTTCTTGTCTTTAACGATTCTATCCATATGGGTGCCCCGTACAGCAGTACTGAATGCACTACCCCACACAACCACGCTCTCTTACCACTGCTCGGAACTCCAATATTTGGCATCAGCCGTTCCAGTTTTCCCACTCTATCCTCCGCCCTCTGCGTCACTTTCTTTATGTGCTCTCCGAATTTACCGAGTTTGTCAAAAAACACACCAAGATATTTAATAGTGTTCTTTGGGGTTTCCATCCATTCAGACTACTAACTTTAGTTACTCATAAATATTTTTTTCTAAATATTACAATTTCTCCGTGTTTAATATTTCGTGTCAGTCTAAGTGCTAACAGCACACGCTTTTTATAATAATTTATAGGATAGAAAGCATTAGGTTCATAGTAATGTACACAGCCATATATCACGTATTTATGGCTTAGTAAAACCTATAAATCCAAAAAAATGCGTTTATTGCTGCCTTTTATTTTTAACATAAAGCTCAACATGGACAGCGATATGAATGAATATTTGAATTTATGAATTATGAAATGATCTATTTCATTGTTTCTGTAACAAAATTTTTTTTTATTGATTCGAAATCTCTTTTGAGAAGGAATTTAAAGAACTGTTTAGTATTAATATTTAGTTATTTTATTATTAAATTCATCTGAGTAAAAGTGCAACGCTATATACATAACATGGTATTATCGGGAATCTAAAGCAAGAGCTTGCAGGGACAATATTCCTTTATATTACATAAAATAGGGTAACGTGGGGCTAAAGTGCGCACTTATTTTTAGAGCACGCAACTTAGCCTAGTATAAACTGCGAAATTATCAAAGGTATAACAATCGATAAAATTGTTCATGTCACGATAAGTTTTGTTTTGGAAATTTTATGGACTATACTTGGAATGTTTATTCTGATTAAATCCCGAGAGCAAAGCTCGAGTGATTTAATCTATGATGAAACATGCCCAAGCGATTGAGTATGACAATGAAAAATTTAATCGATAATTAAAACGATGCTCGAGTTATATTTGATAAGATTATTTCCAGAGCCTAAATTAAATATTATAATAATTCGAGAAATACTTTTAAAGAAAACTAGTCATAAATATAAATAGAAAAATACATTGCAAATAAACCAGTACTTACACATGTTTTTATTTAAATCCTACCTTTAAAGTAGTTTCCAAATTTCACGGTTATTTTTTTTTTTTTTTTTTTTTATGATCAAACACAAGCACTATAGGAAAAATCCTTTAGGGCACTCTGGGAGTGGTGCGTGTGCGCAAAAAGCGATTCACGTTGGTTTTGAATCGTTGGAGGTTATATTCGTTGGGAAAAACGACTTCGGGAAGATCGTTCCACAATGATGAAGTCCTCCAGACGAAAGAGTTCTTAAATAATGAAGTTCGAGGAGTACTAAGCTTAACCACATATGGATGGGCGGCAGTGGTTCGTCGTGTATTTCTGATATTCGCCGCTCTGGGCGGAATTAAGAGGGCAAGGTCAGCCGAGCACTTTCCATGAAAATATCTGTAGAAGAGAGTCAAATCACCAACTTGCCTTCGATGTTCTAGGCTGTCGAGGTTCTTCGTCAGCTCGTGGTCTCCAATCAGACGAATGGCCCTCCTTTCGATGGAATCCAGTAGCCGAAGAGTATGTTTGGGTGCAGAGCTCCAGACATGAGAGCAGTACTCTAGTGATGGTCGAATCTGGGCTTTGTATAGTGTCAAAAGTTGTTGAGGTGTGTACAACTTTCTGGTTCGGAAGAGTACACCAAGCTTCTGAGAGGCTATCTTGGCGATTGCCACAACGTGGTTATGCCAAGACATATTTCCTCCCAGATTGACGCCCAGCAAACTAATAGATGAAGCCAGTGGGATTGCGTGTCCGTCCATGACTATATCCGGTTCTGTAATGTTAACCTTTTTAGAGAAAACTGCTGCCTGGGTTTTTTTAGCGTTAAATTCGACTTGGTTACTGTCACCCCAAGCCAAAATTTCTTCCAGGTCTTTGTTGAGGCGTGATACTTCATGCTGTCTGCGAAGATGTGCGTCGGCAGCCGATGTTTGTGCATTCAAAGAGAAAGATGATAAAAGTGTGCTATCATCAGCAAAACTAACTATCGGGTTTTTCGTTTTCACTAGAAGGTCGTTAATGTAGAGTAAGAAGAGAGTGGGAGACAATATGGACCCTTGAGGAACACCGGCATTGATGGTGAAGGTATCTGAGAGAAATCCGTCAATCGCCACTTGCAGAGAGCGGTCCTTAAGAAAGCTAGACAACCATGCACAGAATCGACTGGGCATACCATAGGATCGCAGTTTACTTAGAAGCCCCTCATGCCAAACACGATCAAAAGCTTTAGAAATATCCAGTGCAACAGCCCGAGACTCCCCATGATGTTCGATTGCGTTGTTCCAAATATGGGTGACATAGGCTAGAAGATCTCCAGTTGATCTGGACTTCCGAAAACCATATTGATGATCGCTGATAATGTTGAAGCCTTCCAGGTACTTTAGAAGATGTTGGTTAATAGCTTTCTCCATTACTTTTGATATAACTGAAAGCAATGCGACTGGTCGATAGTTGTTAGGCAGGGTTCTCTTACCTTTCTTTGGAATAGGCTGGACTCGCGCCGTCTTCCAGCAAGATGGAAATATTCCTTTTTTGTAGGATAAGTTGAAAAGTCTACAAAATACTGGTGTTAGTTCGTCGGCGCATCTCTTGAGAACTATAATAGGGTTAAATAATGAAAATTTAAAATAATCTACATAATATACAGGGTGTCCTAGAATATGTGGGCAATCTCCCGGGTTCAGATAGAACACTTAAAAATAACAGGAGAAAGTGTTCCTATAATTTTTTCTTCCTACGGCCTCCCCTACGGAAATACGGGCTCATAACGGACGTCCCTGGAAATGGTTGTTTTTTAAATAGTTTTTTAAGTACTAGGTGTAATTTAATATTTTTTTTAGTATAATGGTTACTAGATGAGTCTCATTAGAATTCGCCCTTTTAAACACATTTGGCTTATAAATATTTAAATATTTTTTTATCGAAAACAGTTCATTTTATCGACATTGATCAAGAGTTCCTTTAAGGTTTAGAGTATCCAAAAATATTATTGTCGTTACTTCATCATACAGGGTGTAAAAAGAGCATTTTTGTGTTACCTACGTCTATTCCGTCCCTGGCAAACTAAATAAGCCAAATGTGTTTAAAAGGGCGAATTTTAAGAAGTTGCCAATTCTATCATATATAACATTATAAGAGAAAAACACGTGTATGACGTGGCAGTACGTGGGATAATGTTAAGGGTTTTTACCTAAATATTTGCATATTCAAGTTTAAAAAAATATAGACTTTCTCTAGGACACCCGAGGAGTCACCAATTTCCAAAAACACAAACAATTTTAAAATCTATATTCCCTTTTTTCGGTAAAAAATATGATTGTAGCGAGTTCACCATAAAGTTATAAATAAATTAAAAAGCATTCTTGGCATTCTTTAGCAACTTTACAGTTTCGTCGAAACTTTTAAGCCGGGTGAAGTTAAGAAATACATAAAATCTATGCATAAACAACGTGCCTAGTATACTCGTAATAAATTAGCTTACAGAGATGTGTTTGAAGGTCCTATAATTTAATGTCGCAGAAATAAGACTTGCACGTCTCAACTAACTTCAAGATAAAGTTACAATTGTGTATAACTTCCGAGATTTGCGCAGTTTAGACAAGCACGAACAGATTAGAGGTTTTGCAAAACTCGGAGGAATAAATCTAAATCTTATTAGATTATTACATTAGATTGTTACTTTGTGCGTATTTTTTCCGAAATGCATTTTTAACTACCAAGTACTTTATCGACCTATGAACAAGACCCCAACCACATATATATAACTATTATATTGCTAATGCCATCTGCAATTATGTCTCCGCTATGGGCTTCGAAGGGGGCGCAGTTCGGAAATTTCCTTGTGAAAGTAAACATTCGACACAGCCGGATTTCAACTTTTTTAATGTAAATTTCATTGGTTAGGTAGGAAAAATATTGCAAACAAAATTTCGATTAGTTCGAATTAAGACGGCTTTACATGCATACGATTTCTGACGATATGATGATCCGACGATGCCCTGATTGGTGTAAACTTTTGGTGCCAAATTCCGTCCGAATATTTGTAACAATCGACACGATGATCTTTATTTTAACTTTCATCCGTCGTCGTATGTTCCTTAACCTCACTTTTTTCTAAACCAAAAATTAAGATTGAATGACTATAGTGACTATTTTGGAAATTATTATCAGCTACTAATGCACCAAATTAAAAATACATTAATTTTAAGGTTAGGTAGTGACCACATATATATTATATTGTATACGAGTGACACTCTGTTCTTTTCTTATAAGCTTTTTAGTGAAATTCGGTTCGGAAGATCGGATAATGTGAAGCAAAATATTTTCGTATATATGAACTTACCTGAAATACTATATACCTGGTATTCATCCACGACTTTTGCAAAAAAGCACCATGCACTTGTGTCCTTTCATCTTAAACAAAACAAGCCACTAACCTATCAAACAGCGAATCACCACAAATTAAAAACGCCTTCACAAAAATTATTGTTAGGTAATGAAAGTTTATAAGCACTAATGTACCGACAACAATGTGGATGAACCACTTTTTATTCTGTAATTTGAAAAAGCATCCAGAACCAAAGATGGCGACGAATAACAACAAACAAATAATGTTGTGCCGGCTCTGACGCGATCGATAAAATTTCCACCCTACTGTGCAAACTCAATAGTACCACGCCATCTTCCATAGCGGGGACACTTTTTGTATTTTGGAACGTTCGTATTGTCAATATAATGGTTATATGTGACTCCAACGTCGTCGAAGGGTTTCGGTAGAATCTCGAGTAGATTTTCAAGATGATCATACAGGAATATACAGTGAGTCCCAGAAGAAATGTCTAAATTCATTTAAAATTCAGCGGTAAGTTTTTTCAAAAACCGCTCGTACCCGTCGATTTTGATTTTTTTATTTATTTTTTTTTTGTGGTAATTTCATGTATACAGGGTAGCTCAAAAATAAGTTACGACCATCAACTTCATTTTTTCAAATGAAAACATATATTTTTTATTTCATATTTGAATTTTGCATTGAATTCTAACCATGTTTCATGTACCATGTCCTATACATAAACTCAACAGTTATTGAAAAAATTAGGATTGAATTTACGGAATCCAACGATCTATCAAATCTTCTGGCAATATGGCATTTTGGGCTCCATAATAAGTAAGAGTGTACTGTCTCACTATCACCGTTTATTTCCATAGAAACTGTATATAGGTACTATACAGTGCGGTTCCCCTGCTAAGTTTGGCCCTGCTAATTTATTTTTTACAAAATTTGGTTATGTTTTAAGAATTGCATAGTTATTATTTTTTTAATACCTTTTATTTCATTTACTGTCTTAGAAAAATAAATACAAGTTATAGTAGGAATCAGAGAACTACACTATATTACATATTTCATTGTACTTAAATTCAAAATGGCGGATGGGCGCCATCTTGAGTAAAAAAATTGCATAGGAAGTTGAGTTTTGTGATACATCATTTTAAAGGTCCTATCGAGTACTCTACGCTCCCAGAATATTGTGTCTCTATTCGTACCCAAAACAAAATGGCGGCTTTTTAATAAATAAGGTGTCCACTGTACCCGTTATAGCACCGTTTTTCGGTTCTGCTGTGAACTAATTTACTTCAATCTGCTTGTAATGTGATTTCAAATTTGCGTGATATTACCCTGCGTTGTGTTGTAAAACATCTATTTTTCGCAGTAATTTTGACTCAAATTATTGAAAGAATTGTTTAAGAAGGTATGACAATGAAAAAGTGTTAAAATTACAATATTTGATTTGTTTATATATCTCGCAGGGTCTTCCATGTGCTTGTTCGGGTTTGACATAAGGTAACTTACGTACTTTTTTTAATTCAAATTGCCATTTATGGTTTTTTTCTGATATTTAATAAGTAATTTCCATAACACCCGTATAATTATTGTATAAAAATTTTATGCCTAATTTGTAAAAATATACATATTACAGAATGTTAGTTCATATCTCCAATAGGTGCACTTTTTACTGTATTATTTAGTCATTCCTCTTAACATATGGTCACTCTTCGAGTGTATTTTCTTCTGCATCTGAGTTGATTCCACCTAGATGGCGTGAGCGTATATTAAGCACCGATTGTTAGTAACCTTTCGGGTTGAATTCGCAGTTTTGTTGTTCGAATTAATTCATGTTGCGTCTCTAAAGAAATTTCAAATTATTTATTTAATCCATTTATTTTTCGATTTCTGCCATACCCCACCTTACCCTATTTTCCTTTCAATGGACTTTTTGTTGGCAGATTCAATTTTATCTTAAACAAAAAGCTAACCCAACGGAATAAAATCACGTTTTGTTATTGTCCGACGTTGTATTGTTTTAAAATAAATGCCCTCACGTTTTCCTAAAATTACTGCACAACTATGATGGCTGCATGTAATAATTAGTCTTAAATTAATCAGCAGAATGCAGAATAATTTTATTAAACATGGTACGAGGTTAGATTTAAAGGGAATCCGAATAGCTATTCTGGAAGGAATAGAGACGTCGCTAGAATTTTAAATTAATGTACTGGCATTTTACATTGTTATAATGGTGCACTAAGCAATCCTTTGGCATTGTCTAGTGCAGATATCTTGGCCGAACTTTTTAATGTAATCTGTTTCTCTGACTGATTTATTTAACAAGTAAGTGTAAGAAAATGCAAAAACAACTATTTTTGACTGGTATAAGAATACATAGCATCTTGTAACTCCTTAATATAATTTGGTATTTTATTAAATAATTTTTTCCGGCATATACCCGATATCTTTCAACTTTTGTCAAATTATGATTATCGATAGCAAAGAGAGGACCCCTCTCTTGTGGTAACTATGATAGTCCGAATTCCTTAAAAGCATACTCGCATTTTGTTTCACAAACAATAAAGTTTTGAAAATGTATATGCATGGAAAGGTTTTAATCTTATGTGCAATAAATTATTTGTTTACAGCTCGCCCTAAGGTCTAAACTAAAAATACAACGAATTGCCTTTTCCTGGGGAAAAAAGGCTCTCTCCCACTCCACACTTGCTCCCGAAAGTTGAGCTTAGAAAATCTTACCGAAATGTGCTGCTTGATAGTGTGATCGCTCGAAGTAAAAAACTGCTCGTATATTCGAACAGTTTCTCGCACGATAGGAAATACTACTCTATACTCGGAGACCACAATTGTAGGCAGTGATTCATCTATGACAAAATGAAACGACAACTGCATTTGAGCGAGAAGGAAATAGACTTCCAGTGGCGCGTAAAATTAAAAATTAATTTATAAAGTTATTATTGAAAATTCGCAACATTTCAGGTAATTACTGAATTCTCTTAGCGATATTTTTGGCAATGAGTTGTCCTTTCTTATTTCCGACATAATTTTTTTGTATGTGGGAATTTCATTCTTAAAATAAAAACCGTACTTTTCGAGACGAATTGCATATTTTGTCGCAAATCAAGTCGCATAATCAAGTACGATTTTTTCGGCCTACATGATTCTGAACTTTGGAGTTATTCTTGTTCTTCTTATTTTTTAAAGTCCTGAGTACTTTACTAGCCCAGGGGTCGGCAACCTTTTGAGACGGAAGAGCCAAAAGTTATAATTTACACTATTTTTCAGTTTTTAAAGAGCCACTAACGGCCGCAATTTGATATCGAAAGAGACACAACTTGACATCGAAAGAGCCGCATGCGGCTCGCGAGCCGTAGTTTGTCGACCCCTGGTCACAGCCCAAGCACTGGTGAAGACGCCAAATTGTCTTGCGTCGAAAACGAATTAAAACCTACATAGAAACATCCGACGACGGCGTCATTCGAGAGCTTTCGACGGACTGACGACGGTAACGACGCGTGTCACGGGGGAGGGGTGCGGTGAAAAGTGAGTACAAGTGGCTGAGAGATAGAATCGGTGCCTAATCCTCGTTAATCGATTCAGAACGAATTTTTAATGTTTTTTTTTTCGATGAAATAAATAATATTTGTGTATGGATCTAAAGAGCCGCAGCTTCGCATCCAAAGAGCCGCAGGTTGCCGACCCCTGTACTAACCGATACTTTCGTTAAAACATCAACATCAACATCTAGCACAGATAAATCCGAATTTCGGGTCCGAACACCTTCATACACAGATTTTATCATGTCTTGTTCCCTCTGTGTGAAATTAGGTCGTCTTTTTTTAAAGGTGGACCGCTAGTTGATGCAGTAGTTTGCATTTTTACCACTAGCACAAATAACACTATTAGTCAATAATAGGAAAACAGCAACAACAATAATTATATACAGTAACAACTATCCACAATAACAACAACAATACTGAGCAACAACAATACTCAGCAAACAACAATACTCAACAACAACAACAACAACAACAACAACAATACACAATAACAATATACCCGAATTCAAATTATCTATGAAAATACAGTAAAACCAGCTTGTTACGCCTCTCTCAACAGTTTGCAACTGATACAATAATATCAAACACTGTTGCCATGTGTATGCTATATTTAAACGTTTGCTCGCTGATCAGTTCTCCGTGCAAATCCTATTACTATAAATAATATAAAGCTCGAGAAAACTGCAGTTTGGCTACACCGTACGTTTGCGACCAAATAAATAAGGGCGAGGAAGCGGCATTTTAAGTAATTTTAAACAGACAATAGCGGGTAAACGTACAAGATATTATCAGCCGCATTTGCTGCATTGTTGTTCGGACTATGAAATGAGTCACAGTCTACAATTTTGGACTTCGAGTATAGTTATAAATTCAAGCAAAAAATCGAAAATAATCGCTTCTCACTTGATACCCGATCTTCGCGATGCTGCGTATCACCATCCATCTGTTGATTGGCGCTCAGAAGGCTGACAATACATTGTTAAGATGAGAATCCCAAACAATCCCAAATTAGCAGTCAGAGCCATCTAAGGTGCAACAATTCAATTAAGAAATAGCTTCTTGGCAGGTTAGAAAGAGATTAGAGTCATCAGCTGATCTATATTTATTTTCGTGAAGTTTTAACCGTTAATAATAAAGTTGTTTAGTTAATTTATTGATATTTAGATTATCTGACATGTTGATTGGGGTAAAAAGCAAGTTTTAGGAATATCTGTGACAAAAAATTGAAAATTGGTCCGATTTGGAATTGGCATTATTAATCTTACAAAATTGTTAACTTTACGAATCTATTTTTAGATTATAGAAGAATTAAGTATATTTGGCTAAATCTTCACATAGTGCCTGCTTGGCAACCTGTGATTAAATGCAGCTCTTAAAGCCACATAAACGAGAAAGTGCATACAAAAAAGTATGCCAAATCCCTTAGTGGATTCATCGCGGGTTTTGTTTTGACTGGCTAGCCAGCGGCGATTGTAAATTTTTAAAAAATTTAAGTATATAATTTTTTTAAAAATTACAATCAACCTTAATCTTCTTCTTCCTTAATAAAAACTCTAGACTAAACTTCTAAAACTTACAAAAACAACCCCTGGTGTTTCATCAACACATTCTTCTTAGTCATAAAAATTTGAAGTGATTAATCGCTCGAGCGATTCAATCGATTATTAAAATTGCTCGAGTATCAAGTGCTCGATTCTTAAAATCATCGGTTTCTCCCAACACTAGTTCTTAGGAAACTTTTGTTCCTAAAATCGAGATTTTAATATTGTTACGTTATCGTGATTTTATCGATCCGAATACCTCAAAATTATTTTTTACTATTCTTACAAGCCAAATTGAGTAACATATATGAATAGTTTTATATTGAGCTGTGTTCGACTGATTATACCTTTTATTAGCTTGCTTCAAGCAATAACATAATAATTATCGACTTAATAGATGCTATAAAAATCTACAGGGTATCGTAATCATACGACAGGATAAATTATTAACTCATGGTCATTTTGAAACATACACAGTGACCGAAAAAAAGTTGACCACACATAATTCCAACTAACTCAAAGTGGACAACATCAAAGAGTTTTCGAAATTTCCTTTCATACTGTTAATAATAACCTTAAAGTTCTACCGATAAAGTTTAATTTATCAATGCCGTAACTTTTTGATATTCCTTTAGTGGGCAGTAGGACCAAGTGCGGATTCAAGGGGGACCTCCCCCCCCCAATAAACAATTTAAAATGAAATATACCATATATACCGGGTTGACTAACGCGACAGGATATTACTTATTTACAACCACGCATGTAATAATGACATTTCATCTACCTAGGTGGAAAGTTGCCCTTTTTTTTACTTTTACTTTCCACCCGGGTGGAAAGTAAATTATTTTTTTGTAATTTTTTTAAAAATCGATACCTCAAAATAATATACGAACACATTTTTTTAAAAATGCTAATAGCTTTTGCTACCCACCCTAATTGATAGGGTGGTCCTCAGCATTGAATATTGTGACAAAATCTTTGATATCTTCTTTGTCTTGGCATTTTCACTGAAATAAGCTAGTAGCGTCGACTCAGAATCGGAATTTTGAACTTTGTTTCCCTTGCACCATTCTTTGAAATAGTTATATGCCTTGCCACATCTCGGGCGGCTTTTAGTTGGCAAGAGATCTTATTCTACTATTTTTGCTGCTTCTCGAATTTCTGGTGGAGTAGCAGCAAAATCAAATTTCTCATCTGATTTCGCATTTTTCTGTTGTTAAAATAATATATTGTTTAGTGACATGCATGGAAAACATAGTCAAAAAATGATATTTGCCATCTTGATGTGTATTATTTTACCTACGCTATTTTACCACCTGCGGTTATTTGAAATTTCTGTCTAATATTTCAATGGAAAAGTCAAAATGACATTTATCTTTTATTAATAATTTTAATTCAATATAATAAGAAGTGGATCTTAGATGTGGTTGTAAATAAAATAGTATACAAACCTCGGTGAAAAGTTTCATTATTGTCTCAAGATTTAGCTACCGACTCTCTCGACTCGAATGAAACATTTTCCATCTCGGTACGTAATACAGTGCAACCTCGATAATCCGGATTAACTAAAACCGCGCCCATCCGGATTAGTACATAATCCGGATTATTGAAGCGAGACAGTTTTTTTTATTGAGAAGCGAAACATTTAATACAAAATATCTAGAAAATAGTACATAAACAAAAATTATTTAAAACAGAAGCATACTTATTAAATTTTATATTATTTTGTGAAGTAATTTGTAATTTTTGTTTTTGCTTGAATTACCGAGTTCTATCAAATCCTCATCATAAAGTAGACAATGCAGTTAAAATGTTTGTCCGGATTATTGAAGAATCCGGTGTAACGAAGGTTCGGATTATCGAGGTTGCACTGTATACTATTTCGTCACTTTTCCTTGTATGACCCGCCTCCCCCAAAACCAAGTTTGACCCTCTCCCCGTCCTAAACCGAAGATCTGAATCCGCCCTTGAGTAGGACTGACTGTATAAATATTGTCTTTAGATAAATACAATTTGCAGTATTAACTTATGTTCGTACAATTAACAGTTAGATGTGAAAAACCTGTGCTAATGTTAATTTTCTAGGACATTCCATTAGGAAGATAGTAAAACATCATTTTATACTCTATCGTAACTTGTAGGCAGTTAAACCTAATAATGCAAGGGAACATTAGCAATAAAAGGTGTAATTATTCGTGTTTGTATAGTTATCCAGCTAATTCTTCATTAGTTAACTTTAAATTTATTTGCGAAGAACTATAAAGTTACAGAATGTGCAAGAAAGCCTATTATAATTTTGCGGATGTATAAATTTAATATATTTATGAAAACTGTGAACATTTTTACTCAATTTGCTGTACAAGACGTAATATTTTGTTACGACGTTCACATTTACATGTCAAGAGCAGAGTGGAATACTGTTACTTACACAGCAATGCAGTAAAACATTTTCATGGAAAATTACCATAATCTCCATAGATAATATTGCCGTCATAAGCCAAAAGGCGTATCTCAAATTCTTGTTGTGTTTTTGTTTTTCAGCAGAGGCTTTTTCTTTGTATTTCTCAAGGAATGCAAGTTAGAATGGTTAGTTAAAGTTAACATTTAATCAGCCGATACTTGGTAAAAATCCATAACTAATAATACCGGTGGTTACAAAGAGGAACTAAAGTTTGAATTTTCACTATAGTATAGTCGCGTTCTTTATTTATGTCAGATCTAGGAGTGCCAGCCCGAAACTTTCCCAGGGATTCCGGGATAAGTATTATATAATCCCGGGATCCTGGGACTAATCCAAAAAAAAAATTAACATGAAATGTTAAAGATGAGTTTATTTGTGATTACCAAATACATAAAATAGAAATCATATCTTCCGTTAACAAAATGAAAAAGATTTCTACAATAAGAAATTAAAAAAATTATCTCACAGGTCCCATCCATTCATAAATCTCTTGGAAAGTGAAGCTGTGATTGTGTGAAATGTTATTGAAAATCAGTAATGGGTGGAAGATAGAACTACATGTTTGTTGGCTGAATGGCAACAATGTGGAAGTGTGGTTATATCAGATGGTTAAATATTAAAACATAATCATACTTACCGATGAAAAGATAAATCCTTATTTAAATGATCCACTATTTTACAAACTACACATGAATGCACCATGATTGTTTATAATAAAGACGATTTTTCACCAATAATCACACATAAACACAAATCAACCAAAATATATAAACGATCCTTGCGATCACACCGGCAACGTTGTAGTGTTTACGAGTTTAATATTCATTCAGATTTTGGCTTCTGGCACATGTTACACGTAGTAAAATAGAAATAGATGTTGCCAGAGTGCAGTTGGATTAGGTCAAGATTCGTTTGATACTTTTAAGTATAATATCATTTTTTAAAGGAATCTCTCATCGCCTTTTCACAGTTTATATTAAAGTTATTGGGAAATAAATGTATTTTAAGAGCAATTGCGGATTAACCTTAAACCAGTTGTAATTGTCAAATTAACAAATTTTGAATTGGGATTTTGCAAGATACGTTTGCGATAAATATGTCAATCTGGCTATGCTGCAATAATGACTGAAAGAGGTGGGAAATGCTGTTTGTATTCGTTGCGTAGGCTAAAAATGTACCTTTTTCTATCTGTAGTTTGCAATATAGTTGGTGCATCTAGTGTTTCTTCACCTAAACTTGATCCTAACTTATTGCAACCATAACCAACCTGCAGACGAGAAGCAGGTTTCTGTTTCTATACTCAAACCCTCAGAGTAAATAAAATTAATCTCTCAGAAGTAAATTTGAGTAAAATGAAATTTAACTTAAAAAAAAATTGTTTCAAGTTTTCCGTATCTTAAAGTGCATAAAATAGTATATAAACAACGTGACTAAAATGTATTTTTGGTTTATAAGTTTATTAGAAGCTCGAGAAAAATGTTTCGACTTAATTAATTCTATTTTTTAGTGATCTCTGAAAATCTGCTCTAAAAAATGACATTATTTTGTAAATTCATTTATTGTATTAGAATCAATTTGTTCATTAAGGAGTATATTGGAAATTTATGTTTATTTTACTTCCATGGATTCTATCAAATTTAGATTTATGATCCATTATGCCAAATTAGGATCAAAATTATGTTGATTTTCAACACTAACATATCAAAAGTGATATGTCAGTTGTCTTATTACATATTAACATACCCAAGAATCAAATTCGTGTACCGAATAATAATAGACTGCAGGCGTATTCAAAACCAAAAAAAATCTCAATCGATCGATGTCATCATTTCTTTTTCTTACCACAAAATGTATACGTTATTGGACTTTCTCTACTTACCCTTTATGTTCTTCATCAATTACCTTTTACCAATAGGCAATTGATTTATATCCGAGTACGTATTTCATTTACATCAATAACAAAAGTAATGTTTTACAAATAAACGTTACTTCAAGCTGTTTTCCTGGCAGTGAAATATTGTTTTAATATCAGGATATTTTAATTTCAATTATACAATTTGTTGTTTTATTGTAATTCATTTGTAAATTTAAAATTTGTTATTTAATTTCTGTTATTGGGTAATCAATTTATTATATCAATTATTTCTGTCTGAACGGGATGTAACGATAATAAAATAAATTAGGATATAAATGGTTTTTTTTTAAATATAGTTGATGCTAATTATTTTATTTCGGGATATTAAATAGTAAATGTTTACACAACATCCTAACTAAAAATCTACTCCACTGGCTTAATAACAATGCTTAAAAAATGGTAATCATTCCATATACCGGGTCCGCAAGCGAAGCGGGAACAAAAAAAATTGATTAAGAAAAAATTAAATTAAATGAATAAAAGTAGCAAAAATGTAGGCTTTTAAAATTTATATCGAAAAAACTAAAATACGGTAAACTCTAAGAGTAAAAGGAAGCTATTTTGAACATTTACTTTAGTTTACAATTATTAGTCTAGTCGCCTATAACAAAATTTCCAATAAAAAGTTTATTTAAACAACATAATTTATGATATTTACAATTATTTCGAAAACGGCTGGATATAACTTATATCCTTGTATTATAAAAAAAATTGTCTATGAATTCTACGTCAAATAGCCAAATAATATACAGGGTGTTCAATTTGAAAAACTTGAGAAAAATTATTTTAAAATGTGGCATTTTTGAAAGCTTATTATGAACACCCTGTATAAAATAGATAAACGCAATTAGATTCATAGTATGTCTAGCTAGACCCCTTGTCATAAATTTCATCAAATGCCGTGGTTCAAAAAAAATTGTTCTGGATTGTTTTTTTAATTATTTTTTTTTTCTTCTCCGAGACTACGAAACCAAATTAAATAAAATTTGAGGCATTTATAAACGAAACTAATACGAACCTAAATATGCAATAAAATACTGGGTGTCCCATTTAAAAAAATATAACTTTATGCTGTCGCACATTTTTGGGCCACCCTGTATAATGTAAAATATTTTTAAAACATACCGCTTTTAATCCAAGACCTCAAGCTGCTTTAGTATTGTTGATAAGTTCTTCGATAATGATTTAATCTTCCGTCCCCGCTTCGTTTTTTACGAAACCGGTATGTTTCGAAGGCATAATAGTACATTACGTATCAAGGGCCGAAAAGAGGCTTTTACCGACGAGATGCGGAGAAGCCGTAGAGTCCGGAAAAGCGTCCGACGGCCCGAGATATGTACCGTATTTTTTTTTACAAGTGCTCCGAAGCTTTGATGCCAAACAAATAAAGAAATTCTTCAGACATTTTTCCTGTCTACATGACATGAAAACACTCGCGCATGGAGAATATAAATATCTATTTATTATTTTTGACAAATAGGCTCGGTGGCCTAGTGGTTATAGCATACGCCTTGTGATCCGAGAGTCGCTGGTTCAAATCCCGCACTCGGCATCTCTGGTTTTATTTATTTTTTACAAGTGCCCGAGTCTTTGAGGCCATATAAATTAAGAAATTCTTCAGACATTTTTCTAAAACATCTTTGAAAAATTAACTGCCAATTTAATTTATATATAAACCCGAACAAACCCGCTATTTATTATCGCTTGTAGTATGGCTCGGTGGGTAGAGTGTCCGCCGGGCGATCTGAGGGTCGCGGGTTCAAATCCCGCACGGACAATTCTGGTTTTATTTATTCATGAGCACATGGTGACTCGAAGCGGGCGGGAACCGCTTCGATACTTTTCCGCCCGCTCTCTTGGAAAACGCCACTTTCGGTGAAGAGAACATGCATGAAAAGAGGCACTTTCGGTTCACATGTAAAAAAAACTTTCTTTCATCTTCAGTGGAATTTTAACTGAGGGAACTTGTAACTTTAATTATAATTGCAAAAAGTGAGATAACCATTTCATAATCATAACAAAATTGTGCATAATGCAATTTTAAAAAAAAAACTATAATAGTTTGATAATAAATTTGTTAACCCTTAGTTAACTTAATTTTTTCATTTACTGCTACAACTCGTAAGAAATCTCTGTTTTCTCATGTTTCATTTGATCATAATCAACATGTACCTTTTAAGCATAATTTTGTTATGATGACTAAATGGCTTTCCCTCATTTGTGCAGTAATAACTCTCTCAGTTAAAATTCAACTGAGGTATGGAATGATTGCAATTAGTTGAGCAGATTTTGCGTTTCTTTCCCCATTCATCTTTTCACTCCACTTCGAGGTGGACTTCTTAAAAAAACTATTATTACCGTACCAAGGTATAATAAGGCCTATCAACGATTTAGACAATGTTTAAATTTGTGTTCGTTTGTGGTAAAAGTTGTTATTCTAAGCGTGTAATTTGTATTGATTACGAAGTACCGTATGTATAATTTGTGATTGTGTTTTTTGATTTTTTATGTTTAACTTAAAATCTGGTATATTAAAGAAAATTTATTTTTAAACATTTCCACTTGTCAAGAATAATCGTAAACATTGAATTTTATACCTAATGTGTAGTTTTAAGCGTTTGCACTTAATGTATCGTGTATTAGATACACTTGGGTGGTCCTTAATGACATTTTAACGTGATGGTGCACATATGGCTTATATCCTATTTTTTTATGATCACGCACAAGCACTATAGGAATAATCCTTTAAGGCACTCTGGGAGTGGTGCGTGTGCGAATAAAGCGATTCACGTTGCTTTCGAATCGTTGGAGGCTATATTCGTTGGGGAAAACGACCTCGTGAAGGTCATTCCATACGGATGAAGTCCTCCAGATGGAAGAATTCTTAAATAATGAAGTTCGAGGAGTACTAAGCTTAACCACATATGGATGGGCGGCAATGGTTCGTCGCGTATTTCTGCTATTCGCCGCTCTGGGCGGAATTAAGAGGGCAAGGTCAGCCGAGCACTGTCCATGAAAATACCTGTCAAAGGGAGTCAAATCCCCAACCTGTCTTCGATGTTCTAGGCTGTCGAGGTTCTTCGTCTGCTCGTGATCTCCCATCAGACGAATGGCCCTCCTTTCGATGGAATCGAGTAGCCGAAGAGGACCTATGTTTGGGTGCGGAGCTCCACATATGAGAGCAGTAGTGAGGGTCGAAGCTGGACTTTGTATAGTGTCAAAAGTTGTTGAGGTGTCTACAACTTTTTGGTTCGGAAGAGTACACCAAGTTTCTTAGAAGCTATCTTGGCGATGGTTATGCCAAGACATAT
The DNA here is from genome assembly GCA_963991005.1 of Barypeithes pellucidus. Lineage (NCBI taxonomy): Eukaryota > Metazoa > Arthropoda > Insecta > Coleoptera > Curculionidae > Barypeithes > Barypeithes pellucidus. The sequence continues at coordinate 16,272,009 of OZ022562.1, read as the reverse complement.
TTTCTCCCAGATTGACGCCCATCAAATTAATAGACGAAGCCAGTGGAATTGCGTGTCCTGCCATGACTATATCCGGTTCTGTACTGTTAACATTTTTAGAGAAAGCTGCTGCTTGTGTTTTCTTAGCGTTAAATTTGACTTGGTTACTGTCACCCTAAGCCAAAATTGTATCCAGATCTTTGTTGAGGCGTGATACTTCATGCTGTTTGCGAATACGTGCGTCGGCAGCCGATGTTTGTGCATTCAATGAGCTTTACTTATACCTACGTATAATCGGTGGGTAATGTATATCAGCCATATTGTATTTTTATAATTATCTACGTAAAAACAGGCCTTGCAAAAAATTAATTTCCCAAAAGAAATCAGCATGGATTCTATTAAATAGCTAACTCAATTTTTCTCTCCAGGGCAGTAGTTGTTTTTTTGGGTCTGGAAAATACGGGTTCCTAATTGAAGGATAGTGATTGTCGTCAAGTTTCTATCTCTAAAAGTATAGGAAAATTTACGAGGCCTTAATGCGAACAGGTAAACAATTTTATCATAAATATTATTAAATTTCCCCGAAATTACCGAACGCTTCCTCAACAAGTCCCTTCCAAAGCAACAACCCGAAATGTGTTTTATCTATATACGTCTTAGAGGTTTTCAAAAGCCCGCAGGTATTTTGCCAAGCCCTTTCGGTGTTATTTATAAGAGAATCTTCTACAAAGGGCTTCCGATTCTGAGCCATGTAAATCTTCGAAGCCGTATTACACAGGAGAAAGGCTCTTAAGTTAGCGATGCCTTTCAAGTGGCTAAATTACGTCAATCATCTTGACATGATGAATTTGTTGTTGAACATTATTTTGCCTGTAATTTATTTACTTTTTTTTGTTAGACATAATATATCGATTGTGTTGTACCTTATTTAGGTCGATATGCATGCATGTTGATAATTAATTAAATTATACAGGGTGTCAATTTTAAAAATTATCACCGTTAATAGCTATAATATTAAAATCGGTAAGTACACTTCAATTTTATTGTGAATTCTAAAGAATACTTACAGCTATCGTGGCTTAGCTCCCTGGAAGGAGCAGATATTACCCTTAACATCTTAAATGGGAACAGGGGCACATGGCAAGGAAAATATTGTCACTGGCACTAATTTTCATTTTGTCAATGTTAAAATTTAATTTACTGGTGTTCGCTATATTCTGTATTCAAACTAGTCTTCAAGAAGTTAAATAATATATTGTACAACAAGTGAGAAAAATTACATATTTCTCCCGAGCGCAGAAGTTTGTTCAATCAAATCAAACGAGGGACAAATGTGTCATATTCTCACCTGTCGTACACTGTACTTTTTCTACGGATGCATTCTTTTTACGTGTTTAAAACGAGGTTCAGAATTAAAATACATAATACATATTACATTAACTCATTTCTATATTTTACTTAACATTGTAATTAACAGTTATATTTGAACAATTTTGGAATGTAATTTTTGGTGGATCGTTTCGCTTCAATACATTTTCGGTAGTTGAAATATTAACTGAGGTCGAAGTTGATGGGAAACGCGCTGAGCTTCCACAGCATTCATGTATTCAGGTTCTAGTTGCGCTGGATACTGAATCGATTCTACTATAAGTTTTGATATTTTCATTTTGTTAGCCATGGAGTTATCTATTTAGGATTCAGCAACATTGCTGGATTTCCAACCCCCATGGCGTTTTAGAGTTAAAAGATCTGCTCCTGCATTAACTAAAAAACAGTGGCCAGTATATAATTCCGGATTCGGTAATTGCAAAAATTTTGCTATATCTTTCGCCATGGTGCCAAATTTATTTATTCCCACGGGCTGTTTTGTACATTTGCCATTTTGGTAATTAAAAAAAAGCGTGTCTCATCCGTGCATGGTCGATGCTTTGCATATTTTTTGTAAAATTGGTGGTAGAATTCTCCTGTGACTGTGAAAGTTTTAGGAACTTTGGCTTTAGTATCGGGTCATTTTATTAAAAGAGCCGAATTGAAATCTTCCATGTCATCAATTTTTAATTCTCGAAGTTCATCACAACGGCATGCCCCTGTAAGGCCAATAGCTAAAGCAGCCTGAAATTAAAACCAAAAATGCAATCTTCCATAAGATTTTTTTCTTAAACATACCTTTACCAGCAAATAGTTTTCATCAGGTGCATCTTTTAGAAATTGTTGAATTTCTTCAGGAGTTAAGGTTTTTGGCTGTTTTGGAACATATCTTTCCGATTTTCGTTTAAAAAATGCGAGTAGTTTTACGTATTTTGATATATCAAAAATATGGTACTCTTCAGCATCGAGTACTGGGACCATAATGTGGATGGTTTTAATTTTCTTGATAATTCTTCAAAAGAAACTAACAAAGTATTTGTATAAAAATCCACAATATAGTATTGTCCAACATTTAGAAAACCCGTTTGGCAAAGTTGACAGCAATAATAATTGTGCAGTGTTTCGGTTGTGTTGTTATGGAAACGCCGGCAAATGTTTTCATGGGCTACGGAAGGGCTGCCTTGGGTTATTATAATAACCGTGAGAAATTATTTCTCACTATAATGGCGGATATTTTTCACTGCATGACAAATTCTCCGTTTTGAACGTATGGAAGCGATGAGAGAAGTGGAACATTCCATAGCATCTGTAGAAAAAGTGCAGTTTTTCTATAAAATGTACACGGTAGCCAATATTCAGTCACTTCAGAAATTACATGGAGTTTCCTATGTTTAAGTTAACGATGCAGCCATCACCCGGTATGCTTTATTCAGGTATTTAAATACCTAGTAGATACTATCGAAATGGTTCATTTTACTTTGTCATATTTCAGCATTTGGATGCTTTCGTTACGATCGTTTCTGCTGAAACTATACGAGTGTCTCTATCAAACTTCTTTTATTTCCCTAATCATATTATTATTATCGTCCCATGTCCGTTAGAACCCTTAAAGACGTTAATAAAATAAATCAATTTTATTACCGCTAAAGGATTATTATTCTAATAAAATTTAAATGGCATATAAACCGAAACATTAATTTTACAGGTATACCGGTAGTAACTTTAAAATGTGTTAACCTTAAATAAACTAAATTTATTAGTAGCTAGCTGAAGCAATACCTGCTACGACACTGAAAAAAATAATACTTGCACCAATCAAAAATTATTTAACTAAGTAAAATTTTTTTTTATATATAAAGACATGTCAGCTTTTATTCAGAACTTGAAAATGTAATTAATATGAATAAGAATATGTGGGCAATCTCCCGGATTTAGATAGAACACTTAAAAATAACAGGAGAAGTTCATATACATTTTTCTTCCTACGGCCTCGCCTACGGAGATACTGGCCCGTAACGGACATCTCTGGAAATCGTCGATTTTTAAATAATTTTTTAAGTACTACGTGTAGTTTAATAATTTTTTAGTATAATGTTTACTAGATGAGTCTCTTTGAAATACGCCCTTTTAAACACATTTGGTTTATTTAGTTTGACAGGGACGTACTAGACGTAACCCAAAAATGCTTTTTTTACATCCTGTATGATGAAGGAACGACAATAATATGTTTTTTGGATACTCTAAACCTTAAGCTGAAAAAAGGTACTCTTGATTCGATAAAATTAACTGTTTTCAAAAAAAAAATATTTTTGTTCATACATTAAATGCATGTCGGTATATTCAGTATACGTAAATTCTACAAAGTTAGTAACTAACAACACTACCATAAACTGACACTGACGTAAATATTATTATTTAAATCGGTACATGTGAAAAATACCATAGCAACAATGAGGGAATTTTATGAATATGATAGAACAACCAATGCAAAAAACCATATTGAACAAAAATATTTTTTTTTAAAAACAGTTCATTTTATCGACATTGATCAAGAGTATCTTTTTTCAGCTTAAGGTTTTGAGTATTTAAAAGAATAATTATTGTCGTTCGTTCATCATACAGGGTAATAAAAAAAAACATTTTTGTGTTACGTCTAGTCCGTCCCTATCAAACGAAATAAGCCAAATGTGTTTAAAAGGGCGAATTTTAAGGATACTCATATAGTGTAAACATTATACTAAAATAATTATTAAAGTACATCTAGTACTTAAAAAATTATTTAAAAATCAACGATCTCCAGGGACATCCGTTATGGGCCCGTATCTCCGTAGGGGAGGCCGGAGGAAGATAAATGTATATGAACTTCTCCTGTTATTTTTAAGTGTTCCATTTGAACCCGGGATATTGCCCACATATTCTGGGACACCCTGTCCTGTCCTCACACTAAGACTGTATTAATTTCTGCTAATTTTTTTCCATGTTGAATTTTTTGACATAATTTTTCCCCATGGCTACAAATAAGAGACATATCAAAATAATAACGTATCTGCCATCTTTTAAAATATTAGCATTCATACAGTAAGCTTGAAGAACTTAGTATAAAATACGTACTGCTTAAAACAAGTATTTAGCATAATTAAATTAGGAATAATTTGTTTTGAGAAGGCACCTAATATTATTAAAATTAATACCATCTGGCTTAATATAAAATATTTAAGATTTCTTGATTCAAGAATAATTATAGACTTCCATTGAACACCAGCTACTTAATCAGAGTACAAAAATATCTTAATCATTTGTTTTAAAATTATTTTTCTTAATATAAGTTTTTCTTTCCAAAATGATTATATACTTAAATGATCTAAGAACATTTACTTAAACCAATTACCATATCACTTAAACAAAGTTAAGTATTGGCAAGAGAATACTATATGTTCTTGAAATATGAAATTTTTTTTCCGTGTAGTGCTTTGAAATTATATACTTTTCTGATCCATAAAATTCTATTCTTCTCTTTTATTGTTTTATGTTATATCCAATTTTACAGTATCCGACTATAACAAATTGAATTTAGTTGTTCTTATGTGTCAAACTAAATGATCCCAAAAACGATCAAATCTAAAAGTATAAATTAAGTTTTTCGTCATATTATTGTATTTTTTATAAGTGTAGTTAAGGAATAGAAGGGAAAGTTATATAGTGCCGTCAATATACTCTAATATTTTTTACTATAATGGTACTTTAAATTACTGTAAGTTAGGTAATGCTTCGTAAACATAACCTATAACATTGTTTTTTTTTCGTTACAGAATAAGACTTCTATTCTTAATATTAGTATGGACTTGCCTTACTCCGTCATTGGAAGACGACGACGTATTTACATTACCTCTGTCCTTTACACAAGGCGAAAGTCCAGATGGTAAGTTTTTTTCATTTATATTAAATAATCTGGTCGGTACTGCCATACTATACATAATTATTAAATTCAGCTAAAGGATGAAAATAATACTTTTTGAACCTAGGTCATCTCAAAAAGTCCTCACCGAAACAAAACGTAAAATTGTTGTAGTTTAAAAATAGGTTAATGCTTGATAGACGTATTTTTTGAACTGTCATTGTCTTTATGTATTTCTAACACAACGTACTTTAGATGTTTACCAGTTGAAACGTTGGGTTATAAATAAATAAATAAAGATAATGGAAGTCCAAAATACGTTTATCGCTCATGATACAGCATTGTCTCTAACCTTCAAACAAATAATATGTTAATGCATTGTAGAGGGCGGCCAATCCAGTCCTCAAAATGCTTGTATTGCCGAAAACACACAATTTTGTATGATAAGTAATTAAATGGTTTGCCGCTATTAAAGTTGGTTCGCAGCAAAAAACAGCCATTAAATCATTTTATTAGCATAAAAAGATTTTGCTTGCAATAAATAAAAATCGGACTGTAACACTTGTTCTGCAAAAAATGCTACAAACTGTCAACAATTTAACCGATATCAGTCCGCTTGTAATATCATGTGTTCGCTTAATTAACAGTCGAGCTTCGAAATGATTATTTGGTCAGCAAGATTGTACAATTAGTCAGTAGAAAAAAACATGTCTAGAAGCAGTTTACTTCAGAGGTTTGCATATTAAAGAATGGTTATCAATATAAATCATTGGATTGCGTTTGTTTTGAATAATCGGCAAAGATCGTTATTGTGGGCGGAACGAAAGCAGTCGCGTGATACGAGTAGCGAATTCCGTGCGTGTGTTTTCATTCCGTGTAGCAGTCAAGGCCCAAAAGCTGAAGCGGGGGCGGGTTTTCACTTGTCTTCCCAGGGCACTGTCACTATTTCACGTTTTATTGCTTTTTTTTTTGATGATCAAGATTCAATATTTTGCGTACCCGTTGATTGCTTACCAATATCTGATTAAAAGTGGATCGCTCATAGCAGCTTATATATTTAAGTTGCGTACCAAAATAATTTAGAGCACTCTAGTATGACATTAATTATTGACCGATTCAGAAATGTTTGCTGTCCATAAGTTGCTGACCAACTAGCCATTTTGGCTGACCGATTACATTTTTCTGTTCGCAAAAATAAGAATATTTTGCTAACCAGTTAAATGACGCCCATTTTGTATTAGTTATATTAAATTGCGAGAATAACAACAGACACGTACAGGAAGACATACATGAGGCGGTTTGTGAGACGAATATAGAATAAAATGAGTATGGGGCAACGTAATTTAAAAGTAATTAGCAATAAAGTTGGTTTTTTATTGTTTAATCGAATTTACCATGAAATGAAGATAATTATTTTTATATATATATAATTTTTTGCGACGAGCATGAAAGAAGCACCGGCCGCCAAGGTGATTCGATGAACCCCCGCTGTGTACGGCTATTTGAAACACTCCAAATATAACCAAATTTTCATCAAGACTGCAACTTTACATAAACGATACTTACAGATTTGAAATAATTTTAACATCAATAATATTTTAATATGAGTTGATTGAAGAAAGAATAAAAAAAAATTATTTTGATTCGAATTTTGCAAGTGAGAGAAGGGTGTCAGTAACATCAAAATTTGAAGCCTATGCTGTATTTTTGGTTTATTTAAATAATAATTGATGTATTAGCTTTGGGCGTTAAGAGTTAGTGCAACTAATGTTTAAATGAGATTTAATTTAGGACAAGTCTCTTGCACTTGCAGCTTATAGGTTTTGTTCAATATTTCTGCAAGTTCAAGACTAAGATCTGGGGGAAAATTTAATACCGATCCATATCCATGATATGAGTGGAGTACGTAGCCCGAAATGTCCATCCGTTTTGCGCTTAATAAATGATAGGTAACTCTAAACGTTCTCCTTATCTGCGCGTTTCACGTAAGACGTATTTTGATAACCCCCGTATAACCATAACAAACCCTTAAGTTTTATTTGGATTTAATTTAATCAGATTATTAAGTAGACGGCTATTTTTTGTAAATTTAATTTTGTCCGCACTTTTGAATTCTATCCAGAGGTGAATTCCCCACCCAGGAATTATTTATTTAGAGCCAATCTAACTTTCCTAATCATTTTAAATTTTGATGATGTATGATTGCTGGTCGACACTATCAGTTATGTCGCCAGTCTTAGTAATTAATGAAAAAGTCATCGCAACCGAAGACGTTCCTACTTAATGAGTTTTACGGACGCTTATCTTGGTGGATTGCGATGTCTCGTTGTTTATTGGTCAGGGATGCCAGGCATAATGCCATTGCCGACGTGACACGCACGTGTCAGTCGGTCTTGGGTGTGCCCACCATCCTTTCCACGCCAACTGGAAGCTAACAGCAGTCCACCAGAGCGCATGAAGAAATGAGGGCAAGCATTTTGTCTAAGAAGTAAATGACTGATTTTAATTTGAAGTATAGTTGTTTGAACGTAGGACGAGGCCTAACTTTTTGTTCAAACTATACTTTGTATTTTAGTATTGGCTCGGGCATGTCCAATAGATACAATAACAATGCAAGTTATTATATTGAACACCTTGCCTTTCTTTATCTATTTAATTTTATGTCCTTGTCTTTGAGGGTGAATTTAAGGGGTTGTCTTTGCGTATGTCGAGTAACGCGACCCGAAGTACTCGTAGTTAATTATGTACAATTTATATCAGAATTAACCTGAACTATCTTTCAATTGTTTCAACCAACCTATCATTCATCAGTCACGTACTCTGTTTAAATTTAGATTTATTTTCGTTATTTACAATATAAAATATACCTAAGCTAGCATTTTGTTCCCAACTAAAGGGATCTCAACTACCCTAATAATTTCAAAAAGAAAATTATAACTCGCGGTAGTGAATGCTAATACTAACTTAAGATATTTTAGCACTTACGTTTAATGTCACGATCGGGTAATTTTTTATTTCGAAAATTATTCTTGGCTTTTGGCACAAAGTCTTTATAGAATAATTTTCCTCGCACTTAAGATTTATTTATACTCATATCAAAAACGAGTGTTCGAAGGTCAATTTTAGGTATTATTTATACTCGCACCAAATACACGAGTGTTTGAAGACGAGTCAGCGTTATTTATACTCGCACTGAAATATACAGTGTTTGAAAATAAAATTTACTGAGAAAAAGATCCGCGGTTTGACTTTTCTCGGAATTTTCGGTGTAAACACTCTAAAACCTGTAGCCGAAAATACGGACTCCCCTTCTTACATAAAAATTAATAAAAAAAAACTAAATCGCGTTTGAGTTCGACTCTGGGAATCCCCCAATCGACGCTATACCGCGTACTTGAGATCCAAAGCTGACTAAAATTCCTGCCTCCTGCAGAATTTCTTTATCTGTCTGTTACATTGCGTCATCCTGACCAATTTAATCTACCGGTAACGCCATGCCCGTTGCGGCAAGAGAGATAAGGAACAAAATACTGCAAAACTGCACTGCAAAATTATATGCGGCCAGTCTGATTTTATATCAAAGACTCACATCCATCAAAAAATATTATTATTTATTTTTTAACTGAAAAAATATAATTTTACAACACGACGAACAGGACCGTACTTCGCCCTATTTTCTCGCATAAAAGAAGGTCATCACTGAAAAGCCACTTCTAGAATTAATTTTGATGTCTATTGTCCACGTATCGATAGATCTTTAATATCGTTACATCGCTACGACTGATTTCGGTTCTGGACTGTCGTCGTTGATTCATGTCATTGGTTGGCAAACAAACCGGCATCAATACCGGCGGGGTTGCCTATATGACGGCGACAACATTGTGCGCAAGACAAACGACGAGCAACCTTGGCAAATATTACCGGTAAACTGTGCGCACCAACCCATTTTTTCACTCATAAAATTTAACTTTTTACTTCCCACCCCACAAGTTGTACGTATCCATAGTTATAGGTCGGTGCCAAGACCCGATAAAACTTCCAGCATGCTTAACAGTCACTTTCTCGGCAAATAGTAAAAATAAGGTTTAAACTTTATTTTAATTCGTTTCGATAGGATTTTTTAGAACGTTCGCAGTGACCAGCACAATAAACATTGTAGGTTACGTCTCGCTTCTGCAATGTCTTACTGCGAGAGTCTTGCAGGTGTTCTTGCAGCATCTAAAACGGCCTTAAGGATTATTCTGGTTATTGTCCACAATAGAGTCACATTTAGCCCCTCCCATCAAGATTATGCGCTTGTTTAGTCAGTTGTTTGCTCTTTTCTTTAAGCCTCTCTTTGCTATTGCGTAGTTTATAGCTACAGCCTTTTTAAATCTAAGGAATCCCCCAGTTTCGAGTAATTTAATTTTATTTCGGTTGATACTGAGACAAAACATGCAACTCTTGTGGCATTCAAATGTATTCATTGCTATCCCAGCTGCTTAAAAGTGGAACACTTTAAATTGTTGTTTATTTTTGAAATTTGTGAATTTTCTTACTTTATCGAATTAAAAGACCGCGATGAGGAATACAAAATAGACTTGTAAAATGTTGAATAAATACTATACGATAAATGCAGTGGCGTACTGTATATTCTCCTATATAATTAAATTTTGTACATAGAACATGCGCCGACCTAATCTCTGGATAGCCAAACTCTAAAAACAACAGTATCAAATTTGTGGCCTCGCGCGTGTAAAAAAACTGATCGTCAGATATCATGCGCAATATTTACCTCAACCGGCGAACAGGATCGTACTTCGCCCTTAATGAAAATGATTACACGGCAATATTTTGGCAAATCAAGACCTTCTTTACTGGACCATAAACAATCTATTTACTCGTATAAAAGAAGGCCTTGCGGCCCTGTTACAATTAATTTTGATATCTATTTTCCGCGTATCGATAGATTTTTAATATCGTTATATTGCTACCACTGATTTCGGTTCTGGACGGTCATCGTTTGTTCACGTCTTTGGTTGTTTCAGAAACACCGAAAATATAAGTTTGTTTCCATCATAAGTGGGACACCCTGTATATACAGGGTGTTATGGAAATGACGTATTATATTTAAACCGGCAATTCCTGAAACGAAAACAAATTGAAGAAAAATATCCAAAAATGGCGCTTTCAATTCATTCAGCGGTAAAAATGACCTGACGTCAAACCAGGAAAATATCTGTGCGGCACTACGACACACGAATTACACCTTACACTCTTTAAGTTTGAAATACGCAACTACGTAACTAGGTCAAATGTCAATGACCTTTTGACTTTTAGTGATTGGCTAACTGATTTTTTAATGTAATTTTATTTAGGCCACACACATACACTTACCTTGTCGGTCTTATTTAAAAATAAGTGCCAATTTCTATAAAAACTTATACAGCGCTTTAGTAAAGAAACCTATAACACATAACCCATAACCATAATCGCAAAACTTCACATGAACAATGGCCGCCATAATGCACAAAATTCACTTGGAGACATCGTTTTTATTAACATTGTCTTGTCTGGCCTAGATTTGTATGAACTTTTGTTTTTAATTAAAAAACACATTGTAAAATGTAAATAACATTTCTTCGAATTAAAAATGGCATCTGAACTGAAACATTTAAAACACGAGCCGTCAAAAAGTAGAGATGTACTACTAATGCATTGTGTGTTTTTCCGGTAAATTCCAGCGCATTCACCAAAACAGGTTGAAATAAATAATTATAATAATCTACAGCACTTATTTATTGTTTTCCTTCACTGCTGGAGATACCAATAAAGATTAAAAAACTTGTTAATCGCTGCTCTGGTGCTCTTTTTCATTCGAAAAGCTTAAAAAAATTAAATCGATCGTTTCACAGCGGGATTTTAAAACCAAAGACTAGCCATCTCTACTAAAATCGACAGAAGGTTAGAAGTTGATATTTGCTTGACAACAAGATATTCCTCTGCGGCTTCGCGCGAAAGAATTTTTTTGGGATATTTAATCAACTGTAACATTGCGAATAAGTGTGAAAATGTTTAGTACATACAGAAAAATCAAGTCGAACGTATATTAGAAAATGTTCCTTTAGTAAGAGACTGGAAATCGCAAGGTCACTGGATCTTACCCCATGCAATTTCTTTCTATGGGGTACGATGAATAAATAAATAGTTTATAAACTCGAAAATGTGGATCAGTTGCGATATATGATATTGGATGCAGCAGATAAAATAATTGCTGAACGTTTTAGTTTATAGGGTGCCAATTTGTGTCCTATCTCCTATTTGTGTGTTTGTTAAAGAATGCAGTGTGTAGCGATTTTGTGTGATTTAAGTGATTTATGGTAATTTGTTCAGTTTTTCACTATGTGTTCTGTGTCTCTGACGATATACAGGGTCATGTTCTGAGATTGGAAAGAAAACGCCAAAGGGGTTTTAGTGGGGTATAAGCTTTACCCACTAAAGCCAAAAAATCTGAAGATGTATGTGCCCTGGTTTACTTGCTATTGTACTGGCACCTGGATTCAGTTCTATTTGGATACTAGGTAGCTAAATATTTATTTTTATAAGAATCTAAAATTTTATACTAACAGTTTGGCAACATTGCGTCATAACATCTGTTTATTACACAGCTGCTCAATGTAATATGACTGTGCCGAGGAGTTGTGTGTGAGTTTATGGGTGAATTACCCCATTTTTTTAAACGTTCGATTTGAAAAAAAAATATGTAGCGCTTCTCTAGGACACCCCAGGAGTCACCCATTTAAATATAATACGTCATTTCCATAACACCCTGTATAAGCAATATTTTCGTCCTAAATGTTCTAAATTATCTCGAGTCTCCTGTGGTAATTTGTCCCTTACAGATCCCATAAAGGTTCGCCACATGGTAATTTTTTATTGTGTTAGATAATAAGCGAGGCCAACCACCTTGCTTGATCCGATGTACAAAGTGCTAAATGTCACACCCATCTAACAGTGCACACTATTTAGTCGTCGGTAATCACAACAGCTCATTATAATTAAATATAGATAAGGAATCTCCGATGTACGGTAGCCGTATCTAATATCATATATTTACTCAAGCCATTATGTTCATTAAAGGTATTAAATTCGTCTAATATAATAGATGTGTCAACCGCTTCCTGAGACTTGTTAGCAGGAGTGGCATAATATTATCGATGAACATGCTATCCAGCATTGAATATTTTAAAATTCATTAATCTTTGAATGTAGCTACTTATATTGATAAGAAATGAAGGGCTTATTGAATAAAAGCGAATTTATTTTCATTCTTTAACTATTTTGATAACTTTGAGATCTTCCGCGTTAGATTTTTTTAACAAGGTTTTACGTGACTACTGACAAAGACACATTTTGCTGCCTGCGGATTTTTAGATGTTGCTTTTGTTTCTATTTGGATCTATCTATTATCTGCATTATTTTCCTAGTAGAAAATGAATATATCTAATTTTTTAACTTAGATTCATATTTACATACATAGAAGGGTATTTATTACACAAAATAAACAATACATTGTACTGATCAATCTTCATCAGATAATTCCTTTACTACTTTCGCCCAGTTGGTAACCACTGGACGAACGGTCTCTCGGAAGACTTCAATCCTCCGAAAATCCATCAAATCAAAATCGATTAAAAACCTTTACCAATTTGTCCCTAAGTTAGAGTTTGATATGCAAGACTCTAACTAATTCTTCGCTCTACTATCCTAACCGTATGAAAGAAATAAATATCTGGGAACATGGTCGCATGAGAGTGCTAACCAAGCACAGGAAATTCAGGATATAAATCACTGGAGGGTTGTTTATTAAATCACAGAAATTTCCTTGGAATAGACACATAAATCTGCAGTTAAGAACTTGACTGCTTAGATGTTATATCTTCTCAGGAGTTCTGGGCACGTAAAGAAACTGAAATTAGAATATTTGAAGCGTTTGAAAGAGGTACGAGAAGAAATCTAGAGCTACAAAGAAAACTAGAGACGTATATTTGGAATCAGATTGCTTCTTTAAGAGTTTATTAGTAACGTGTAGTCAAGTTACAATACTATGTTGAAATCTTTACTGAACTTTTTTTTTATGAACAAACACAAGCACTATATCAAAAATCCTTTGATGGATGGGGCTTGTGCCTAAAAATCGATTCACATTTGTTTTGAATCGTTGTAGGTTATATTCGTAGGGAAAAAAACGATCTCAGGAAGATCGTTCCATAAGGATGAAGTCCTAAAGATGAAAGAATTCTTAAATAATTAAGTTCGAGGAGTACTAAACTTAACCACATATGGATGGGCGGCAGTGGTTCGTCGTGTATTTTTGCTATTCAATATTTTTGCTGGTCAGCCCAGCACTGTCCATGAAAATATCTGTAAAAGAGAGTCAAATCCCCAACCTGTCTTCGATGTCCTAGGCTGTCGAGGTTCTTCGTCAGCTCGTGGTCTCCAATCAGACGAATGGCCCTCTTTTCGATGGAATCCAGTAGCCGAAGAGTATGTTTGGATACAGAGCTCAGAGCTCCAGACATTAGAACAGTACTCTAGTGATGGTCGAATCTGGGCTTTGTATAGTGTCAAAAGTTGTTGAGGTGTGTACAACTTTCTGGTTCGGAAGAGTACATCAAGTTCCTGAGAATCTATCTTGGTGATTGCCACAACGTCGTTATGCCAAGACATGTTTCCTCCAAGAATGACGCCCAGCAAATTAATAGATGAAGCCAGTGGGATTGCATGTCCGGCCATGACTATATCCGGTTCTGTAATGTTAACCTTTTTAGAGAAAACTGCTGTCTGGTTTTTTTAGCATTAAATTCGACTTGGTTACTGTCACCCCAAGCCAAAATTTCTTCCAGGTCTTTGTTGACGCGTGATACTTTATGCTGTTGGCGAAGATGTGCGTTCGCAGCGATTAATGCGATCTTATAATTTAAAGAACAATCCAGAAGGACAATGCAATATTAAAAATTTTTATAGCTCATCCCGTTAGATAACTACTTATATGATAAATAGTTAAACTTTAGTTAAAGCATATCGAGATATACTATACACCACTAGTTTAGTGGATAATAATTATTTAAATTGCTTGTTTTATATGGCTAGTATAAAACTGTTTATTTCCTGAAACAGTAATAACTATAACAGATATAACATATATAGGGCAATATATTAACGTATAAAAATACTTAATCATTTTTATTAAGACTTTTTAAAGGATTTCTAAACCATTTGCTTAATAGCTAGCTAGGCAGCTATACTTTCAAAATATTTTCACATCTCGGATAAGCCAAGAAATATATGAAAGAAAATTTAACTGTAGTAATCCCGATTTAAAATCAGGATTCATAATAGGATCACTAGATCTAGTTAAGAACGCCTGGCTAATTTCGCCTTTAGACGAATATTATTATTAGATTCAAATTTATTTTGAATTGTTTGAATAATGATTATTTGAAGTGGTAACATAATCTATTGACAGCCAATTTTTTCTTCTATTTAGCATGTTCATTTTTAAGTACAGTCAATTATTTTTATAGATCTATAAGATGTGCATATTTTACAGCATAAAAAATTATAATAATTTACTTAATATTTATTTATTCATTCATTTAATGAATGTTTTCTAATCAGGTAGTAATAAAACCAATTTTAAAATATTGTTATTCTGTGCCGTTTGAAATGGTTCTTGCATTACCATAATGCCATGCAGAGCTTCCGGGCAAGTTCACCTAAATAAATAGCGGAAAAGAGAACTATTTAACTAATTCCACAAAATAATATACGCTATAATCTCAGGTGCAATGAACAACTAAAATCCATTCGGATTTTGGCAAGTATACGCCACACAAGATAGTATCTTCCAGACTTAATATTGTCTAGTGGCGTTATATTAGTAAACCTTCCGGATTTACACCTTTGGAAATTCGCCAAAACTGCGTTTTATTCTTATATCATGGAAATTCCTGGTCTACCGCAAAATAATACATTTGCAGGGGAAGCTGGTCAATTTTATAACCAGGAAAATTTTATAGAATATAAGAAACGATGAGACAAGACTTTACTTTCTTTCACACTTCATGTAGAAGAGGAGGAAGAAAAAGAATAAGTGATTTTTGTGCCTCCAACCAGATTATTTATGCTGAGAGAAGTAAGTCAAGAGATGAGTTTTCCGGATGACAATAACCAAGTGAATATTGAATATTTTGAAGGCCAGCAGGATTACATTTTTTTCTAATAGAATAAAGAGTTATACAGTGAGTCCCAGAAGAAATGTCTAAATTCATTTAAAATTCAGCGGTAAGTTTTTTCAAAAAACGCTCGTACCCGTCGATTTTGATTTTTTAATTTTTTTTTTGTGGTAATTTCATGTATACAGAGTAGCTCAAAAATAAGTTACGACCATCAACTTCATTTTTTTCAAATGAAAACATATATTTTTTATTTCATTTTTGAATTTTGCATTGAATTCTAAGCATGTTTCATGTACCATGTCCTATACATAAACTCAACAGTTATTGAAAAAATTAGGATTGAACATATCTATAAGTAAGACCTGTTTATTAAAAAAAAACACAACAAAATCAAATTAAATGTTGAAAATGTGCGCCATTTACGGCTTGACAATAGCCAAGACGATCAATAAACTCTCTTTGCACGTTTCCAACCATTTCCGGAGTTATGACACGCACTTCTCTTCGGGTTCTTTCTTTCAACTCCTGTATATTGTTTGACCTGTTAACAAATACTTTTGATTTGAGGTAACCCCACAAAAAAAGTCCAGCGGAGTTAGGTCTGGCGACCTAGCAGGCCATTCGATAGGTCCTCTCCTTCCAATCCACCGATTGGGAAAGGTTTCATCCAAAAATGTGCGCACAGTTGCCGCATAGTGCGGAGGAGCACCATCTTGTTGGAATATCAGTTCTTCGTCAGGGGAGTCTGGATCCAATGGATTCGGAAATAAAGCCACTAATGCTGGAATTAATTCTAGTTGGAGAAATTCGAGATATACTTGTCCAGTTAAAGACTGTTCAAAGAAAAATGGACCAATTACTCTTTCGCGTACGATTCCACACCAAACATTTATTTTCTTAGGGTACTGGCTGTGAACCTCTATCATCCAATGCGGATTTTCTGTTGTCCAATATCGACAATTTTGTCTGTTCATATTACGATTCAAATATCAAATAGAACGTAGCTTCATCCGAAAAAATAATATTTTTTACTAAATTATTATCTAGATTGCACATATTTTGCATGCGTCCGCAAAACTCACTTCGCCTATCGAAATCATCTTCAAATAACTCATGCACTGGAATAACTTTGTATGGGTGATATTTGTGCTTTTGAACTACTCGGTGAACAACAGATTTCGGCATGTGTAAATCGGCCCCAATGTGCGACAGGGGAGTGCATGGATTTTCTTCCAAGGAAAGCAAAACGTCAAGTTGTTCATTTTTATCTCGAGTAGGACGACCAGATTTAGGCAAATCTCTAATATGACCGAATTCTCTAAACTTAGCCTCTATTCTACTCACCATCTTTTGACATATGGGAGGACGATCAGGATGGATTTCATTAAATAATTGGGCTGTTTCTATTTGAGTACGTGTTTTATCACCAAACCCAACCATGCATAGAATTTCAATTTTTTCCCGTTCCGTTATCTTCATCATTATTATGAAAACCGCAACTTTGAAACTACGCTTGACAATAATTATACTTATTTGAAATAAAATTGTCATACAGTTTCTATGGAAATAAACAGTGAGACAGTACACTCTTACTTATTATGGAGCCCAAAATGCCATATTGCCAGAAGATTTGATAGATCGTTGGATTCCCTAAATGATATGTTCAATCCTAATTTTTTCAATAACTGTTGAGTTTATGTATAGGGCATGGTACATGAAACATGCTTAGAATTCAATGCAAAATTCAAAAATTAAATAAAAAATATATGTTTTCATTTGAAAAAATGAAGTTGATGGTCGTAACTTATTTTTGAGCTACCCTGTATACATGAAATTACCACAAAAAAAAATTAAAAAATCAAAATCGACGGGTTCGAGCGTTTTTTGAAAAACTTACCGCTGAATTTTAAATGAATTTAGACATTTCTTCTGGGACTCACTATATAAGGATCTTAAATCAAGGAGGACACGGCTTTAGTTCACATTCTTTGAAGAAAAACAATTCATATTCTTAAGTAGGTTGTAAACAACTTTCCAGAAAAATCAATCGGGGAGCTCTGAAATTTAGTATAATTTTTCTTTGTCGTTTTCTGTTAATTAGGCAAAGACATTACGTCTCCTTCGAGCATTCGGAACGTACTTTTTATAAAGCCCTTATTGGAACGGCCGTCTTTCATATCTGCTTTCAGGTTTGACACTACCGGTCTAACAACGGTCATATTTTCCGCTATTGTTAAATAAAATTCTTTGTTGTTTTTCATTGTTTGTGTGTGTTAAATTTAAGTATTGTTTGTGGGAAAAATAGTAATTCTTAGCTCAATATGGTAAGATTGTGCCAAGTCTGTCGTAAAATGAATAAAAATAAAGACTTTGAGTCACGTCCGTCGATTGTTTGTTTTTCATAACCAAGACATATCACAGCGGGTACCTAGTAGAATGGAAACAGAAACAGACAGAAGATGGAAAGATGTGTGGATTCTACAGATAGAATCCCTGTATCTGTTTTGTTGTGTTTATTTTTATAATAACAGGCATCACATGGACGTGTACGAAACAAATAGAAATACCGGGTTATTTCAGGTCGGTGGAGTTATAGGTATCACGAGGGATATTGTACTGAAATCAACATGGCCCTGGTACAAGTGAAGAACCAATAAATAATTTGCAAATGTAGTGATCTGTAGTAAATTACAAACAATTTACACCTAAAATTTGTCACTAGCAATAATTTGTTATGGTTCTAGATTTAATCCAAGTAGATTCAATTTCATTTAGCTATAAAAAAAAAAACAGAACGGTATTGTGATGCCTTTAGGTCAGGGGTCGGCAGCCTGCGGCTCGCGAGCCACATGCGGCTCTTTGGATGTGAAGCTGCGGCTCTTTAGTTCCATACGCAGATATTATTAATTTTATCTCAGCCACTTGTACTCGCTTTTCACCGCACCCTTCCCCCGTGACACGCGTCGTTACTGTCGTCAGTACGTCGGAAGCTCACGAATGGCGCCGTCGTCGGATGTTTCTATGATAGGGGTCGGCAACCTACGGCTTTCGATGTCAAGTTGTGTCTCTTTCGATATGAAATTGCGGCCTTTAGTGGCTCTTTAAAAACTGAGAAATTGTGTAAATTATAACTTTTGGCTCTTCCGTCTCAAAAGGTTGCCGACCCCTGCTTTAGGTGATTATTTGATGAGAACCATATTTATTATTCTGTCCGTAATTGCATATTCTAATCGCAATTACTTACGGTCGTAATAAAACTGCTAAATTTAGCAAATAAAGATTTGGTTCGATTAGCATTCTATTATTCTAGCTGTTAAGCAATAATATATAACTTATAGTCCCTATTAGCTCAGTTTATTACGAACTTGCAGAATACACTGACCTACTAGGTTATATAACGTGTCCAAGATAAGGAGGGCCAGTACAGGGATCTCGGAAACCGTAAGAGATACGAAGTCGGCTAAATGGAGGTAAAGTTGCACATTTACGTGCCTAATAATATGTCGTTTAGAAAATTTTAAAATTCCGAGTAGTTCCGGAGATATCCGGAAAAAAACGAAATTCTGAAAAGTCGTTTTATTGTTTTCCTGGGTTTTTTTGAGATCCAATTCTAAAGTAAATTACACTTTTACATTGCCACTTTGCACATGCGATAGAACATCAAACTTTTCAAGCGTTTAATAAATTATGTTCCATATTTTCTGGAAAATAGAAAACCTCTTAAAACGCTTTCAAGCGATCACAATGGGAATGTGAAGTGGAACAAATCACGCGTCACCATTTTAATTTTTTGTTTCAAACGCCTACTTTTCTTTTAAATCCCGAATCAACAGAAGTTTGAAATAATTTTTCTGTATTTTGTTCACTTATTTGTGGTTTATTATTAAATTATTTGTTATTTATTGAACTAGTCCAACATAAGTAAATATTTAGAGCTTGCTTTTGAGATATTATTCATAAAATTGAGAAATACAGGACCGTATTCCAAAATTTCCTGATGTTGTTGAAAAAACCCTCGAAACGTCATAAAATCACAACGTGTCATAATACATCGTTGCATTCGGGAGAAAACAAGCTCGCAAATTACAATATCAGAAAAACAGGAACGTATTTAGAAAAAGAATGTTGATAATGGCCCTTCGAAGACGACTCGTCGGATTACAAAACAATTAACGCTGTTAGATATGGCGGCAAAAGTGGCAATGTAAAAGTGCAATTTACTTTAGAGTTCGATCTCAAAAAAACCCAGGAAAGCAATAAAACGATTTTTCAGAATTTCGTTTTTTCCGGATATCTCCGGAACTACTCTGAATATTAAAACTTTCTAAATGGCATATTATTAGGAACGTAAATGCGCAACTTTACCTCCATTTAACCGACTTCGTATCTCTTACGGTTTCCGAGATCCCTGTACTGGCCCTCCTTATCGTGAACACGTTGTATAGATGTTTTTATTAAGTTATTTGATAGCTTTATGAGCTGTATATGATATCTTTCCTCAAGTTATTTTTAAAGTTAGATAAACCTCGATATAACTTCTAGGTCGTTAATTAACGACAGTTAATTAACTAGGCAGATACCAGAGCATGTGATTCAGATACAAATAAAAATTCTCTCTAATATTTTATATTATTTTTGCTAGCAGATATAACGAAGCCGACGGTGCCCCCTGAACTAATTGGACCTAGCGGTATCGGACTTGTAACAAGCCATCGCTAGCAAAAAATAATATCTCACATAAATAATTTAAGAGAGAATTTTTATTTCCATGGGAATTCGATTAGAGAATCAAATATCAACTATACCTACCTAATATTTTTTCCGTAGAATGTTCTTTCCACCATAGTATATACAGGGTGTTAACTAAGTATGTGGCCAAACTTGAGGATGTTATTCCTGACTCAATTTTAAGACAAAAAGGTTATATAAGCATAGGTCCTAAACGCATTTGTTTCTATTGTACAAGCTATTGACATATTTTTAAAGAATATATTTTTTCTAAATTATTGGAACACGTAAATCAGTATGAATTCGATACTTAGTGACAATTTTTAAGTGTATACAGAGGAATCGTTTAAGCTAAAAACTGTATGTATCATTTTGCCAGTGGTGTGCAGAAATATAAACTTAAACATTATTTATGCAATATTTTGAAAGTAACAAAAAAAGTGCCATTAAAGGAAATATAATTTTTTAAACAAATTTGACGGCCGGCTTTCGAAAGGCAATTTCTTGGAACATCTACTTAAAAAATAATGACTTATGGAATTATTGGGAAGAGATTTAAACGATCGTTGAAATGATGTGCTACTTGACCGCAATCATTTAAAATTGTAAGGGTAACATCTACAACTTCCAGGGGATTAAGCCACGAAGGCTACGCATGATCTTTAAAAGCTTCCCTCATCAAAATAAAATCGACGTGTCCAATTCCAATTCCAATATTCCAATCAATGTGTATCATTTGTCATCTTAATAGAAACTCAAAAGTCAAGTATTTAGTCCCAAGTAGGGCTTTTTCATACATCGTGTCAAAAATGCCATCATCGTTATATTAAGGCTGGAAATACATAAATTTATATTTGCCCGTACATGCCCATTAACTTTAGATGTTAGGCCCACATGAGTAAAATTAAATTAACGCCTTAAGTTAAATGATGTGTTACGACAAAATTAAACCAATGTTGTCTCAAGATGAGACGAAATTAACCTGAGATGCATGCTGTTCTTTAAATAGCAACTAGGAAGTACAAAACATGAACACCATCATATTAATTTTATTTACTTAACAGACCAGTGTTAATTTACGGGATTTCTGTCAACGATATTAGATTTTTTTAAATAAATTTCATTGCAATAAAACTACGGAGCTGTATAATAGTTGTCACTGGTATGTTTTTGCAGAATTATATCGTTGCTCTCTTGACTGCAATAAAACCTCATTACAATTCGACCATAAAATAAATAAGGAAATTCCAAATTTTAAAACCTTTTCGAGCAGAGCCGGACCAGGTATACAAATTCAATTTATACCTATGCCTGATGCATATATAAATACAAAGTGATTTTTAATAATTTTAATCTTTAGTGGTTTTCCGGCGAATAATTTTTAGTTAGGCTTATTAGTGGTAGAATGTGGCGTCCTTGGAATTGTGCTGATAGGGGGGCATCTTCAAGTGTCGGGAATGGCGACTTAAATATTTAACAGCTGTTAAACAATTTAGGGAAGAAAATCGTCCAATTATTTACCTTGAGGAAACATGGCTCGATACCCATGACACTCCAAGAAAAGGTTGGGATGATTCTTCCAAAAAATGTCAAACCAAGGCACTATCAAATAAAGGCAAAAGAATCACAATATTACATGCTGGTTCAGAGAACGGGTTTGTTCCAAATTGTCTGTTGCTTTCAACTAAAAACATAGCAGATTCTTCTTTAGATTACCATTAAGGTACCGACGCACAACTTTTTGAAGATTGGTTTAAATATAAACTCCTTAAAAATATACCTGAAAATAGAGTCATTGTAATGGACAATGCTTATTAGTTATCATAGTCGGCAAGCAAAAATGATTCCCAATTCTAATAATACAAAAGCAGAAATTCAAAATTTTATGATTGAAAATGATTTATATTTTGAAGAAACTTACAAAAAACGAGAACTGCTAGAAGTATTAAAAGCTTTTAAAATAAATAAGGAATACGAGTGGGACAAACTTGCAGCAGAAAATGGACATACCGTGTTGCGTCTTCCTCCGTACTATTGTATATTCAATCCTATTGAGATAATATGGCACCAATTAAAATTCAATATTAGGAGAAATAATATTTCTCCTACATTAAATGCATCTTTAGTAGAATTAATTAAAAACGAAGTAAGAAAAATTTTACGATAGTAACGATCATTTTTCAACAAGATGGCGCACCACCTCATTTCGCTCAACCTGTGCGTCAGTTCTTAGATGATTTTCCTCAGCTCTGGATTGGAAGATGGGGACATATTGAGTGGCCACCCAGATCACCTGATCTGGCTCCACTGGACTTTTTTCTATGGGGTCACCTGAAATCTAAGATTTACGCTACCCAGCCTGAGTCACTGAAGGATTTGCGAATGTGGATCATTAATGAATGCCATCAAATTACACCATAAATAATGTCCGTGAACGTTTGAGCAAAATTTATTTTACTGCATGGAAGTGAATGGTGGCCATTTTCAGCATTTAATAAACTAATCACAAAAGTAAGTAGTCTTCCACTATTTTAGCTGTCATTTCGTCAATTTTGAAGCGAAATTTTAGGGTCAGATAGTACTCGATAAGATCTTCAAAATGAGGTATCGCAATACCCCCTCATCCCTATTCAAAATCAGGGGGCTGTGTTCATCCCCCTTAGGGGGTTGAAGTTACGGAGATGAAAAAAGCGAAAAAGTTATTCCCCCTCGAATCAGAAATCGACGGGTCCGAGCGATTTTCTACATTTTCATTTTAAAGCAGGAAAATCGAGGTGTTAAGTTTTCGCTGGACCGCCCTGTATAAGGGTCTCTTCTCTCATGGCCATTTTTGTTTTTAGCGCGTGTAGGAATGTTTTGCAGTCAAATTATAAAACTATTTTATAGAAGTTGTTAAATATCTATAAGAGCATTAAATTATACAGCTAAATCCTATCCGTAAGTTTTTTCTGAAAGATAAGAGCATTAAATTATACAGCTAAATCCTATCCGTAAGTTTTTTCTGAAAGGGACAATTACTTCTATTCGTTATTAATTAAAATGTAAATTTTTTGCATCACACTCATAAATAATGGCAGAATAATCTCATTTCATACCGTTTAGACAACAATATCCAACTATTTTTAGATATGTCATTCGGCCGTAAATATTGCCACTCCTTTTAATTGTATTTAAAATATCTAATTGTTAATAAAATAAATATTTATAATTGAAGCATTAAAAATGTTTAAGACTTCCTGTAAATTCATTCATGCAACTTTTATTTATAGGTTTAGAAAACATAATTTAATTATTATTGGTTGGTGACAGAATAATAACGCAAAAATAAAATAAATTGTTGACAGCGAACAAATGAACATTTAAAATGCAAATTTTCCGCGCCGCTAAAATAATTTCAGCTGCGTTTTAAACAAATTTCAGTAAAATTAATCAAAAAGTTAATAAACAATATTAGCAGTCTATTAGGAAAAATGTTTTAAAATTTTTAAAATATCTCAATTTTAATTTATACACAATCATATTAAATTTAGTTAATGAAGGTTTGTTCGGGTTTGTTGGAACATCGAAAAGCACGCCACATATATGCAATTTGCTTAAGATATTTTTTGAAATGTTTCAATGTTGACTTGCAATATGTTTTTCACCGAACAGTTACATTTATCAATTAATTAGTCGAGTGTAGTGGTAGGGTGGAAAAAAACAATTTTTAGGATTTGCATGTAGCTGAGACATCTTACAACTATTCTCGAAAGCTGGGTAACCCATTTCAACTTCTTCAGGTAACTCATTGGGTTACAATTTTCTAAATTTAACACTTTTTCTTTGTATACCTACTGCAAAAATTGAAAACATTTGAAAAAAGTCAGATTATTCAAGTTAAATTAGATTTTTATACTATCTTTTGTGTACGCTTTCATAAACTTAAGTTAATTACATTTTTTTTTGACTTTATTGTCTTTTTTTTTAGAAATAAAATATTTCGCTCGTTCCACCTAGGTTTTATGCGTGTATTTTATTGATTCTGGCTTTTTAAAACTCGGAATATACAGGGTGACCCATCGAAACCGTCCAGCAAAGTTTACGGTTGTGTACGGTGATTTGAGGGGGACACGTTTCACTATTAATTTCATCCCTGTAACCTCAACCCCCCTAGCGTGGGCGGCTACTGCCCTTGATTTTTAAAATGGTAATGGGTATGTTGTGATACATCTTTTTAGAGGGCATTAAATTCTCTTTAAAATAGCGCTTTGTTTTCTAAATTTGAGCTACGCGCCGCCGAGAAATTGTGTTTTAAAAAATGTAATTTTATTGAGTAATAAATGTATAAGTGTTATCTTATTAAATGTTGAAAATGACCGCCATTTACCTCCATACAATAGTACAACAACTGTTGTGTTCTCGGACATTGTGAAGAACATCTGGTGTAATTTGTTGACATTCATTAGTAATGCGAATCCGTAAATCTTCTAAGGATTCGGGTTGGATGGCAACCTGTGTACTTGATAAGAGGTGCAGTGAAATGTTTCAAATTCCGTTGCTCGGCGGCGCGTAGCTCAAATTTACAAAACAAAGCGCCATTTTAAAGTGAATTTAATGCCCTTTAAAAAGATGTATCACAACATATCCATTCCCATTTGAAAAAAGAAGGGCAGTAGCCGCCCCCGCTAGGGGGGTTGAAGTTACGGAGATGAAATTAGTAGTGAAACGTGTCCCCCTGAAAACACAAGTTTACGGGTATGAGGTTTTTTTTTAATTTTCACGTACACAGCCGTAAACCTTGTTGGACTGTTTTCGATGGGCCACCCTGTATAGTAAATAATTCAGAATGGACCAAAAATTTTCGTTCTTCCCTAGTGATCATGACGCTACTACAAAATTAACCCCCAGTTTTGAAGTAAACCGTAACATTGTTTTTAAATGAGGAGCCTATAGAGACACGCCTGTGCGACAGAGTTAAGCGGCCGTATAATAGGTTAATACCGCTTCGTAGTCCACCGTCAGTAACTAACTAACTTTTCTTCGGGTAAAAAAACACCAATGTGTGCCCTGCCTTATTTACACAGGAAAGTAAATTTAATTCACACAGATATAGTTGACCAATATAGACAACTTTAGAATGTAGAGTAAGTGCAAACGGCAGATTTTTATGACAATATTACAGTCTCACTTGAACTGATTTAATTTGAAACATCCCTTATTTTTCTTAAATTTTAGTGGGTTGAATCGGCTCATAAATTATTACGTTCTCCCTCTGCGTATTTTCTCAGACCAATATTGCCTTAAAAAGTGAAGAAATATAACTTAAACGCAGCTCATAAAAAGTTATTCTACACCGAGGTGGGAGCTTTATTAAGACAAACTGTTAACGGTTCTATAAAGGAGTGGTTTAAGGAAAATGTGCGAAATATTTTCTTTATTACAGGTAGAGCAAATTTTCTTGCAGGATTAAATGAAATATATTTTTCTGCTAGTTTGAAAACATCTAGAAAACACAATAGTAACTAACTGACAATCGATTAATTCAAACAGCATGTGAATATCAAATATCGACCAGTCGCATTGCTTTCAGTTATATCAAAAGTAATGGAGAAAGCTATTAACCAACATCTTCTAAAGTAAGTACCTGGAAGGCTTCAACATTATCAGCGATCATCAATATGGTTTTCGGAAGTCCAGATCAACTGGAGATCTTCTAGCCTATGTCACCCATATTTGGAACAACGCAATCGAACATCATAGGGAGTCTCGGGCTGTGGCACTGGATATTTCTGAAGCTTTTGATCGTGTTTTGGCATGAGGGGCTTCTAAGTAAACTGCGATCCTATGGTATGCCCAGTCGATTCTGTGCATGGTTGTCTAGCTTTCTTAAGGACCGCTCTCTGTAAGTGGCGATTGACGGATTTCTCTCAGACACCCTCACCATCAATGCCGGTGTTCCTCAAGGATCCATATTGTCTCCTACTCTCTTCTTACTCTACATTAACGACCTTCTAGTAAAACCTAAAAACCCGATATTTAGTTTTGCTGACGATAGCACACTTATCTCATCTATCTCTTTGAATGCGCAAACATCGGCTGCCGACGCACATCTTCGCAGACAGCATGAAGTATCACGCCTCAACAAAGACCTGGAAGAAATTTTGGCTTGTGGTGACAGTAACCAAGTCGAATTTCCACTCGCTTCATCTATTAATTTGCTGGGCGTCAATCTGGGAGGAAATATGTCTTGGCATAACCACGTTGTGGCAATCGCCAAGATAGCTTCTCAGAAGCTTGGGGTACTCTTCCGAACCAGAAAGTTGTACACACCTCAACAACTTTTGACACTATACAAAGCTCAGATTCGACCATCACTAGAGTACTGCTCTCATGTCTGGAGCTCTGCACCCAAACATACTCTTCAGCTACTGGATTCCATCGAAAGGAGGGCTATTCGTCTGATCGGAGACCACGAGCTGACGAAGAACCTCGACAGCCTAGAACATCGAAGGCAGATTGGGGATTTGATTCTCTTTTACAGATATTTTCATGGAAGGTGCTCGGCTTAATTCCGCCCAGAGCGGAGAATATCAGAAATACACGACGGTCCATCCATATGTGGTTAAGCTTAGTACTCCTCGAACTTCATTATTTACGAATTCTTTCATCTGGAGAACTTCATCCTTGTGGAACGACCTTCCCGAGGTCGTTTTTCCAAATGAATATAACCTCCAACGATTCAAAACCAAAGTGAATCGCTTTTTGCGCACACGTACCACTCTTAGAGTGCCCTAAAGGATTTTTCCTATAGTGCTTGTGTTTGATCATAAAAAAAATAATTGAAGGGAACGTCGGAAGTAAAGTTAAAAACTGGATACAATTCAACTATATAATATGAAATTAAATACAGAAAGAGAAAAAAATTTAAATAATTTTTGTTAATCATGTTTGTCACAAGCCTTAAGAAAATTCCTGTAAGGAATAACAGTTTACCTCTAACAAAAACTCTTTCAACCTTCTTCTAAATACATTTAAATTAACGGCAGCTCTAATTTCAGCATTTAATTTATTGAAAAATTGACAGCCTGTAAAAAATATATATTTTTGATATTCGGCAGATCTGTGGTTTTCAGGCAATAAGAGAGTTTTCAGTCTAGTATCATGATTATGATTCGATCGGACGCCCCGAAAGTATGCTTTGTTACGGTAAACGAAACAACATACTTCGTAAATGTAAATGCCTGCGACCGTCAAAATTCTCAATCTTTTAAAAGCTTCCCGACATGCGCCCCTATATGACAGTCCTGCAACCACGCGAACAGCATATTTTTGTAAAATGAAGACTCTACATACACTAGCACTCCTCCCCCAATTGAGAATACCATACCTAATTCGCGAGTGAACATCGGCAAAATAAAGGGTTAAGAGCACTTTTTTGGCTACAGTGCAGTCGCAAGAAATTAAGGGCGTAGCAACAGTTGTGCAATCGTGAGCAAAGCCCCTCGATTTGTGGTAGCCATTTAAGATTCCTATCAAAACTTACAGCGAGCAACTTTGCCGTTTCAGACAATCTCACAGTCAATCCAGATTCGTCACGAAGAGCAAAATCAATGTCAGTCGACCTCAATGAAAAATTCAGATTTAGCTTATTGTTTCAGACCAAAAAATAATTCTTCTGTATACCATTTCTGCAACAGGTATCAGAGAAATAATATTATCTCTGACAATCAGAATATTCCTATCATCAGCATACACGACCAAGTATATATTCTCTGCAATTTTGGTAATAAAACTTATCAGGTCGTTGGCAAACACCAGAAACAAAAAAGGTCCAAGAATGGAGCCCTGCGGAACTCCCCTTTCTATCATCCTGCAACTACTCGTGACGCCATTCACGCTAACATATTGCATTCTATTTCGTAGGTATGATCTTATATAATCCAACGGTTTACCTCTTACACCATAACGACAAAGTTTAGATAAAAGTAGTTCATGATTCAGTAAGTCAAAAGCACGCGAAAAGTCTATAAACAATAAACATCCCTAGCACGGACATCTTCCTATCAAGAGACTCCACTTATGCGCTAAAAATCACATAAAGCTGTTTCAGTGCTCTTATTCAATGTAAAACCATGTTGAGACGTTGATAATAAACTAGTATTGTAAGAAAAAGAAGAAAGTTGATCCTTGATTACCAGTTCATAGATTTTAGAAATACTATTCAAAAGACTTATACTACATTTATTTTCAAAATTGTTAGCATCTCCCTTTTTAAACAAACGTATAACAGTTGCCAATTTTAAAGAGTCCGGGAAGAAACTCTGCTCCATAGTACTTAGATAGCAGGTAGTTGTTTTTTACAATTTACTGTACTAATCGTATAATCTTCAATAAATATAAATTGACAAACTTATCAATCACTGATGAGGGAGTACAAGACATTTGAAAATATCCTCGCCTTCGGCTCATACTCACACCCGTCTCGTGTCAATAGAGTAGTTTTCAAAACTTGTTGTACAATGCACATATTGTCATAAACAATTTTTTTTCGACCAGTTAAATGAAATTACTTTGCTGTTCACTGTCTAAATAATTTATTATAATTTTTTTGCAATAATTTGTGTCAGATCAAGATTTGCAGATTTAAATATAATATAATAGTATATTAAGATACAAGTTTCATAAGACATTATCTTAGAGCGCGCGATTAATTCAGAAAACGACCCGCGAAGCGGGGAGTTTTCTAAAGTACAAGTGCTCTAATTGTCTTATCAACCGTGTATTATAATACTTTTTCTATTTGGGTCTTTAAAGTCTGAAAAACTAAAAAATATAGTAGATTTTTTCCATTTGAATTAATATTCTCTTTTCGGGTTGGCAATACTTTTACAAGTTAATAAAATGTTACAAGTATGCAAGCCATGATAGAAACAATTGAACGCAACAAAGCTTCTTCCCATTCGTCATAATTAAGAATAAATATATTATTAAAGTTAATAATAATGAGTCAGGAAGAAAGTTCTACTCCGTCAGAAATACGAGAAATTGCGGAAAATAATCTAGAAAAACTTTCAAAAAGAATATAAAAAATTTTGAGTTATGGTGCAAGCAAAACAATGTTAACAAAATATTGTGTCGACACAGAATCTGACAGGAATAACAATTAATGCCCAGGAAATATCTACAGTAACTATAAATATGTATATATAAAGTAATATGTATAATACTATATGGAATTAAAAATAAAAATAGAACCTACTTTATTGAATAAATCTTTAGAAATAGAGCATAAACTAGAAGATATTTCTATTATTTTTCAGTTATGTTATTTTATAGTTGTGACCAGAAATTAGTTGACGGACACCGTCAGCATGTTATATATTTCCGAGTACGGGTATTTTAGATAAATATCTAGTAAAAATGATCTATTTGCAAGGTTAAAGGTTAGTATTTTAAAGTTTCCTATAAATAATTTTTGTCGAATCCATAATGCCTAGAAAATTAATTTTAACAAGATCGAAGTAAGCCTAAAATTCGAACCCTACTTGCTTCTGCCAACATAAAAAAATAAAATTTCAGTTTCATAAAGTGGCAGGTTACTCAATTTTTTTGCATTTCATAATGTAGCCATTTTGAAATCCAAATAGAAAAAAGTTGTTTAACCCCTTGTATGGATGAAGTTGGTTGAGAGAAATTTTTAGTCACTCTGGCTCAATTTGGTTAACACGTTTGTGTGTTAAGCGAGAGATCCCTAATTCAATTCCTATCGAACGCTTCTTCTATTTCAAAAACAATAACATTTTTCCTAATACCTAAAAATAACAAAATTAACCTAATCCTAACTTTGAATAAATACCGTCGATCCAAGAAAATAACGACCCTTATAACATAACCCTAATATTTATACTGATGGAGTTAAATAGAGTTAATTTTGTTAGTAATTATGAAAGTTTTAAATGATATTTGCAAATATAATTACATAAATCACGTTTACTTACCCTGAATGGATATTCTATCCTTGATAATTATAAATATCGGTACTTATCCCATTTATACTTTCCCCAAGCGGTTTCAATTGAAAATTATGTCGCTTAAAAAAAACAGATATTGTTTTTAATTTACTTTATGCCCCATTTCAGCAACTTTCAAACGTTTTCACCTGTTTTTTCGCGTATAAAGATGAAACTTTGCAGTGATTTATTGTATTTTCCCCTTTCTAATTTCGACGTCGACCGACAGAGTCGTAAAAAGTAAGAAATAAAACTTAAACGCAGTTCATAAAGACTTATTGTGCAGTCGAGAGAAAAGAAGAGCATTAAGACAAATTGAACAAAATATGTTGAATGTTTTTCCGAGTAAGCGGACCGTTTCCTTTATTGTATATCTAAAGAATATTGCAAATAAGTATTTAGTTTGATTCAGTAAGGGAGTAAGACTACGAGGGTAAAGGTACAGACAACTTTACAGTGTGGTTCTCCCCCCCCCCCCCCCCCCCCCCCTATGCTAATTTTTGTTGACCTGCTAATTTTTTTTACAAAATTTGGTTGTGGTCTATGGGGGAAGCACCGCCGTAGATAGGGGGAGGGGGGCGGGGAGCGTAACATGAAATAAGGTTAAAGGGGCAATACTAGTACTCCCCCCCTCCAGGAAACAAAGGTTTGAAGGTCCTACGAGTACTTTACGATGCCAGAATAATACTTCTCTATTCGCACCTGAAGGGAAATGGCGCCGTTTTAAAAATTGCATAATATTTTCATTATCCTTTATTTCATTTACCATCTTAGATAAATAAATACAACTGAGCATAGTATAGTAAGGAGTAGAGAGCTACACTTTCTTCCTTATTTCATGGTGCTCAAAGTCAAAATGGTGGATGGGCGCCATCTTGATCAAAGAAATTGTATAGGCAGTGGGGATTGTTCGGGTTTGTTCGTGATGTGATACATCATTTTAAAGGTCCTACCAAGTACTTTACGATCCCAGAATATTTTGTCCTTGTGGCTTTTGAAAAATAATATTTACTATTTTTTTCTATTTTAGTTTATTATTTTAAAACACCGCCAATTTATCTAAACAATCTAAACTAATATAGAAAACAAAATAGTAAATATTATTTTCCACCATTTTGTTTTGGGTGAGAATAGGATACAATATTCTGGAATCGTAAAAAGTACTCCATAAGGCCTTTAAAATGATGCATCGCAAGACACCACTTCCTATTCAATTTCTATAAAAAGATGGCGTCCAGCCGCCATCTTGAATTTGAGCCCCATGAAATAGGCAAGAAAGTCTCACTATCTGATTCCTACTTCACTATGCCAAGTTGTATTTTTCTAAGATGGTAAATGAAATAAACGACAATAAAAAAATAATAACTATTCAATTTTTTAAGCGCAGCCATTTTCTCTTCAGGCACCGTAAAGTACTTGCAGGACCCCCCTAACTATTTAATTTTTGTTATCAAGATGGCGCCCATCCGCCATGTAAACTTGGCGATGCTGTTTCGTAAAAGACATTACAGATAAGCTTGCATGGATACTGTGTTTTCATAATATGAATCGTGCAATACATGATAGTCAGTAGAAATGCCAGGCATCCTTATTTCACTTGGAAATATTCCGAATACGTAGACATTTAGATATAGAAAATGTTCTATTTTGTACGCAAATAGTGTTCGAAATATGAGCGATAAAATAACGGAACATAATTCCGCATAGTAAAATAGTAGCACATGCTTTCAATTTCCCAATAATAATTGCTTGTTAATTATGACCGAGAATAGATTATACAGGGTGTTATGGAAATGGATTATTATATTTAAATGGGTATCCTAGAGACAGGTCTACATACATTTTTTTTTAAATCGAATTTCTAAATATTTGGATAAAAACCCCTAACATTACCTTCACGTGCTGCCATGCCATACACATTTGATTTACTTAACGTAGGTCAGTAGACTAGCAGTGATGCCAGATCAAAACGCGTGCGTCGACCTTGGTCTTTCAAGACTGTTTCACATATGAATCTGTGTCTTTTGACACGCGAGAGGGACACATCTTCGGCGCTGGTTTCCCTTGAATTCCCACGTGTTTGAATACGTATTTTAACGTAAGATATTTCTGCCTTTATAAATAAGGTGTTAAATTTACCGGTTGTCGCATTATCGTTGCCGTTTTTCTATTCTATTGTGAAATAATTTATAATAATAAAAGTTGTGATTTAAAATTTGTGTGATATTACTATTGGTTGTGTCGCAAAACATACTGTAGAAAGGATTGCTCAAAATGGTATGACAGAATGAAAAAGTACTAAACTTAAGCATTATATATCTTATTTTTCGAAAGAGTTTGACTTGTAAATATGACAACACCGGCTAACATTTAAACGGCCACTGACGTCCTTTGAGAGCGTAACTGATCTACCACATAGTCTGTTTACATCTATTACCCGTGTCTACTATTTGCTTTTATGAATATGACATAAGGTGCTCATCGAGCTTATTTTCTGGTACATTTGAGTAGGTTCCCGTTAGGTGGCGGGAACGTGGATTATATATACTTCCTGACAAAGATAACGTTAGTCTTTTTTATAGTCCTGTAACTTTTTTAATTGTTTTCTAATCTCGGTAAAATTTTTAGCAAAATGTAGACTGTTGGCTTGGGATGATATCCTGAATTTTAGTTTTCAAAAAATACTGATGATTGATCATCATACAGAGAGAAAGAAAAGTAACTTTCTTACACTTAATTTCTTGCCCCATGTTTTTTGGTTCACGTCATTTTATTCTTTTGAAATATTATATTTTTTTCCTCCTGATGATAAATAAAATGGTTTATGTACGTTGTAACAACCTAGCAATTAAACCCGAATATTAATTTTTCTCAAAAACGTATAATGTATTTATAAAAAAATAATAATAAAATAGTGCACATTTCTGATATTATCCCAGAGGGTTTGGAATATGGGCCCCCTCAAAAACTATAATAGAAACGTTTTATATTATGGCGACAAAAGAATAAATATTCCACATAATAAAAAGCAATCCTCTCAGCAAAAAAAATAAACAGAAGGAAGAACTATCGGCAAAAATCGCACACGTAGGCATCCTTCTCCGCCCAGAGCACTGTTCATGTGCCCATAAAAGGCACATAAGACACTGGACCCAGAGTTCTACTCTAGAGTCTTGAGAAATGTTTTGACCACAAAATAAGCATTTTGCGTCATTATTTTCAGGGGCAAATTGTCCAATTTGGTCCATGTCAAGGTAAACATCTGTAGGCGCAAATTCCTGTTCTTCATCCTCTTCCAAACTTGATTCTTGGTCTTTAACTCTAGTTGTTTTTTGGCCTTTTTCTGAATTTCGCTAGATTCTACTGAAACTAGTCTCCTCTTTCCCTTTCCGTTCTTTGTTTCGGTTAATTTGTCGACTGATATTTCGAAGTCTGCTTTGTAAGGAGATGAAGTGATAATTTGGGATTTGAAAGACTTTCGTCCGATTGTAGTCACTCGCTTTCTAACTAGTGGTACAGGTGAAATGTCAAATGGAGTGAAAAAGGTTCTAGGACAGTCATCTGATTCCAAATGCCTTGATTTCAGCTTTTCTGGAGCCTCCGACTATTCGCTCAATCTTGGGTTAGAATCTTTCAAACAACCTGGTTGGGTATCCAGATCTTTGGAACAGCATGGTTGGGGATCCAGACCTTTGAAATAGTCTGGTTTACAACCTAGATCTATTGAGCAATGGTTGAGAAGCCAGATTTTTTGAACATTTTTGTGTGGGTCGTGAAGCAACAGCAGTAACGGTGGTTGAGATCGTGGTTCTTGCAGCTGACTTTCTGATCCTTAACTACATGATTTTTTGGCTTCAAATTTTTTCGGCAATAAAATCAGCATCCAAATCAGCAAAAAAGTTGAAATAATAGTTTGGCGAATATGGGTCCCAGACCATATTCAATACACTCAAGGGGCCCATATTGCACGCAGTACAACTCACTATAAAATTACTTGTTAGGAAAAACCTGCAATTTTTAGAATAAGATTGAATACTGAAATGCAATGTTAAACTTTCCCTCTATCGCATACAGCATAAGCAATCACAAAATAATATGAAGAAATATGAAAATTACGCTAATTAAACTTACATAAAAAAGTTATGGGAAACAGCGAAACATATCAATCACAACCGTTTAATAACATGTGAGATCAAGCCGGGAGTCGGTAAAAATAGGTATCGACAATGTGTAAGTGTAAGTTTACGCTTCACCTGGCAGATAGAGTTACTAGGTTTTTAGATGGACAGGGGGCCCATATTAACTACCTAGCCCATATTCTGACCAGTTCCTCTAACTATTTTTTAAAAGGAAAGTTTTCAATTTTATTCACAATTCAGAACATCACATAACATAAACAAATATCCAAAAATGAATAGCCCATATTATATTAAAGCATCCTGGTAGAAGTGATAAGAACAAGAGGTGGTAATATGCGCTACTAATTTTTGGATATTTGTTTATGCTACTCGATAAAATAATGTAATGTTCTGAATTGTGAATAAAATTGAAAAACGGCAATACTTTCTTCAAAAATGTGTATCTTCTTTTACAAAGCAGTTAATGACGTGAACCAAGAAACATTGCATTAAGAAAAGATCACACTTCAAAACAAAACATAACTCAGCTAAATTCTAACTCTCAATTTTTCCACAGGGTGTTAAGAAATTAAGGGTAAAAAAAAGTAACTTTTGTTTCTGACTGTATAATGATTAAGACATCAGTATTTCTTGACAACTAAAATTCAGGATATCAGCCCGAGGCACAGGTCTACACTTTTCTAAAAATTTCACAAAGATCGGACAATAATTTAAAAAGTTACAGGATTATAAACCTGACTAACATTATCTGTGTCCGGGTTTTATTATCGGGGAGTATTTCATATATAAAGGTGATTCGTTTCTTTATCATAATCATGCATATAATATTAACTTTCTCATTTTATGATGCATAATAGACTATATTTCTATGTAGTTAAACTTATACCACTTCATTTACTGGTTTATGAGCATTCATTAAAACCATAAAGCAATGGTTTTATTTTACTTCACATTCGTTTTATTTTATGGGTCAGTATTAAAAATTATGATTAATTCCGTTAAATGAACCTAACCAAAATAGGATATTCACGAATGCACATTCAGTTACATTAGAATTGAACTAGAAAATAACTTTAATCATAATTTAAACGTTATCAGGTTTATCAGATCAGATAGAAGGTATAATTTATAAAAACTACAATAACTATAATCTATTTACTTTGATCGTGCAGAGAAAAAAAAACCTTAAACAATCACTCCAATAAATATTCCTTTACGGCTTGCGATACACTAAAAAAATCAATGTCAAGATTGCAATAATATAAGTTTGATAATCTCATCATTCTGCATAAAGGGGAATACTGAGCATTATTTGTGTATCTAAAGGGAATACTGAAGAGAGTACCTAAATTGACGAGGGAGAAACATTAAGAGTAACTTTACTCAACAAATCAGGTGAATCCACCTTATTACAAATTTTACTCAAGAACATAACTTCCGACAGTTTCCTCCTATTTTCCAAAGTCATAATTCCAAAATGATGTCTTATAAAACTACGACGATGTTTATCAAGGTTTGCTTTGACTGAGAGAGTTCTTAGAAATTTATTCTGTACTGATTCTAATCTATTTATATAAACTGAATAGAAAGGGTTCCAAACAATAGAAGCAAAATTCAATCTGCTATGCACAAAAGCATAATAATATGATTTTGGATTTTTGAAATATTTTGCTTGCCTATTTATAAAACCTAACAGTCGAAAGGTCTTACAAACTAATGAATTAATATGGCTATCGAAGATCAGCTTACTATCAAAAATTACTCCCAAATCCTTCACTTCAGAAACTCGATTCAGCTCAGAATTGCTGATCGAGTAAGTAAATAATATGGGATCACGATTCCTAGTAAAAGAGATTATACAGAATTTTTTTTATATTAATGATACATGATGAAATAAAATATTATACGATACGTTGTTATTATACTACTCGTATATATTTCAAAATAACTCTTACTGTAATAAGTCACCTACCGGACATGATAGTGCATTGAAACATAGATAATAACTAGACAAAAACTAAGCATCGTGCTTTGTTTCGGCGTTGGGGATACAAAATCACCGGCTCACCCCGTACTATTTCTATTTCAGTAGATACTACTAAAGGTACATATCTATAATTTACACTAGTGTATAATATATAATTCTAAACAATAATACTGAAAGCATCACAGCGAGATATCGCAGCCTGTAAAGCTCTTGCAGTGTTTTTCTAGCTATTGAATATTGCCGAGACATATGCTGTACCAACGAAGTCAGCTACACGGCTAAGCACCCCCCACAGTGCTGGCAAATACCTCCGTAGTATGTAAGTAAATAAATATAGAAACCTTCCTACCGGGGATACTAGAATAGTTTTCTTCCCAATAATGAAACAAAATCTGTATTCTTGGGATCACTATGTTTTTCCAACACGCTTCTTGGATATTTGAAAAAATATGCAAAAACTTTTTTCCTGCCACCACCTACGAAATTGAGCAGATGGCACGGCTAACCTGGCAACACGCGTGTTGAAAAAAATTTTCAACGCGAATTTTGAAAAATAATTTTCAAACAATTGTATTTGAACAGAAAATAGATAGATGGTGCCAATTTGACAATAAAATTGGTTTATTTAAAAAATAACAAACTTTTGGGACTCGTAAAGCGAATTGGGGTGCTGGGTGGATAAAAGTACAATAAAAAATTAAATATATACAGGGTGTCCGCTAATTAACGGTACATGGAAAAACCAAAGACTCCTTACGTAAAAATATTAGGATTTAATTATACTTATCTATATCAGACAGTAGATATTAACTGAGATACAGGGTGTTAAAGTTAAAACTTCATTTTTGTTTTTCTCTAATAACTTTGAGAGGAACAAACGATTCTTTACAAAATTTGGCAATTATTTTTTTTAGGACGAGAAATTGATTTCTCTGAAATTTTAATGTACAATGTAGGGGGCACTGTCTGTAGCAATTTTCGCACATTTATTAGGTTATAACTTCTTTGTGCCTCAGTGTATTTAAGTTTTCAATAAAAATAATACTTATCTCATATTTCTTACTTTAAAAAGGTATAGCAAGTTCAGGTCGCCCAGAGTTACCGTTTCGGAGATATTTGCATTTAAATTGTTTAGTGCCTTAGCTGAGGCAAGCAAATAATATTTTGTTACTTCTTACCAATTAACTTTTACATTATAATTAATGTTCTAGTAATGATAATTGGAAATAACAACTACACCTATTGGATTGTTCTTTAACTTACTTTAATTGAAATAACTTTGACCCTAGAAAATATCGTGTCGAAAGAAACCAAACATTTTCTTACAAAGCTCTCTTATAATAATAACAAACAAATAACAACATGGAGGTTGCATAGCAACTGCATTTTCTCATAGGTTACTTTAAGAAAAGAAAATTGTTTGCAAATTAATAATAATTGGGCACTTGTACATTAACATTTCATAAAAATCAATTTCTCGTCCAAAAAAGACCATAATTTCCAAATTTTGTAAAAAAAGTTTTTTCTCTCAAAGTTATTAGAGAAAAACAAAAAAGAACATTAAACTTTAACACCCTGTGTATATAAAAAAATAAGTAACAGAGAATTGTTAGATGATTAAAACAGAATAACAGCTCGGGTGAAATAAAAATGGGATAAGTACCAATTTACTTAAGTATATTTGTTTTAATAATGATCTGAATATTATTTTAAGCAAATCCCATGTAATCCTTTAACAATTAACATATTGACGATATCTAATTCCATCTCTATTAATATTGAAGTTAGGTATGAGTTTTGTTATTTTCTTGGAACGATGTATTTATTGGAAGTTAAGGTTAGTTTAATTTTATTCATTTTAAGTATTAATCTAATTAGAATAGTTGAAACTACAAAGTTTTATATACAGTATATAACAATTAGCGTAAGCAAATAGAAGGAAAGCTATTATTTTTATTTACAACCAGGTACGTAAATTGAAATGTTCAAATAATTGAGCATGTAGTTGCGGTTGTTGGGAAAACTGTGATAATTACACCTTTCTTGCCAAAACTGATAAATATTACTAAAAGATGTTGATGTTGGTATCCTGGTCAGCTTCCAAAAATGTATTTTCAATCTCACGAGTGCAGCCTTAGCTTCAACGCACTTGTGCCGAATATTATTTTTCGATGCGGAAGATTTCGGTAAATGAGGACATAATGTAATCCCAATTTTACCTTAAATGGTTCATAGTTACTTATCATTATCATTTTCTTTGACCAGAGGAAGCGAAACTAAGTCCTTTCGCTTCCATGCTGCGAATATCTCCCTACAGTATCCTAATATCCTAGGGAAATAGATTAATTTAGTTTGAAATATTATATTCGGATCTGAACCAAAATTAACAGCT
Organism: Barypeithes pellucidus; assembly: GCA_963991005.1. Lineage (NCBI taxonomy): Eukaryota > Metazoa > Arthropoda > Insecta > Coleoptera > Curculionidae > Barypeithes > Barypeithes pellucidus. The sequence goes on along the minus strand of OZ022562.1, from coordinate 16,233,312 downwards.
AATCCCTAAGGGTCATTTTAAGCTATGCTCTTTAGTCTTGGCAGCTGTGAGATTCCACTGAGATCTGAACGGGTTGAATGGATATTATAATTATTAGACCATAAAAACATTTTTATTTATCGTATGGGTGGTAGACACATTGATATTTACAATTATACAGTGTATATATATGATATAAAACAAACTTTGGTAAGTCACAAACAGACATCTTTATTTGTTATAAATCATAACTTTTCAACTGGTAAGTATCTACCGTTCTGATGTTGTATCGTTGTCCTAGTCTTCTAATTCTCTCGGATATTCCTTTGACATATGGAATGTTGAGTGGTGGTTGAGCCTCTTTTGTCTCTCCTTTTTGTGTATTCGGCCGAGTCTTACGATTTTTCAAAATTTTGTCAACTAATTTCGTGGGATAGCCATTTTTGTTGAGGTCGGTCTTGATGTGGCCAGTTTCTTCTTTAAGGGCTTCATTTGAGTTACAAAGGGTAATTGTTCTATCCACAAGCGTTCTTATGCCACCACTTGTGGATAGAGCAATTACCATTTGTAACTCAAATGAAGCCCTCAAGGAAGAAACTGACCACATCAAGACCGACCTCAACAAAAATGGCTATCCCACGAAATTAGTTGACAAAATTTTGAAAAATTGTAAGACTCGGCTGAATACACAAAAAGGAGAGACAAAAGAGGCTCAACCAACACTCAACATTCCATATGTCAAAGGAATATACGAGAGAATTAGAAGATTAGGACAACGATACAACATCAGAACGGTATTCAGCTCGAGAGACACCTTAAGAAGCCATCTAACGAAGACGAAACCAACTAGCCAAAAAGATAAGAAAAACTGTGTCTACCAGATCCCCTGCGAATGTGGCCGATCGTATATTGAGGAAACACTACGGTCACTGGTAACAAGGATTAAAGAACACAGAAACAACACTCAAAAAGGAGAGACTGAAAAACCAGGTGCAGCCGACCATGCTTGGACACACGGCCATCACATCAGGTGGACAGAAGCCGAGATCCTGCTCGAAGAACCACACTGGAGGAAGTTCAAGGAAGCTGCTACCATATACCAGAACCCAGGTTGTTTTAGTAAACCTTCATTCGATTTAAGAAATGTCTGGAAACCTTTGTTAACTTAGCTTAAAATTACTAATATCGCGCAAAACTGAACCCATCTCAGTTATGCTTCAGTGCACATAGCTAGTATAAATAGAGCTGTAGTTACTTCTCTTATTTAGTATTCACCTGAAGATGATTGGAGATACTTACCAGTTGAAACGTCGTAATTTATAACAAATAAAGACAATGCAAGTACAAAACTCTTCTATCATTCAAGGAATTGGTCTACCTTAATTATTATTTAAACAACTCGTGTGACTTTGCCACCATCTCTAGAGACTATTAAAAATTTACACAATTACATGAGGTTTTAAACGACACTTTATTCGATCTGCTCAAATAATTACCCTCATGGATAATGTGATAAAGTGGTTAAAGATGCTTCATCACATTTGTCGTCCATGCGCCGGCTATAAACTTTAATCGGCGTTGAAAAATGATAATGCTTATAGTGTCGTTAGTCTAAAGTAATAAAAATTGATAAACCCCCATATCAGGCAATTTATTTTGGGCGCTATAAAACCTTTCTTCAAGCAATTAAGGTCAACGACGCCGATTAATTTAAAGTATCGCATAAAATTAAGCGGGGAAAAGGGCAAAATGCAAACGATCTTTTTACCCTTGGATGGGTTATCTGAATCGCTGGTTTACAGGGCTCAACAATATACTTAGCATGTACTTTCACTGTGGAGCTAAAAGTCTATATAAACAGTTTTATGGTTGCTCCTGAATCTATTTCCTTCGTATTGTGTGATAGTATATCTACGAGTGATAGACGTGTTTTGGACTTCCATTGTCTTTATTTCATTTAAATCACAACGTTTCAACTGGTAAGTATCTCCAGTCGTCTTCAGGTGAATACTGTACTGTGTACTGTACTGAATACAGTATTCACCTGAAGACGACTGGAGATACTTACCAGTTGAAACGTTGTGATTTAAATGAAATAAAGACAATGGAAGTCCAAAACACGTCTATCACTCGTGATACAGCATTGTCTCTAACCTTCAAAGAAACAATAGTATATCTAGCCAGATATTATCTATTGGAACTTTTTAAATGTTTAAAAAGTAAGTAGAATTTGGTGTGATGAACTATTAAAAGATATGTTGCAATCGGAGCATTTTTTTAACCTAAAATATTTTATACACAGTCAACAGAAGACAAAAATGCATTCAGTGTGTTCAACGTGTCCGAGATAAGGAGGGCCAGTACAGGGATCTCGGAAACCGTAAGAGATATGAAGTCGGTTAAATGGAGGTAAAGTTTCGCATTTACGTGCCTAATAATATGCCGTTTAGAAAGTTTTAAAATTCCGAGTAGTTCCGGAGATAACCGGAAATTTTGAAAAATCGTTTTATTTTTTTCCTGGGTTTTTTGAGATCAAATTCTAAAGTAAATTGCACTTTTACATTGCCACTTTTTTCACTCTATCTAACAGCGTTAATTGTTTTGTAATTCGACGAGTCGTCTTCGAAGGGCCATTAACAACTTTCTTTTTTAAATACGGTCCTATTTTTCCTGATATTGGAATTTGAGAGCTTTTTTTCTCCCGAATGCAACGATGTATGACACATTGTGGTTTAATGACGTTTCAAGGGTTTTTTGAACAACATAAGGAAATTTTGGGATACGGTCCTGTATTTCTCCTAATTTTATAAATAATATGTCATAAAAAGGTTATTCAATTTTTTTACATTTCATAATGTAGCCAGTTCAGGTGGCATATCATTTTAAAGGTCGTTTAAATCTCTTTTCAATAATACGAGCGAACTTTTTTAGGCGGTGACTTGGCCCTTGGTAAAGAACTGGGAAAGGTGTCACTTGGAGTGACTACCTATGGACAATGAACTATGGATCTACTAAAATAGGAGTTCATACAATAATGGCGTTTTTAAATAATAACCTAAAAGCCTTAAATCACAGTGCAGTTAAGTTCTAATTACGTTCATTATTGGAACGCGATTTCTAAGGGTAACATCTACTCTTCCCAGGAGGTTAAACCACTATTAAGGCTGGGAAGTTGTCAAATTGACTCATCTTTATTGGCATACTAAACGTACGGGATCAACTACCAAGGATGCACAGAGGAATGATAATCGTTGAAAATTCGATTCGATTGCGGTTGTAATTACTATTTACTCAGATCAATAACGATATCCGCTTGTAGCTCTTGTTACTCGGTAAATAATATGCTGTTACCGTTCCATTCTTTTGCATTATTCAATAAGGGTAGGTATCAGTAAAATTCCATTAAATGTTAATTCAAAACATGTTTTCGTGATGCAAACTGCAACATTATACTGACTAAATTAGTGTTATGTTCAGGCGCATTCAACATAAATGCGTGGTTTAAATACACTAATTCGGATTTCCGCTCACGAAACATTTGGTAAAATAATTAATACCTCCCATGTTAATTCGGTGCTGACAAGAGCACCGTCGGAAATATTGCGGAAATTGTAACAACAAACAGGGATGTTTGAGGTAGAAAAAAAAGAGACGGATTTTTATCTTACTTTTTTTTATGATCGAACACAAGCACTATTGGAAAAATCCTTTAGGGCACTCTGGGAGTGGCGCCTGTGCGGATAAAGCGATTCACGTTGGTTTTGAATCGTTGCGAGGTTATATTCGTTGGGAAAAACGACCTCGGGAAGGTCGTTCCATAAGGATCAATTCCTCCAGATGAAAGAATTATTAAATAATGAAGTTCGAGGAGTACTAAGCTTAACCACACATGGGCGGAATCAAGAGGGCAAGGTCAACCGAGCACTTTCCAGGAAAATATCTGTAGAAGAGAGTAAAGTCCCCAACCTAAAATCGATGTTCTAGGCTGTCGAGATTCTTCGTCAGCTCGTGATCTCCATTCAGACGAATGGCCCTCCTTTCGATTGAATCCAGTAGCCGAAGAGTATGTTTCGGTGCAGAGCTCCAGACATGAGAGCATTACTCTAGTGATGGTCGGATCTTGGATTTGTATAGTGTCAAAAGTTGTTAAGGTGTTTACGTACAACTTTTTGATTCGGAAGAGTATACCAAGTTTCTGAGAAGCTATCTTGGCGATTGCCACAACGTGGTTATGCCAAGACATATTTCCTCCCAGATTGACGCCCAGCAAATTAATAGATGGAGCCAGTGGGATTGCGTTCTGTAATGTTAACCTTTTTAGAGAGAACTGCTGCCTGGGTTTTTTGAGCGTTAAATTCGACTTGGTTACTGTCACCTCAAGCCAAAATTTCTTCCAGGTCTTTGTTAAGTCGTGATACTTCATGCAGTCTGTGAAGATGTGCATCGACAGTCGATGTTTGTGCATTCAAAGATAAATATGAGATAAGGGTGTGTCTGTGTGTGTTTAGTGATAAGAGAGTGTTCCAAAGATCTAGATTACGGAGTTGAATGAAATTTGGTCGAAACCAGATAGTTCGTAGCTATCAATATTTATGGCAACGCTACGAATTCTGAAAGCCTTTCTGGGCTATAGGACATTTGTTATAAGCGTTCTTCAGGGAGCAGTTCTTGCACCGATTTTTTAAAATCTATGTATTAATGACACATATGGCGATCTGGACGAGGAATGTATGTCACCAAATTATGGCGACGATTCTTCTGACGTATTTTCTCACGTTTTCTCACAATTTCTTAATGAAAAACTAAAATTAATTTTATCCGGTTTCACAATAATTACCATGATCATAACAGCTTAGACGCGGATATGCATTTAATAATTAATAAATAATAAATTAATTATGTTATATTTATTTCTAGGAGTTCAAATTGTTGATAATCTAAACCGAAAAAATCACTGTGAATTACTCAAATCTGAATTAAATTCATCCTTGCTCGTTCTCTGAAAGTAGCAGTATCTTTAAAGTAGTTCCTTCTGGCATACAGACTGTACGGATAATGCATAAGGATAGGTTACTTTTTTTTCAGTTATACTTTTTTCTTTAATTTTAAGCTTCTAGCTTAACAGCTCTTTAATGTTTACAAGAATTTACTAATTTTTGGACAAAGTGCGGACGCGGCATTTCTACAGAAAAAGCAGCTACTGATTTTAAGATTATAGGGAGTACTGGATTATTTATGAGATATGTACTAATATTTTTTTTTAATTTGAATTTTTAAACGTCTCAAAAAGGTTCGCCATCCCTGGTGTATATCAATGTGGACCGCATTATTCGCACAGCATTCCCAGAGTGACTTAAAGGTTTTTCCCATAGAGCTGGTGTTTGACCATAATAGTTATTTATCTATCAAGGGTGCTAAGTAGATGATTATGCCCTGAGGGCGACATTCTTACAAAGCCGAGGGCCAATGGCCCGAGGGTTCGTAAGTCGCCCGATCTATTAGTACCCGTGGTGCATACAAACTTTTATGTCATACCAGTTCGTTTTAAATAATAAATATTTTTTTAAATTTAATTTGATTTACCAATTTTTTATTTTTACCTGCGACATTACCTTGACATTATTGTAGCCTGCGTTCTTGTTGTTGGGAGATAAGTATTCAAATGTTTAATGTGTCAAAGTCAAAAATCGAAAATTGAACAAGGTTTTGAAATTCCCGACGAAATTGAGCAAAAGGCTGAAAAGGCACGCAAAACTTACAGACAAGGCTGCTGTACTGTACAACCTGTTGAAAAAAACATATTTGCAAAAATTCCCTGTATTATTGCAAAATATTTGGCTTGGAACAACCCCGATATGTACACTGGTCATTGTTTACGTCGAACGTCGGCAACTCTTTTAGCAGAAGCTGAAGCAAGTATGACTACGCTGAAGCGCCATGGTGGATGGAAGAGTACCACAGTTGCTAAAGAATGTTTAGAGGATATCATGTCCTCAAAAAATGAAGTTTCAAGGATGTTGGCAGGCGTACCATCTGGATCTCGCATTTCCTTACAGAAACTAGAGACCCAGACAATGAATCATGAGTCAACCTCTGCTGCAGGAAATGTAGCTATCAGCTGAACCTTCCAGAATTGCCACTTCTATGTAAATACAACCAAATAATATATAAACGTAAATTTATATTTTGTTATTTTGTTAATAAAGAATTAGTTAATCGAAAACAGTTTTTTGCGTCTTAATGCCAGCGCTTGCCATAATGTGTACTTTATGCCCGCACGGGCATAAATTAATCCATTATGTAGATGGTATCTAAGGTATAAAAACATAATAATGCACTGGTATCACATAAAAATAATTCTTCAGTCACTGCTCACTTTAAGAAAAAGTTAGTAAATACTCCCCGCCTACCTGGCCGCTAACCGCAATATTTTTTATTTAAGGCGGTTAAATCTTCTAGTACTAAAATTAATGTTTAATAAATTATGGTCATTCTCTTGCGATAAGTGGCTTTAACGTGTATATTTTGAACGGGCGTAGGCCAAAAGATAAATGGCAAATGCGTCGTCATTGGAAGATAACAGCATTTGTTTGTTCGCCGCAATGTTTCCACCAATCATGCCTTCATTTTTACGGCTTTCATCCTCATTTATTTTTTAAAAGTTTGACAGGGAACAAATGAAATGGCTAATGTTTATAGATAGGAGAAATAAAAATAACGCAATAATGTAATTCGATGTCCTTTAGGGTAGGGCCTAGTCCACTTATCAAATTGTCTTAAATATAATTTTGTTTTTCAGTTTAGGAAAATGATAAATCAGACATGGTAAAATTACAATGTTGACATGTCAGTATTGACATTTATATTTTGTGTTTCATGTGGTTAACAAATTTTTCAAGTTTATAAATGAAATTTGATTCCATTTTTTAAGTAGTGTCCCATTTTCGACACTTTTATAGGGTATCTCCGTAATTGTTAGTGCTATCAGAAAAGTAATGTAGGTGTCATGTGCCCTTTTTAGGTCAAACTTAAAAGGATGAAATCAAAATTTGAAAATTTTCACTCGATTAAGAGACACGGGGGAAAATCAAAAAATTGACAATTTCAAAATTTTCCTATATTTTGTTATTTAAAAGAGATACAGAAAAATATTCTTTATATTGATTGTTGAATAATCTGCCATTTTCAGAATAAGTATACGGGGTCAGGTAGAAAAGTTATCGGACCTAACCTCATTTTTTAAAATGAAACACCCTGTATATTATTTTAATCTAAAAGGATACTATTTTAAATTATCCTTTCAAATATATAACACACCATGGATGGATATTGATTTCCTAGGCGATTTAAACTTTATTACTTTGAAACGAAATGAAAGATTCAGATTAAGGTAACAAATAACGGGAATCATCGCAAATGGAATATGTCCTTAAATGGTTCCGTCTTTCCGGACAGCGAACAAAATATAAATTTTGCTCCATTTCTTCGTTTTTTCCACTTTCAATATAAACTGATATCATAGGAAATTTTTCAAAATGTTGTAAGATCATTTTCGCAAATGAATATGTAAAAATGAAATTGACGTTAAATGTTAAAAGTCATCATAGTTGTTTCAAGGATATTAGCTTTTGTTTCATGGTGTACTGTGGTTTAAAGTAATAAAGTTTAAATAAATCGCCTAGGATACCAATTTGAAGGGTTAATTTAAAATAGTATCTTTTTTGATTAAAATATACAGGGTGTTCCATTTAAAAAATTAGTTTAGGACCGATAACTTTTTTACCTGACCCCGTATACTTATTCTGAAAACGGCAGACTAATCAACAATCAATATAAAGAAACTTCGGTATAAAATATTTTTTCTGTATCTCTTTCAACTAAGATAATATAGGGTAATTTTGAAATTGTCAATTTTTTGATTTTCCCCCGTATCTCTTAAGTGAGCGAAAATGTTCAAATTTTGATTTTATCATTTTAAGTTTAACCTAAAAAGAGCACATGACATCTACATTACTTTTTTGATAGCACTAACAATAACGGAGATACCATATAAAAGTGTCGAAAATGGGACACCACATACTATGAAATATTGTAATATTTAGTTATAAAAATCTGACATTTACTTGAATCATACTGTTACAGATGATGGCATATGTTAATTCTTTCTCTGCTTTAACTACGTGCATCGTATAAGCTAAGCTCTCTTGTGTCATTGTTAGGGATGAAGGTGAAACAGTTTTGGTAAATAATTTATTGTTACCCTGTACCAATAAAATATTTGGGATAATTATTTTCTATAGTCCATTGAAGATTATTGTTGAATATCGTGCCGTCTGTGTTAAAAATAATTTCCCTTACAACAAACCGTATAATAATTTTCCGATAAGGAAGTAAACTATTCTGGACGGTATGGCGAAGGAGAAGAATATCGAGTAAATAATTTTATTATTCTTGTTATTTTCATTCTCTAGCTAGAAAAAGGAATGGAATTAAAAGAAAGCTCAGCAGCAAGCTATATTGATTTAAATTACTGCAAAATTTTGAGAATCTAGCAATGATCGTACAAAATTATGTGGAAAAATAATAATTTTTTATTAATTTTTTGGAATGAAACTTTTTTTCTTAAAATGAAGTTACGGACTGTACTTAGGAAACACTCTATATATCCAAGAAAAAGGCGCAGCTGTATGGTATGTTATTAAACAACTGAGCCGAACTAACTTAATCTGGGCTCTATCTAACCGAGCTATGCAAATTCCACTGCTAATGGCCAAGAGGCGTATGTAAATTTCCTGCAAAACAAAAAGACAAGATAAACTTAAAAATTCTCGCATGTACTCCAAATATCAAGAAGAGTCGTAAAAAAGTTAAAGTTTCCCCTTTACGGGCAATGTTTCGTATACGCCTGCCAAGTTGACGGGAAAGTTTGTAATCTTAAAGCAAACTGGGATAGAGTAAATTTCCCATAGGTCGTGTTACACATTCTTTATTTGTTAGACTGTGAGGTTAAAATATGTAACCCATTTTTTACAGATCGATAAATAAAAATACACTCGTCTTTTATTATATTGGATTTAACGGTTTTGACCGTTTTCTATACGTCAAACCTCAATTAAACGGGCTTGTTCGGGTTTGTTCACATTTAGGGATAATTATTCTACAAGGTACAAAGGTGAAAATTACACATTATCTGCATCAACACGTCTTCTGACTGTCGAATTGTGAAAGAGTTTGTTCTAAAGATTACCTAAAGTCTTTTCTATATTTGGGTTTCTTAATGGCTACATTATGAAATGCAAAAAAATTGAATAACTTGCCACTTTATGGAACTGAAATTTTATTTTCTTCATGTTGGCAATAAGTAGGGTTCGAATTTTAGGCCTACTTCGATTTCGTTGAAATTAGTTTTCTAGGCATTATGAATTCGACAGAAATTATTTACTTTAAAATGCTAACTTTTCTTTTTTAAAGTTTTTCTAGATTATTTTCTGCAATTTCTCGTATTTCCGGCGGAGTACAAACAACTTTCTTCCTGACTCATTTTTATTAACTTTAATAATATATTTATATTCAATTATGACGGATGGGAAGCAGCTTTGTTGTGTTCAATTGTTTGTATCAAGGCATATTTGATACTTGTAACATTTTATTAAATTGTAAAAGTATTCCCAATCCAAAAAGAAAGTACTTATTAATTTAAATGGAAAAAATCTACTATATTATTAAAAGTTTTTCATACTTTAAAGACCCAAATAGAAAAAGTATTATAAAATACACGGTTCCTAAGACAATTGGAGCACTTGTACTTTAGAAACCTCCCAGCTTCGCGGGTCGTTTTCAAAATTAAACGCGTGCTCCAAGATAATGTCTTATGCAACTTGTATCATAATATACTATTTTTTATGATCAAACACAAGCACTATAGGAGACAGAAAAATCCTTTAGGGCACTCTGGGAGTGGTGCATATGCGAGTAAACCGATTCACGTTGGTTTGGAATCGTTGGAGGTCACATTCTTATTGCATATCACTAAATAGTCTCGACCCGGCACTGAAATGCAGCTTTACATGATTTTTTCGAACAATCCTTTTTTTCATTTTGCATATTGTCCGCATAATTATTGGATTTAGTGCTTTTTATTTACATACACATATTAATTGCCTTGGGCCTATGCAAAAAGAAACGTATGTTTATTCCATACAGAAATTAAGCCTGTCGGAATATTACACGGGATTTAGAATATTTTAATAATACAGTAACCGCCTCGAGATATTTGTATTTGTTTCGATTTAGTGGTTGTTAAACAAACAATAAGGCAATGAAGGAAAGTGTTATACTTTACTAATTCGATAAATTCATGAGACCCACAAGGAATGAATAGTTTTTATGTAAAATTAATGAGATCCAAACGATGTTAGAAGGTATTTTTATGCAATAAAGGAATCCAAGACATCCAAACATACAGAGTGTTCCTTAATGATGTGCTAGTACACTAAGGCAATTAATTAGTGAATATTGTTCATTTGCATACATACCGGGTGATCCGTTCGAACAGAACACATGGTATTTCCCATGTAAATTTCGAGGTGGTCAAATATTCGTCCCTGTATTGATTTTAAAGAAAGCTTTCATTAAGACATTTTAAAGAGAATAATTAGAATAAATGTCCACCAAATTTAAACTTTTTTTACATGCCATTTTTAAGATATTAAGAAAATTCTGTCTTCAAACTAGATTAAATCTGGAGTACGATTCTGTTTAATATTCATGTCAATATTTTACAGCGTTTTTATTTTTTCTTAAATAATTTTAACGTGAGCTCACCGCCATGAGCTATTCGGTTTGAGAAAAAAGTTGCAACGACGACGAACCTCGACAGCCTAGAACATCGATGACAGGTTGGGGATTTGACTCTCTTTTACAGATATTTTCATGGAAAGTGCTCGGCTGACCTTGACTTCTTAATTCCACCCAGAGCGGCGAATAGCAGAATTACGCGACGAACCATATGTGGTTAAGCTTGGTACTTTTTTTTTTTTTTTTTTTTTTATGATCAAACACAAGCACTATAGGAAAAATCCTTTAGGGCACTCTGGGAGTGGTGCGTGTGCGCAAAAAGCGATTCACGTTGGTTTTGAATCGTTGGAGGTTATATTCATTGGGAAAAACGACCTCGAGAAGATCGTTCCACAATGATGAAGTCCTCCAGATGAAAGAGTTCTTAAATAATGAAGTTCGAGGAGTACTAAGCTTAACCACATATGGATGGGCGGCAGTGGTTCGTCGTGTATTTCTGATATTCGCCGCTCTGGGCGGAATTAAGAGGGCAAGGTCAGCCGAGCACTTTCCATGAAAATATCTGTAAAGGAGAGTCAAATCACCAACTTGCCTTCGATGTTCTAGGCTGTCGAGGTTCTTCGTCAGCTCGTGGTCAACAATCAGACGAATGGCCCTCCTTTCGATGGAATCCAGTAGCCGAAGAGTATGTTTGTATGCAGAGCTCGAGACATGAGAGCAGTACTCTAGTGATGGTCGAATCTGGGCTTTGTATAGTGTCAAAAGTTGTTGAGGTGTGTACAACTTTCTGGTTCGGAAGAGTACACCAAGCTTCTGAGAAGCTATCGTGGCGATTGCCACAACGTGGTTATGCCAAGACATATTTGCTCCCAGATTGACGCCCAGCAAACTAATAGATGAAGCCAGTGGGATTGCGTGTCCGTCCATGACTATATCCGGTTCTGTAATGTTAACCTTTTTAGAGAAAACTGCTGCCTGGGTTTTTTAGCGTTAAATTCGACTTGGTTACTGTCACCCCAAGCCAAAATTTCTTCCAGGTCTTTGTTGAGGCGTGATACTTCATGCTGTCTGCGAAGATTGGCGTCGGCTGCCGATGTTTGTGCATTCAAAGAGAAAGATGATAAAAGTGTGCTATCATCAGCAAAACTAACTTTCGGATTTTTCGTTTTCACTAGAAGGTCGTTAATGTAGAGTAAGAAGAGAGTGGGAGACAATATGGACCCTTGAGGAACACCGGCATTGAGGGTGAAGGTGTCTGAGAGAAATCCGTCAATCGCCACTTGCAGAGAGCGGTCCTTAAGAAAGCTAGACAACCATGCACAGAATCGACTGGGCATACCATAGGATCGCAGTTTACTTAGAAGCCCCTCATGCCAAACACTATCAAAAGCTTTAGAAATATCCAGTGCAACAGCCCGAGACTCCCCATGATGTTCGATTGCGTTGTCCTCCTCGATCTTCATTATTTAAGTATTCTTTCATCTGGAGGACTTCATCCTTATGGCACGAACTTCCCGAGGTCATTTTTCCCAATTAATATAACCTTCAACGATTCAAAACCAATGTGAATCGCTTTTTGCGCACACGCACCACTCCTAGAGTGCCCTAAAGGATTTTTCCTATAGTGCTTATATTTGATCATAAAAAAAATGATTAAATGGTACTACGGCAGAAATAGTTCATCAAGTGATATCCGACTTGTTCTCAGCAGATTTTCCTAACCAACCTATTCCAGGCAGATCAACAATAAGAAAAATAATTAAATAATTTGAATCTAAAGGTACTTTTGGCTAAATAAAAACTTAATTTCGGCAGTTTGCGATAGAATTTCGCCATACCAACTACCTCATATAAGAAGGGGGTTTTATAATCGTTTAGGATATTGTTCGGCGGCTAACTGAGGATTATTTAAGCATATTCTTAAACATTAATTAATAATTCCTATCACTGTAAATTTTTTAAATTTTGTCAAAATTTATCATTACGTTTGTGGTTGTTTATTGTGTAGTGTAAAATAAAAAGATAATTTACTGTCTGTTGATATGTTTTTACTGGAAGGTTATCACAGTTATGGAAAATGTAATTTTATTCAAAACTTAACATTGACATAAAATAACTTTAATAAATTTTTAATCATTTATTTGCTGGTGTACTCTTAGAAATATGTCAGGTCCGTTTTTCCTAGTTTATCATTTTAAAAATACATTTTGTTCAATAACTCCTAAATTGCTAGGAAGATACACTTTAAATTGAACAAGGACATTATTCTTATTGTAGACTTTAAAAAGTGTAAGTATATTTTTGAGCTAAAATAAATAGGGGAGCGAATATTTGACCACCCCCCCAATTTACATGGGAAAGCATATGTGTCCTGAACGAACGCACCACCCGGTATACCGCTAACCCCCTAACGACATCGCTACACCTTACCGCTACTGCATTGAAGCGGAAGACCGCCGACCAATAATCTGGTTGGCATACGATTAAGGAATTTGCACAAATCCACTTAAACTAAATAACATCAAAAAATCTTTGAATCTTATAAACAACATGTCCATTAAAACGTCTTCATACCCGTACTTGCTCTTTAAAATACTCGGGACAATTTTCAACTTAATCCTTAGTCGCCCGTTCGTTGAGCGAAAAATTAACATACGCCTCCCAGCTCTTAGCAGTGAAAATTTGCATAAATGGATCAGATAGGAGAGGATTTCTTTAGTCCGTTTGTCCGTTTAACAATAAAAGATGGCCAGCACGAATGTTTGTAAAGACTTTGTATAATCTTTATGGGATTTAGTTTTAAAGTCGTTGAAAAGTCTTGAATGAGCTTTTTGCCTAGTTCGTTAATGTCGTACTAAATCTAAACCAGATTCGTTATAATCATCCTATTAGATATGCAACGGAGTTATTGACCTGGATTACGGATATTATGGATTTATCGAAGGTACACGATAAGTTATGGTTTTGGAAATTTTTCGAAATGTCGTTGGCATGTTTATTCTGATTAAATCCCGAGAGCGAAACTCGAGTGATTTAATCTGTCAACAAACGATCATTGAGTAAAATTTCCAAAAAAAACATATTTTGTGTGTTCCAATGAAAAATTTTATAGTTAAAACGACGCTCGAGTTATATTTTATAAGATTATTTCCAGAACACAAATTAAATATTATAATAATTCGGAATATACTTTGAATATATACAATATCGATTGATATATCGTTTCAGTTCAGTGTTCTATGTTGTGCGCTATTTTGAAGAACAAAACAACAACTTTTAAAAAGTTGTTAGAAATTTTATATTACTTTTATGTTATAATAGATTTTAATATGATTTATTATCACTTTAAATTTAAGCAATTTAAACCGTTCATATAATTTTCGTTTTTAGTGCTTAATTCATAATAAATTTATTTTTAAAAATTCAAATGTAAATATACAGGAAATTACGTATTATATTTAAACCGGCAATTCCTGAGATAAAATCCAATTGAAGTAAAATATCTAAAAATGGTGCTTTAATTTAATATGCCCTGTACATGACCTTATGTCAAACCAAAAATTACCACGTGGTGCCCCTGTTCGGAAGGTAAACACAGCAACATATGGCAGTGAATCTTGAACAGTGTTGTCATATCTTCAGGGTAAACTCTTTAGAAAGTCAATAACCGTTTGACAGATTTCAAGTTGTTTATTTTTCAGGGTAAATTATTATAAACTTTTACGTTCAGTTCGCTGGGAAACAATCTCTGATTTATAAACTTGAACTGACTCGAACGGAGCGCCGCGGAGTTTATAAATTAAAATTATTAAAACCAACTTAATTTATAAAAAACACCAAGTATTCACATCACAAAATCACATTAGTTTTCGCGTCACAACACATCTAAGTACCGTTCAATCTGAATTAGTATTTTAAAGTGCTACTGTGTAAACAAAAATACAACATTATTGTCTGGGAAATAATGTATTTAACATGGACAATCGGGCTAATATTTAAAAATACAGCGTTGCCACTTTCGATGTTTTATAAGCGACTATCATAAATAAAGAAAGTTCGACGACTGGTCCGAAGATGGACCAGACCATTATTTCAAAGGGTAGTTCCTGTCAATTGTTAACATAATTGTTACATTTTATCTTTAGTAAAGGGTTAATGGCCCATAAAAATTAGCGTTTTTATTATTTCTATTGCGAAATGATTAAGTGCTCTTGTTCTATGTGTGTTATTGTAAAGTGTAATTATGCGTTAGTGTTGGGGTTTAGCGATAAGCTTATTATGCACTCCCACACTATCATCAGGATACGTGATGAGCATAAAGTTTTTCCCATTGAAAAAAGAACTGAAAGTGTCTGTGCCCTGAAAAAATAACCAAAATAATTAAGGTACTCTTTTACCCAGGTCCCCGCAAATGAATTAATTGTAAAATTTAAAATTGAAGTAAAGCGCTCTAATCTTTTATGTTTAACAAATATCATTAGAATATCGTTTGGCATTAGTTAATAAAATGAAAAATACAATATTTTTTTAACACCCTGTATTTCGAAAACGAAGGGACATGGGAAAAACTTTTATACCACATTTTCGTCTTAAAATAAGGTCCTTCATTTTTTCAGAGAGGTTATGAAACACCCTATATATTGAATAAAATATATATAACACACTTTGAATAAAACACTTAAAAAAGTGATCACACATAACCTGTCGTTTTCTGGTCGTAAGAAAATATCTTTATTGTCCCAGCAAAGTATCCTTTCAATCGCTGGTAAGTGGCTTTATAAGCATAAGAACTTTTCTTTGCTGTAACTGTCGGATAATATTTATATAGCGACTTTACTACCACAGCAATAATATACCCAGCGAAATCAATTTTACTGTCACAGCTATTTATTTACGTAGTTGTTTTTTTGCTATCGTAGTTAAAATTTTTATAACGGTAGTTGCAGTATATTACTAATAAGGCCTGTTTTCGCCCCTTTATTATAAAATTTACTATATTTAATTTTGAGACGAGACTATTGCAATATTTGAAGATAAATCTATCGAAAATTTATGGCCCAAATAGAACTTGAACAAACCCGAACGAAATTTATTACGGGCGAGGTAGAACTTGACTGACAGGGTTTTAGAGTTTGATTTAACTAGATAAAGTTTTTAATATCGGTTGAGAGGATTTTCGAATTGGATTTAACCGGCGAAGGTTTATTTTTTAAACGACAAATCGATGCGAACTCGAATAGAATATGCTTTCGAATAACGTTTTTTCAATCGTGCAAAATTTATCCGATTAAGCTGATCCTTTGTCGGCCGGAAAAAACAATTGTCAAACAAATTATTGTTGCCGAAATAACTTTTAACGTGTGTTGGGTGAATAGTTTAAAATTTTGCGGCGATATCTCGAAACGGCTTGATATATTCTCATGGAATTTTGGAGAAATATACGAGATAATGGATTTTTGACATTTACCCCCTCTCTATTTTGAGGGGTGGGGTTAAATTCGAATCTACGTAAAAACTATATGTACAAATATTTCATTGACGTGCGTGCTCTTTCGGTTAAGGAATTATGGTAAACGGATTTTGAATCAAATTTTGTGCATACGTAATTTTTGACGTATTAAAATTCCAAACTTACCCCCAACGCTTCCTCGTATTATTACCCCATTCATTACCAAATTCCTATTATAGAATATAGCTGCTTATAAGTGACTGGCTGACTAGCTGAACAGCTCAAGCAACAAAAAAATAATAATTACCAAATTAGATGAAAAGACACTCCCCGGCACAAAATTCCGCCAAAGTTTTGAGTTGTATCACTTTTTTATTTTTTTCTATTTGTGTTTCATAATGGCTGCATTCTCGCACCATAACTCGAAGTTTTGCATATTCTTTGTTAAAGTTTTTCTAGATTATTTTCTGCAATTTCTCGTATTTCTGACTGAGTACAACTTTCTTCCTGTCTCATTTTTATTAACTTTAATAATATATTCATTTTTAATTATGACGGATGGGAAGAAGCTTTGTTGTGTTCAATTGTTTCTATCGTGGCATATTTGATACTTGTAATATTTTATTAACCCAAAAAGAAAATATTAGTTCAAAAGGAAAAAATCTACTATATTTTTTAAAGGTTTTCAGACTTTAAAGACCCAAATAGAAAAAATATTATAAAATACACGGTTCATCAGACAATCAGAGCACTTGTACTTTAGAAAACTCCCCGCTTCGCGGGTAGTTTTTTAATTAATCGCGTGCTCTAAGATAATGTCTTATGAAACTTGTATCTTAATACTATTAAGCCAACTACTACTAAATTGTGGCTCTGTGAAACTGTAAGACTAGAATTCGTAGGTTCAAACCCTACGGCCGGTATAGTGGCGTCTGTGAGTCGGACGAACATCGAAATATTTTCAGCCGGAACAAGAGTACCTCCCCCCCCCCGTTTTCGAGGATGCTGAACACGATGGCGGCGTCAGAATTTCTCATTTGGGTTGAGCAACCCCTAAAAATCGTCAAAAACCACCCCCCAGAAGGGTTAAACGCGCTTCAAGAGGTTTCCCTGCTGAGAAATACACTTTCCCCCCGTTTTCGAGGATGCCGAGCATGGTGGCGATGTTGGATATCCCCTCCACCGGCAAATACTCGCTCCCGAAAGGGGTGAATTTTTATTTTTCAAGTATCAGCGGCAAATATATATTCCCCCCGTTTTCGAGGATGCTGAACACGACGGCGCCGTCAGAATTTCCCTTTGGGGTTGCGCAACCCCTCAAAACGGCTAAAAAACACCTCCCAGAGAGGTTAAACGCGCTTCATCGTGTTCAGCGTCCTCGAAAACGGGGGGAATATATATTTGCCGCTGATACTTGAAAAATAAAAATTTACCCCATTCGGGGGCGAGTATTGGCCGGTGCAGGGGTTGGAAGGGGTCGGACGCGATATCCAACACCACCACCGTGCTCAGCATCATCGAAAACGGGGGGAAAGTGTGTTTCTCTGCATGGAAACCTCTTGAAGCGCGTTTAACCCCTCTGGGGGGTGGTTTTTAGCCGTTTTGAGGGGTTGCGCAACCCCAAAGAGAAATTATGACGCCACCATCGTTTTCAGCACCCCCTCGAATATGGGGGGGGGGGAATATATAGTTGCCGTTGATACTTGAAAAATAAAAATTCACCCCTTTCGGGGGCGGCGAGTAGAGGCCGGTGGAGTGGTTGGAAGGGGTCGGATGCGATATCCAACACCACCACCGTGCTCAGCATCCTCAAAAAACGGGGGAAAGTGTGTTTCACTTAGAGATGTAAAGGGTAATATTACCGAGGTAATGTTACCGTAATTTTGGTAATATTACCGCAAGATCAGTAACATTGGAAATATTGTTTTTTTTTCCGCTCCTCCATACTCTCATTTATCGGGTTTCATTCGAGAATAGTAGAAGATACTGAGGAAGAAATAGGAAAAGAAGATATCGGTTTCGAAGTTATAGACTTGACTCAATTAACGAAAGAGAAAGAAGAATCAGATGACGAGATTGGGGATGATGATGAGGATGATTTACCATTATCCACTCTATTACGTAGTCCATTCTGACTCTGACTTTTTTAAAAAAACGTTCTTATTGTTTTTCGTAATGTTTTTACAGTTTTGAAATAAAAAAAACTGGTATTACTTAAAAAGCTGTTTTTTTATAAATTACCAATGTTACCGTAATATTGCGTAATATTGCCGGTAATATTACCGATTTTTAAATTACCGGTAATTTTACATCTCTTCACTGCAGGAAAACCTCATGAAGTCATGGCGTTACTGGTCGTTGTCATGCAAAAAATGGAGAATAGTGAAAAATGTATCATGCCACTATTTGCGGTATTTTAGGTACTTTTCATATCCCAGGTCTTACTAAAATTACTAAAATCGTTTCTAAAATATCTTGAAATCACCAAAAAATTTAAACACCCTGTATCTTTCAAACAAAGCAGCTGCGGACCCATGTTGATCGGAACTATGTGTCTTCTTTTTGGCTAAGAAATCATCACAGAATGAAAACGAACTTTTTTTTAAACACCCTGTATATCAAAACTTTAATCAGTTATGAGAATAAGTGACACTAATTTGTTTTTATTCTATTGTAACTCATAAAATATGTTTTTCAATTTAGTGTCTACTTGTGAATTCAATTTAATTCTACCTTCCTTATCCTAAATTTAATTTGACTAATACAAGCTTATCGCGTAGATCTAAAATTTCACTGCCAATTAAAATATGTTGACATCGTCAGCCTGGTAATATTAATAAACCACGAAGATTTCGTTACCGTAAACATAGGCGGGGATATTTTATATAATATTAGGATTTTGACCAAAATTACGGGAATATTAATATAAAATATTGTTTTATCATCAATGGAAAGAAGGTATGTGGGCATGCGAAAATGCTTGTTAGGTGATAGTATAGCATATCAGTAAGCAAGGGTTAGTATATTACATAACGAGTTGAAAGTGGTAGATCTGAAACAAGGGGGCGTAAGGAGTATGAGGGAGGCCTCAGTCGAGTGCCGAAATCCGGCGCGTTAGAGAATATTACCTATACCCACTTTTTCCTACGACTGTTTATGGTCGTTGGTTGGGTGGTTAAAGGCGGGGGTCGGTTTAAAGGCCCGAACTTCTATCACTGCAGCCGTCCGGCTTATTGTGTACCCCGATCTTGTTAGACGATGTTTGTTCCTTCTATGAGGTCCAGTAACCTTCTACCAAGCTTGTCATGTGGGAGGTTAACACCACGTTGTATGTTCCCGAAGATGTTTTGTCTTCTACAAGACAGCGCTACGCAGCGGTATATTATGTGTGAGGCGGTTTCATCCTCTTCGCCGCAGAGTCTGCATTCAATGGATCCGTTGTTTATACCTATAAGTTGAAGGTGTTTTCGCAAGTGGCAGTGGTCTGTTAACAGACCCATCACTTGTTTCAACTGGGGCCGCGTCAGGGTTAGCATCCCATTCGATAGTATTTTGGATGGTTTTCCAATTACGGCCCGTGCGTGTATTTGACCAGGTAACCCTTGCCATCGAGATAAGTGTTGTTTTTCGACCATCTATTTAATGTTGATTTTGTTGCCTGTTTTGATATCCCAACGGCCGGTTCGGGGCCTCTGAGACTGTGAGCGGATCCGGCTCTCGCTAGTTCATCCGCTTTCTCATTCCCTAATATCCCAGAGTGACCAGTGGCTAGTGACCAGGGACCCACAAGAGATGGTCGTGATTTGAACCAATTATTGCCGAATTATTTGATCACTTTAACCTACTTATACAGTTGTAAATGAAAATAATAGTTTTTCTTCTATTTGCTTACACTAATTATTATGTAGTGTGTATAAAACTTTATAGTTTCTAACTGTTTAATTAGATTAATACCTAAAGAAAATACATCACTCTTAACTTTGAATGAATAAATCATTCCAAGGAATTATACAACCTCAATATTTGTAGAAATGGAGCTAGATATTACTTAAAACAATATTCAAATTATTATTAAAATAAGTATAATTAAATAAATCATATTTACTTACCCCATATGGATATTCAATCCTTGATAATTGTACAAATCTAAAATAAATCATTACTTATCCTATTTCTACTTTACTCAAGCAGTTATTATGTTTAACGGGTTGCCTAACAATTCTCTCACTTATTTTTTTATATTTAACATAAAAAACCTAAAAGGATCCCCTCATTTAATAAATAAAGATATAATATATGTGGTTTCTTGATGTGCCCACCCCGCATACCAATTTAGTACAAGGGTCCCGAAAGTTTGCTATTTTTTGAATGAATTAATAGATTTACTGTTAAATTGGCATCATCTGTCATGTTCAAATACAGTGTTTGAATAGTTATTTTTGTATTAAGTGCACGAAATAAGTGTTTTTTAATGGGACATGGCAGCGTTAACTTTTGGCCGTGACCGTTCAGAAATTATTTTAAAATATATTATTGAGATATTCTCTAACAGAGCAAGCATGTTTCTGCAATAAATTATTTCTTTATTTCTATTTTAAATGGAAGCATAAAATCATACTCGAATCAAGAAATCGTATTAAGCCAGATGATATTTATATTAATAATATTAGGTTACCTACTTAAAACAAATAATTCCTCATTTAATTATACTGAACTTACTGCTTAAAGTAACTAAGTCGAATTTAACGCTAAGAAACCCCAGGTAGCAGTTTTCTCTAAAAAGGTTAACATTACAGAACCGGATATATTCATGGCAGGACATGCAATTCCACTCTCCTCTAGTTTGCTGGTATAACAACGTTGTGGCAATCGCCAAGATACCTTCTCAGTAACTTAGTGTACTCTTCCGAACCACCTTTTGACCCTATACAAAGTCCAGTTTCGACTATCACTAGAGTACTACTCTCGTGCCTGAAGCTCTGCACCCAAAGACACTCTTCGGCTACTGGATTCCATCGAGAGGAGAGCCATTCGTCTGATCGGAGACCACAAGCTGACAAAGAACATCGAAGACAGGTTGGGGATTTGAGTCTCTTTTAAAGATATTTCCATGGAAAGTGCTCGAAATACACGACGAACCACTTCCGCCCATCCATATGCGGTTAAGCTTAGTAATCCTCGAACTTCATTATTTAAGAATTCTTTGATCTGGAGGACTTCATCCTTATGGAACGACCTTCCCGAGGTCGTTTTTCCCAAAGAATGTAGCCTCCAACGATTCAAAACCCAGAGTGCCTTAAAGGATTTTTCCTAGAGTGCGTGGGTTTGATTATAACAAAAATAATCGATCGTAGAGACATATATTAAGTTCTTAATTGAAACAGATATGTCTTTGCGTATATAGAAATTAAATTATTACTTAGTTTAGGAAGTTTTGCTTTCGTGCAAGTATTATATTTTTCCGTGTGTTGGGTTAAATTTTTACTTGGAAGCAATCTAGCTATAGCTGCAACTACCGTCTTGCAGGTAAAATCCTGTTGGCTATTTCAATTAGAAATTATTGTTTATTTTGTGAGGCAATGCCACTGCTACACGCTTTCACAAAATGACAGACCTCTAGGGAACTTCCTTTATTTTATTTCATACCTGAAAATATGGGACAAACCCAAAGGTAGGCTCGGATTGCTTTAGGTCCTAGGGCAAGACCAAAGGGCATGTTAAATACATTTTGAGGGGGCAAATGACGGAGATATTTCGACAAATATATTCAAACATTTGAATTTGAAGGCTGCTTAAATTATCAAGTTATTTAGGGGGACAGTGACAGCCTGAAAATTAATTTATTAAGTTAACCTTTGAATTAATTAAAAAGTGATATTTTAATTGTCAAAGATGTTAAAATATGGAGTTTGCTACAATTATTTTATAAACAATACATAAGGTACTCTGGGAAAGGTTATTCACGTTGGTTTTGAATAGTTGGAGGTTATATTGTTTTTTTTTTGGTAATGGAAAACAAAGCACTATAGGCACTCTGGGAGAGGTACGTGCGATTCACGTTGATTTTGAATCATTGGAGGCTATAGTCATTGGGAAACACGACCCCGGGAAGGTCGTTCCTTAAGGATTAAATCCTCCAGATGAAAGAATTCTTAAATAATGAAGTTCGAGGAGTACTAAGCTTAACCACATATGGATGTCTTCGACGTTCCAGGCTGACGATGCTCTTTATCAGCTCGTGGTCTGCTATGATACGAGTGGTTCTCCTTTCGATGGAATCCAGTAGCCGAAGAGTATATTTGGGTGCAGAGCTCCAGACATGAGAGCAATACTCTAGAGATGGTTGAATCTGGGCTTTGTATAGTGTCAAAAGTTGTTGAGGAAGAGTACACCAAGTTTCTGTGAAGCTACCTTGGCGATTGCCACAAAGTAGTCATGCCAAGACATATTTCCTCCCAAATTGGCGCCCAGCAAATTAAAAGATGAAGCTAGTGGAATTGCGTATCCTGTCATGACTATAGCCGGTTCTGCAATGTTCACCTTTTTAGAGAAAACTGCTGCTTGGGATACTTGAAAATTTGCACGTTTAAAGATAGGATAAGCAGTATTAAATATACACTTAAATAGACCCCTGATTACGAGAATTTTTCGCATACTTTAAAAAGAAATTACAAAAATTAAGCACAGATTCGTGCAATTTTGTGAAAATTTTCGCCACATGAAAATCTCTCCCTCAGAAAATATAAATATAAACGTAACATTTTCAACAAATCCTACCCTACCTTTAAATTTTTTTTCTAACTTATTCAGGTGCTTATAAGGTTAAATCGCTCGTTTGTTCCTATTTTTCGGTACAGCCATAACCATAATGGCGGGTAAATAAAAGTTGGGAAAATGTGATTTGAATAATAATGGTGTTGCTGCTAAATCGTCCATGCAAAGTGCCATTTTGAATGTTTTATGTGTCAGCAAACTTAAATTTACTTTTTTGTTCCATTTTTAGGTAGGTACTACTAAATTACAAAATTTAGGAGGAAACTAAATAAATATTTTATTTTATTAATCTTCATAGAAAATATATAAAATAATATTAATTAATATATTTTTTTTCAATTTAATGTATCATGTAGCCAATCATATTTTCTTTTGTGGGACAAAAATAATATGATAATTTTATCTATTAAGAAGATTTTAAACATTTTATTGGTTGGTCTTTTTTTGGAAGCTATGCTGGATAGTGTATGTATTTGTTTTATTTTTTTCCTCAGAGGCGTTACATGCAGGGGCACTGGCTTTTTATCGCAGTTTTTTTTTTATTTCTACCCGTTTTAATTTATTTAAAATATAAATTTGTATTTTTTATACATTTTTCACCAAAAAGTTACTCCTTATAATAATAATAATAATAATAAAAATGCTTTATTTCAGAATTACATTACTTAACATAAAATGAAATAAGGTCAAAAATACAGCAGATTATTGCGAATTATAGATTTGACATATTTGTTAAATATTCTTCAATGTTGTAGTGTTCAATATCTTTAAGTAGCTTAAATACACTTTTTTTTTACTTTTTTAATGTTGTCACAATTTTTAATATGATGTGGAAGTCTATTGTATAGTTTTATACAGTTGTAATACGCACCACTTTCGTACAATGTTAGTCTGTGTTTGGGAAACGTATAAATCAAAGTTCTTGTTGAATATACATTATGTGGTTCACTACTTCTAAGCAAATATCTATTTTTGAAAAAGAATAATATGCTTTCTTGTATGTAAATTGCAGGGACAGTAAGAAGCCCATTCGCTTTAAATTTACCTCAACAACTTTCTATAAAATTGTAACCAAATCTAGTTCTCACTACTCTTTTTTGGCATACCAACAAGTGTTCTGCATCCCTACATTTTCCATACAGAATAATTCCATATCTAATATTAACTTATTCTTCGATAGAACTGACCGTTTTCGAGTAAAATGATTAATCGGTTTTTTATTGGTCACGAATTTTTAATATAAAACTGTAAATTTTAATTATAATAAGGACAAAACTTAATAATTTTTTACAAGACAATGTATTTTCATTATTCGACAGTTATTTTTTGCTTGTTCGGGTTACTCTCAAAGGATATGTACACCGAATTCGAAATTATTGTCGTTAAAAATAAAAGCCATAAAATGTAATACCGTCACAATAGTAATTTTAGAACTTAGAAAATTTTAATAATAAAGCGAAATGCTGGGAAATTATGATTGATAATATGATAAAGTCTTATTATTTTTGACCAAAGAATACAAATATAGTCTATAGATTGACCTCCCTTTTCCGGTCCTTCCCGATTTAAATTTTATTTTATTTCGGTTTTTCCAAACATGTTTTATTTCCTTACACTTCTCTGCAAATTGATACAAAATCTCCAAGCTTGTCACTGGCATCGTACGACAGTAGAACACATTTTGCAAATTATGCAGTTCCTCTTTTCAGCATCATTGATTTTTACTGATGTGACGGCTTTCCTCAGCTGAAAACTGGCAATAATGCATGTTGTAAACAGGAAACTTGTATTTCGTACGAGTATCGAGGATTGTCAATAAAAATCAGTGCTGCATTTTACCCTAGTCCAGTGGCGGTTCTTCCACAGGAGCACATGCGCACGTGCACCCCCCAAAACAAAACGAATAAAAAATATTTATTTATATTCATTGAATATTATTTATCGTATAAAGTTCGACCCTCCCTAATATTTTATCGTACCGTCAAACTAAAAAATGTCCGACACTCCCTAATATTTTATCATCCCTTCAAACTAAACTGTATAGATCCGGCAACCGTGCCTCGGTCGAGGTAAATGACGATTATGACGAGACTTGCTCGCAGTAGTGCAGTTTCTCTCTAGTAACAGGTGGCGGATGGCAGCGGGGCTATGGCGATTTAATATGGAAAAGGCGCACAGTTTTGTTAGTGCATATAGTTAGAAATTCGAGCGTGTATGTTTTAATATTTTAATATTATATATTTATTAAGTTAAAATGAATAGTTGACGGTGGACTATTTAAGAAATAACTTTAGCTCTTTGAGTTTGGAGCAAAAAATTTAAGTGAGGAATGCGGGAACACCTAAACCCGAAATTAATTTAACGCAGACCACAAAAGGTTAAATCTAGGGACTTTATTATAAAGTTTAAAAATTAATTATATGAAAAAAAATTTATAGAGGGTATTCCAAACTTAATGAGGCTGTTATTGATCAATTTTCTACAATACAGAACCGAAGAATGGACTTTACGTTTAAGCACTATTGTGTAGGGTCGATAAATGTTGGGTATTTCGATAAATGATACTCGAAATGATTTTAAACCATTTTATTTAAGGATTTAAACTAAAAAGCACTGAAAATATGAAGAATGCCAACTTGTCAGTCTCGTGGCTCGATTCGTTCTCGTCATAAAACAGTTAACTATTGTTCTTAGATGGCGTAGTGGTATTAGACATCATTCGGTATTCTTGATAGCTCGTAGATGACTTTAGTAGTATTAGTAGTGGACTGTATAAATATTGTTACGAGGGTTGCATGCGACGACGTTAAGATCCGACAGCTATACACACTAAGAAAACGTTTCTTATTTTCCAAAAGTTGTATTTCCTTGTGGAAAATTAAAAATAAATAAAAATATGTTTTACCTAACGCATTTTCTTATTACTTTTTTTCTTTCTACATTTAAAACGCCTAGAAAGTAATTGTTTGGTAGTTACACAAAAATAAAATTTTAAAAATAATTTCACCATACTTGTGAACCCTCTCTATCATAGCTCACGAGCCGCCACTGACCGTAGAATACAAATTTTGTTATAAAATAAAGTTATTTGTGACATGAATAGTTAATATAAAAAGATTTTTTCTTCAGTCATTATCAACTCTTTTACTGAGTTCAAGCTTAACAGTTATTCATCGGTATCTAAATGAAACACAAAGTAGAGAATAAAATGCATTTTATTTGGTTAAAACTAACTGACATTTGTTGACTGTCTAAAATCCAAAATGAACAATTTTAAAAACACAAAAGTTTCATTTAACAAAAGCACTGTCAATCAAATTAAAATTTAATCCCGTCCGAATTAATATCACATTCATTCGGGGGATATGAAATATTATACAAACCGATTAATTTGCAAAAACATCAATTATTTCGACAATAGCTATTATGTTATATAGATACTCTTGTGCCTAACAACAAAAATCATTTAGTTTTCTATAGAGAAGCTATATTTTGACATTGAGTCGTAAAAAATTGTCTGGTAATTTTATAGGCAGGCCGTAAAATCGCGCATGCATTAGTCCATGCAAGATTTTTGGAAATCAATCAAGTGTATGACGACATATTTCTACAATGCCAATTTTTTTTAAATTAAAGTATTCGGGTTTGTTCTGTTCTTCCCACACTACTTTATTTGATGAGCTCGAGCAATAATTGTAAGATATTATTTGCTTCTAATCTTAAGTTTTCAGTGTACAAAGGACCCCGCACGGAACATATGAGAATCGGCCCTTGGTTAAAATCTTTGATACTCGGAGATATTATCCAAAAATCGAGGCTGATCAAAAGTCTCCATGGGCCAGAGTTCCCAAAATGCGATCCCGGGTGCATTTCAGGAAAATATTTCCCAATATACATTGTGGCCCAAAAAAGTGTGGTAACATAATGCTGTTTTTTTTTTCAAATGGGACACCCAGTATTTTATTACATATTTAGGTTCGTATTAGTCTCCTTTATATTTGCCTAAAGTTTTATTTCATTTGGTTATGTAGTTTAAGAGTAATAAATTAAAAATTAAAAAAAGGTTTGGAGTCTTAGAAAAAAATTCAAAAAAACTACCTAAAATAACTTTTTTAACCAAGGCATTGAATAGAATTTAAGACAAGAGGTCTAGAGATTTTGTGAATATAATAACGTTTATTTATACAGGGTGTTCATAATTAGATTTCAAACACGACACATTTCAAAATAATTTTTCTCCAGATTTTCAAATGGCTATTGTATGTAGAATTCATAAGCATTCTTTTTTTGTAACGGAAGCATATAAGTTATTCCCAGTCGTTCTCGAAATAATTACTTTCATAAATAATGTTGTTTAAATACAGTTTTTATTATGAAAATTAAATTAAATTTGTTTATTATATGAATTCTTATTTTATATCAAAGTCTGCCATGGTTTTTAGGCATAACCATCACTAATGAGCCGTCTTGCTAGTATTTCATCTGAAATGTTGAGGAATGTAAATAGATCATTTGAAGAGCGTATTAACTTGTACTCAGATCAACATGGTAGGCATTTTGAACACTAACTGTAGTTTATAATTATTAATCTAGTCGCCTATGCTTAATTTTCATAATAGAAACTGTATTTAAACAACATAATTCATGAAAGCAATTATTTCGAGAACGACTAGAAATAACTTATATGTTTCCATTACAAAAAAAAAAGAATGCTTATGAATTCTACATCCAATAGCCATTTGAAAATCTGGAGAAAAATTATTTTTTTTAAATGTGTCGTGTTTGAAACCTAATTATGAACACCCTGTATAAATAAACGTTATTGTATTCACAGAATCTCTAGACCTCTTGTCTTAAATTCTACTCAATGCCTCAACGTTATTTTAGGTAGTTTTTTTGGAGACTCTAAACCTTTTTTTAAAATTTTTAATTTATTACTCTTAAACTACATAACCAATTGAAATAAAACTTTAGGGAATTATAAAGGAAACTAATACGAACCTAAATATGCAATAAAATACTAGGTGTCCCATTTAAAAAAAGACAGCATTATGTTACCACACTTTTTTGGGCCACCCTGTATATTGGAAAATATTTTCCTGAAATGCACCATATAATACGGTATAAATCGGCATATGAATGAAATTCCTAAGTTAATTAGTATAGGAGCTATGGAAGCCTGACACACTATTACCAGTGCATTTGCTCATTTTTACTATTTTGATTGCGATGAAGGTAGCTCCCCGGGATCGCATTTTCGGACCTCGGGCCCATGGAGACTTTTGATCAGCATCGATTTTTGAATAATATCCCCGAGTATCAATGTTTTTAACCGAGGGCCGATTCCCATATGTTCCGTGCGGGGTCCTTTATAAATAAATGCGAGCATACTTTATAAATAGTTGAGATAAAAATAAATGCTAGTCATTATTTTATCAATAACCATGTGTTAATGTTAAGTTAGTGCGAGTCATGATTCTATCAATAATTTTGAGATAAAAATATTAAACAAATGCGAGTCAGATTTTTATTAATTGTGTGAAAAAGATATTAAGTAATTGCGGGTCATACTCATATTAACTGAAGGTTAGACAAAACTGTATAATAAATAAATGTTCATTTTTGTTAAAAAAAAAATAAAATAATCTACTACTCATTGCAAAAATAAGTAATTCGTAACATTTGTTCATAAGGTCCATTATTTCTTTAAAAACATAAAAATTTCTTGACAGATGCCCTTCTATGTGTGCACGATTTTTTTCATGTTGTTCTATAAGTTTTTGATTGATGATATGTACGATTTCGCAATATCACACCTCATTATTTCCATCGCGCTATACAACTGAAAAATATACCACAGTTCCACGATTCGACAAATTCCACCATTGCACTTCATCAAAATTATTCGGATTTATCGACACATGTCGACTTTCTGGAGTCCCAAATGTGCAATTTTGCGAACACATGATTTTGATTTCAAATACACCAGCGTCAATCAAAATTAAAATTGCATTCTCCTATAGCAGTGCCTGCCATTTTAATAAAATAGCGAAAAAAAAAGAGGTGTGAAAAAGTATCAGAAGAAATTTAATATAAGGTTTTATTCTTTAAAACGTGGTCCAAAAATCCGATATTTCTTCTTACATCATGGCAACAGCACACAAGTGCCTGTATATGGAGGTCAGTCTTTTACAAACCACTTTTAACCTTAACATTTTAGAATCGTTCAGGTTAATTTATGATCACAGTATCTTCAAAAACTCCTTAAAAACACGCACAATGCTGACAAATGAAAATAAACTTTGACAGAAATGAGGTTTCAAAGTGCTTTCATTGTATTTGTTTTTACCAAAGCCTACTGTGACAAATTTCACATTTACAAATCAAAATTTAAGCGGGCGCATTAGAAATTGTAATTGAAAATATCTCGAAAACAGCTAGTCGGAGCGACATTTACAAAGTATACCTTTATTGCTTAAAAATGACGGAAAACTGATATTTTTAATAAAAATATAATTATACTAAGGCATAAAAAGTTACATTTCTTTTTATGTATCCAGAGTACCGCAGAGAGCGCCCACTATAATCTATATCAAAATTATTAACAAATTCAAATTCCTTTCCCCAAAAAACCCTAGTCACAAAATTTTGTGCAAAAATATTGATTCAGAAATAAGTTATTTAGGAAAATTGTAAATTAAATTTTTACTTGGACATCCTGTATCTCGGTTATTACCAGCTATTGGACTAAACTAAGTATGGCCAAATCGCAGCATTTTTATCCAAGGAATCTTCAGTTTTCCTGTGTACCATTAGTTATGGGACACCGTGTATATATTTTGAATTTGTTCAGAATACATTTTTGTGTATTGTACAATTGCATGTATATAAGTTGTAAAACAATTTTCGGATGTTTCTAAAATGTCAAAGTTGTAAAGTATGTGGTTTATAAATGAATGACCCACATTGTAAAATGATTTAAAAAATAGCTTCTCAAAATTTTATCGATTAGAATAATTGTAAAAATGAAATGATATCGTTTTACTATTATTTATTCTTTAAATTATATAGCTAAGTTATCTATTTTATTGATAAATATTAGGTATTATTTATAAGTATATAAACCATTACAATTTGTAGCTGATATAGTTAGTCCTGTAGTTTCCTATTAAGACATAAAACCATTTTTATTATTCCTTAGCGTATCATACATGAATGGTAGATAGAAAACGAAAAATTTCGTTGTGCTTGACCGTTTTTATTACATCTGGGCAAGTCCCAAAGCAACGAAGTATTCAAGTTTGAACTCGGTTTCTTATGAATACACAACTATTTTTGTGTCCTATGAGACCGTATAGCTGTAAAAGTTAAAAAAAAAACCTCTCGACACACAAATTTACCGTATGTGCAATAAAGCGTGCATTAAAGTTAGGAAATATTATGTTAAATAATTCAAATACGGTGTTTGTCAAATGGTTTTTAGTTTCAGAGATATTAAAGGAAATGTGGAAATGTATCAAAATTATTTCTGTTCTTAAGACTAGGGAATCCAATCCTGCAAATGCTAGATTCCGCAACTACTATACAATCGTACGACTAGTTTAACGGTTACATTGATATTGAAAGTATTTTCGGAGAAAAGATGTTTAATGTTTCATCTTATATCTTATTTTATTGCACATGTATCCTGCGGCTAAAAACGCACGTTCAGCTTCGACACTTGTCGGCGGAATAAATTTTACATAATTTGTGGCCCTCTGATTCGAATAGTTGGCGCATATCGGTCGATGTGATAAACTTTCTAAAGAGTACACCATCTTTAGCTACCATTCGAGACACTCTTTCCTCCATCGAAACTTTTTTCTTAGATCTGTAATTTTCATTTTCTTAGGTAGCACAGAAGAACCACTAACATCTGAGCGCTTAGCAATAGAACTAAACGAACTACTCGAACTGCTGGTACTAGCTTTCATTTCCTGTCTAATTTTATCAATATCAACACTACCGCTGCTGCTCTGGACTTTCAAATTAATATTATGCTTTGTTTGTAAGTGGCTGTGAAAACCTTTAGTGGAACGAGCAGAGATTTTGATAATGCTAGGGCATGACTTACATTTAGCTTGATACTGACACTAATTTTTGTGGCTGCTATTTAAAATCCATGTATTATATTCAACCACTTGATAAATGTCATTAGATACTAGTAGAATAACTCCCTTACTTTAGCACGTACGCAAGAAAACTATTCTGTTTAACGTATTTACGTAAAATACCGCAGTTCATTGTTTGCTATCCCGCAAATTCCGCGGATCCGCGGGATCGATGGGCTCAATCCCGCAGGTTTGCGGGATTAAAGTTTGGGTGTGGGATTGGATTCCCTACTGATTTGATCAAAAATTGTTTCATACAAAAAGGTTATCGCTTTTCATTCTCTACCAAACGCACTTAACGGTTACTTAAAATAACACTCGACATTTAAGTTATCGTTGTCAAGTCAGATATTTTCAATACGGATCAACAATTTTATTTTCACACTTTCATCCAATTATTTTAATAAAATGTTTCGTCGTCTTACCCCGGTTTTCCCTAACAGGAAAGATAATCAAACTAAGCGCGTGCATTGAAAAATACTTATATTATTAGGCAGAATGACAAATATAATAAAACTTAAATAATAAATCCTGATTTTCTAATCTTATTTTTAATGAGACTTGAGTTGAGACATCAAATTGCAATTTGACTTTATATCTTAAAGAAACAAATTGTATTACTTTACTTATCTCGATTAATTTTGTTTGAAATGAAAATCATTGCATAGTGGTTTCGAATGGAGATAAATGACGGCAAAAAATATAAATAACAAAAGAGTGATTCGTCGTACATTTGGCAAATTGGTAACTCGTTAAATTAAACAACTCGTTAAAGTGTGGTAATTCAATATTTCTGAAATATAGTCTCGTGGTATTAGTCGTGATATAATTCACGAGATGGCGCGCCACCGTATTTTAGTTTAGCGGTTTTGTACAGTGGGCCCCTAGATCCCCTGACTTAAACCCAATTGATTTCTTATTTTGGGGCTATCTGAAGACGCTTGTATACAGGACATCTGTGAGAGAAAGAATTGTTGTTGATTGTGAGGTAATTAAGCAATAGGAATGAATATTCCATCCATATCCAGTTAGTAGGGCACTCTGGGAGTGTGCGCAAAAAGCGATTCACGTTGGTTTTGAATCGTTGGAGGTTATATTCGTTGGGAAAAACGACCTCGGGAAGGTCGTTCCACAAGGATGAAGTCATCCAGATGAAAGAATTCTTAAATAATGAAGTTCGAGCAGTACTAAGCTTAACCACATATGGATGGGCGGCAATGGTTCGTCGTGTATTTCTGCTATTCGCTGCTTTGGGCGCATTTAAGAGGGCAAGGATATCCGAGCACTTTCCATGAAAATATCTGTAAAAGAGAGTCAAATCCCCAACCTGTCTACGATGTTCCATGGTGCCGAGGTTCTTCGTCAGACGAATGGCCCTCCTTTCGATGGAATCCAGTAACCGAAGAGTATGTTTGGGTGCAGACCTCCAGACATGAGAGCAGTACTCTAGTGATGGTCGAATCTGAGGTTTGTATAGTGTCAAAAGTTGTTGAGGTGTATACAACTTTCTGTTTCGGAAGAGTACATCAAGTTTCTGAGAAGCTACCCTGGCGATTGCTACAACGTGGTTATGTCAAGACATATTTCCTCCCAGATTGATGCCCAGCAAATTAATAGAAGAAGCCAGTGGAATTGCGTGTACTGCCATGACTATATCCGGTTCTGTAATGGTAACCTTTTTAGAGAAAACTGCTGACTGGATTTTTTTAGTGTTAAATTCGACTTGGTTACTGTCACCCCAAGCCAAAATTTCTTCCAGGTCTTTGTCGAGGCGTGATATTTCATGCTGTCTGCGAAGATATGTGTGTCAGAAGCCGATGTTTGTGCATTCAAAGAGAAAAATGAGATAAGTGTGCTCTCGTCAGCAAATCTAAATATCGGATTTTTCGTTTTCACTAGAAAGTCTTTAATGTAGAGTAAGAAGAGAGTGGGCGACAATCCCTTGAGGAACACCGGATGTTTAATTTATTGATCTAGTAACTTATGTATTTTAACCTTATGATTTTGTTAGTAAACCAAAAATAAATAAATAAAATGAATTAATTATTATTATTTTAACTTTTTTCTCGAAAAAACGGTTAGATTTATCGAAACAAAAGTACTATAGATTTATTTTGTCAAAAAGCTAGGAGAATAAAAAGATTTAGTCAAAATGCGCATACAGTGTAGCACAAAAAAGTTGGGACCATTCAAATTAAAGTATAGGTTCGTATGTGGCGCCCTCTACAAAATGCGGAAAACGGTGGACAAATTTGTATTCCTCATCCCGTCATTTCGTCAAAATATTATGAGCGTGGCAAAAGATATTGCAAAAAAACTGCAAATAAAATTTTATTTTAATACCCTGTAACTCCGTTAATAATAAATTTTCGAAAAAATGTTATAGGATGAGGTAGCATTTATTTTCGGTCTACAATTATCCCCTCATTATTTCCGGACATCCTGTATACTTGTTGTGAGTGTAATAACGACGAAGACTCCATGTCTGTTCTCTAACAACTGACTAAAACTTCTACACGGACTATAATTTTAAATATCCTTAGAGAGTCCTACACTTGACAAAGAGTTGATCTTTACAAAGTCAAGTTATTTCACGGAGAATAAGTCGTATGATTGGATGCGCAACGTCGGACAGACAAACGAATAATGGCCTATGTTGACGCTAGAACGTTAGAAATTCTATTGAGACTAACTTTCTACGTGAAGTTTGCTAATGTCGTAAGTGACACATTTTGCCGAGCTCGCTTTATTCGAAGGTGCTGGCATAAAATGTCTTAAGTATACAGTTTAGCGAGTTTATGTTCAAAAACATATATTGTCTCTAAAAATAAAGCTGTGAAATAGACGTAACATTGGGTAGAGTTTCCGGTAACATTCTACATACCCCATCCTCTTCATCACGAGAATGGTTGATTTTTTCGAAACAAATAAAGAGCAGTGCAAAGCACAATAGGAACGAATATTTGTTATTTATACTTCGCGGGGAAAGTATAAAATTTCAGATGTTACTTCATATTATAAATACCAATATCGTATTTCTTCTAGAATAATAATAATAATAATCTTTATTTCTAATCATGTCACATACATCCTCTGCACCAAGTACAAAAAAAAAACATAAACACATAAAAAGAAATGGCGTCAATTTCAAGTCACAATATTTACCATTACTACCCAACTAAATAATCTCTAATCGAATAGGGTTCCAGGGTAATAAGTAACTGTTTAACTCTAATTTTAAATAACTTTATACTATTTATACTTTTAATATGATTAGGCAAATTGTTAAACAATTTTAGGCACATATAACATGGATTTTTTTCTGTTAGGGTTAACCTATGTATTGGATAATTTACGTTTAAACTCCTTGTGTTGTATTCATGAAATGTTTGAAGCTGAAACATACTCCTATTCTTCAAGAAAAACATCAAACATTCATAAATATATAATCCATATACCGTTACAATCCCATAATCTTTAAAAATATTCCTACAACTCTCAATAAAACCCATTTTTTTCCATACCCTTAATGCCCTTTTTTGAGCTACAAATACTTTTTCTGTTAAACTATTACTACCCCAGAAAATTATTCCATACTTCATAACCGATTCAAAATTTGCGTAATAAATTACTTTTAGACTTTTTTCATTGATATATCTCCCAACAACTCTCATTCTATAACAAATTGAATTTAGCCTCTGCACTAATAAAGTTATATGATTTGAACAATTTAAAAACTCGTCTAAATGAAGTCCCAAAAATTTTGTTTGTTCAACAAATTCTGCATCCGAATCCCCAAAAGATATACTTGTTGGTTTATCCACATTTGATAACCTTGTCCTAAAAAGCAATACTTTAGTTTTGTTCTTGTTTACTATTAATTTGTTTTCTATAAACCATGTGTTAGTGTTCCTGAATAGCACTGTTCCCATTGTTTTTAATTCTTCAATATTTTTCCCACCTGTAACAAGATTGGTATCATCAGCATAGCACGTTATATTTTCATTGGGTGTCTTGGTTATGGAGTTTAAGTCATTGAGAAATATTATAAATAAAACTGGACCTGCAATACTACCCTGCGCAATTCCCAATTTATTCTTCCTCAAGTTTGAAAAATAAGTTTGTCCATTCTTTGACATCCTAACCTTATGTCTGTCAAATATGATCTAAATAAGTCGAGGGCATTTCCTCTGATACCATATAGTTCTAATTTTTTAAGTAACAATATTGGATCAACACAGTCATATGCTCTAGACAACATACCCCCATAGCCAGATCACCTTTCTCAATAAAATCTAATATTTTTTTAGTGAAATTAAAAATAGCAGTCTGTGTCGACTTGCCAGGCACATATCCTGTATGCCATTGAGCAAGTTACATTTATTCATAAAATCTAATAGACGATGACACATTGCTAGTTCAAACAATTTAGAAAAAGATGGCAAAAGGCTTATCGGTCTATAGTTTTCCATAAGTTCAGGATCTCCTTTTTTAAATATAGGTTTTATTAAAGCAATTTTGAGTAACTCTGGAAAAGTGCCCTGCCTAAAAGAGTTGTTAATAAGATGACACAGAACGTCTTTACTTATGGGAATTGCTGATTTTGCTGATTTGAAAAGAATATTAAAAAATAAATTAATACGTAATATTTACTAGTCTTGATAAAATCCCGACATCCTTTAAAAAAATTAATTAAGGCTTGTATTTAATTAATTTTTATAAAGTTTTAAGATCATTATTTTAAAAAAACTTTAATTAGGCATCTATCTTCTTCACTCGGCTGTATTCGGGTTTGTTATAATTACAACAGATTGGCGAACTTACCTACAGAATAAGGTTAAAAATTTTTAATGACTGAAAATATTTTTCGTATGGAATAAATCTTTCTTGTATTTTTATTTTTCCCATTAAACTCCAAATCGTATTATGTTACCGTAATAGGGAACTAGTGCTAAACGTGACCGGGTATGGTATAGCATGTAACACGTTAAAGTAATGATCCCTTTAAATTATTTTGTTATACAGGGTGTTATGGAAATGACTTATTATATTTAAATGGGTGACCCCTACGGTGTCCTAGAGAAATTCTACATACTTTTTTTTAAAATCGAATATCTAAATACTAAGGTGAAAATCCATTTTACCCACATAACGTCGCGCGTTCCATCTGGATTCAGTCAGCAACAATGTGGGTCACTAGCGTATACTAACAGTGTTGTCAGATCACACCGCACTTCTCGCCCTTGCTTAGATACCTTCCGCGCGCGACTATCATTGCTTCATTATGTTTCGAGACTCGGCGATAGAATGTCGCTGTGAGGGTTCCACGTGCTTGATGGATACAAATTTTAAACGTTTTTTTTAGTTGTGCATTATCGAATATTTTTTCTGTTCTGAAATAGTTCATAATAAGAAATTTTGTGATGTGATTTCAAATTTGTGTGTTATATTTTTTTATGGAATTTAATAAAACTGATTATAAGGTCGAAGGTAAGAATTGTAGTATTTTTTTTTTCTAAAAAGATTGAAAAAGAAGTGATAACGCGGGTCAAAAAGTCTTGTTGTCAAAAACTGAATACGTGCCTTTACAATTCTGTGTTGCAATATGACAACACCGCCTCAATAAACTATTGATTGCGAAGCTAATCAGTAGCGGCCAAATAAATTTTGATATTTCATATAAAGCGTAATTTCATACAAGCGCCATTTTTTGTTATATGTACATCAAAAACATTTAATTAATAAATAGACAGAATTATTTTTATTCTGTCAGAATCATACAAAGTTTTACACAGTAATCCATGATGCAAAGTCTGTACCGTTGGTCCTAAATCTACCGCCTGCGTTTAAAACCGAAAAGAATAATATTATTAATTATATTGAATGCATTTCTCATGTGTACCTATTAGATAAAAATATTGTACTAAATATATGTGTATTTTTTTAATTTTCTACTAGTAAAGTTATTTATAGTGTCCCAAGAACATGGAATAGCAATGGTTTAAGGTAATCACTGTGGCAACGCTGTATGATCATTTTTACCTGCTAGTGTAAAAATTTATTAATTTTTCGCCGGCGGTGGTGTTGGGAGTTATTCGCTGCTACTTTGTGTTTTTTGATTCATTTTTAGTGTTTTTTCGAACTATAACTATTTAGAGCTATTTATTAGCTATCTACAATGGTTCGTCAGTGCGTGGTGTGTAAGAAATTCATTTTGTCATTGGAATGTTTTGTCACCCCTTTTATATTATATATTTATGATGTACCAACGTACCGGTAAAAACCTAGGACAGCAAAATCTCAAAACTGGGAACGGAAATACATATTATCTCATAGACTATAAAAGGTGCTCGACAGCTGTAAAGGTAAAAACGCCTAACTTTTAGGAAGTAACCTAAGTTACATAATTTGAGGTTAGTATTTTGGGATACGAGGTGCCATGAAAATATGTTACTTGTTTTATAAAGTTGAGCGGAAGTTTATATGGAGGAACTAAATGTATTAGGTATTATTTATTAAGAAAAACTCAAATGCTTTATTTAAAGTAGGTATATTTAATGTCGCCAAAAAATGAAAATAAAACTGAATACTGAAAGAAATTTAACAGGAAGTAAAAAAATATACAAACACAAACATTATATGGGAACCTGAAACTGCTCCTAATAATAGGTCGATGCCTTGCTATTTTTTATTTTGCAAACAACCCTATATTTCTGTTTACTCCCAGGTCGCCTACAATATCCCTAATAAAAGCACCATCTCGCAACCGGCTGTAGATAATAGCGTTTTGCGGGGGGTTTGTTCGGGCTTGACAAGTTAATGATAAACTGACAATCGACAGTAAATAATTCCTAATAGGAGCAAAAAATAAGAAATTTTGCTGTCCTAGTTTTTTTTTTAAACATTAAAAATAGTTATTTTTTATTAAGTGCGTAAAATAAGTGTTTTTCTTTTCATGGTACATGAGATAATGAAATAATTCCAAAGGTCTTTTAAATCTATTTCCAATAATACCATAAATTATTATTTTTCAGTGATATTCTCCAAGAAATCGCTTTCCAAAAATGGACGTTATTTGAACTTATCTGCACTGAGATTTATGGTTTCTATTACAAAGTCACTTAACAGCTATTAAAAATATTCTTTGCTGAGCCAATAAAGATATTTTCTTAGGTTATTATTTTAAAAAAATCGCGTTGTCGCTCGTAGAATTATTATGGGTCGTTAGGCTCCGGCTGACACCATTTCCAGATCGTTACCAGGGGCCTAAAAATTTACATGAATAAGTTCATTTTTTAGATACTACTACTCAAAAATAATAAATTATGATATTGGAAAGGGATGACGTGTGCAACTTGAACCCCCCTTCCCATTTTAGATTTCAAGGGTAACCAGGTTGTTAAATCAATAAATATTCTTTAAAAATGCCGCCCCCCCCTTCACAATCAAATTGACCTGTCATTCTGGTTTCCGATATTATTTACTGACAGCGAGATAACACGGGAATGATGGTCCTCTTTCAATTAGTCAGTCTGCAAAATGACGTTATGACGAAATACGAATTTCTGAATTTTTCTGATTCATTATATGGCATTTATAACTTAAAGCGAATGAACGAATCAGACCTGTCGTGCTCCCGTCTAAGCAATATTAATACGGTAAAGTTACATGTAACCCATTTCTTGTAACCTTTTCCGTCGTAGCTGTATCACACTTGTCCTTAATTATTCAAATTTCCTGTCAACTAAGTCAGCTTGCTAAATTGATTTAGTTTTCGATAATCAGTTTACTGTATTAGTAGGGGAGACCGGGTATAGTTGTCGCACTTTTTTTCCATTGGCATGTTTCACATTATTTTTGTAAAATAACCCCATAGTTACCATATTTTATTATTTTTTTAGTGGTAGTTTCTTCTAGTAATTTTTAGGCGGTGACTGTGTCGCTGTTAAAAAATTTAAAACGGTGTTACCCCATGATATAAAGATCTATGATTCCACGCCGATGGAGGCGTGGCTTGTGAGGTCAACGGGCGAGTGTTTTTTAAATCTCTTATGTAGAATTATGTCAGCATTTTTAACTCTCTTCTATTATATAGTCCATCTCTCAGTGGAGTGAAATTATGAAGAGGTAAAGAAACTCATAGTCTGCTTCAGTAAAAAATAAACAATATTTTAAGTTCCATACATGTTTCGTAGGCAGCTTCAGTGGAAAATACTTAAGAAGTAAATGTTAATAAAGTAAATAAAACCTTATCCATTCTATTTAGTTTTTATCCCTAGGAAGGCGGAAACACCTCATATTTCTGTCAAACTTCTTTGCCTGGTTATCCATATCACAACCGAACACAGCGCACGTTATATTATGAAAATTTAGATATTTATTTTAATAAACACATACGACTAAGTAAGAAACAGTTCTGGTGAACTTCCAAAATTTCCATGGAAAACTACAGCAACGGCACTCACCATGGTATAAGTAACTATAGGTATGATTGCACGCCGATGATCACGTGGCTTGGCGAGTAAGTTTTAAATCTCTTATGAAGGTTTACATTGCTGTCATCGTTTTTAACTCTTTTTTGAATGTATTAAAACGTTTTATGCATGTAATGGTATATGAAATGAAAGAATAATATATGACGAGTATTTACGTATATCAATTTCATAGAAATATAACACACAAATACCACTAAAAAAAGAAAAGATATCAGAGAAATTTTTCGCGGCCATTTGAGCCGGCGACAATAGCCGAAGCATGCCGAAAGCTGCTCGCCGACCACTGATGGTTTTGAAACAGTGTTGCCAAACTTTTACAATTGTAATAGATCCACTAGTATTTTAACATTCTTGTTGTGTGGCTCCCCATATGAAATTTATGTTCAATCTGGAGGGACCACCTCCAGATTGAACATAAATTTCATCTAATAGGAAAGTAACGACCCTTTTTTTCGTACTCTTTTTACTCTGACCCGTTTTTTACTATTCCTATTAGGTTTCGAACCGGCACTCTATTTCTTTCGATAACGGATGTCTGGCAACACTGCTGCATGGTTGCCGTAGTTTTTGGTGGACATTTTGTAAGTTTACCAGAACGTTTTCTTATAGTCTTGTGTTTATTAAAAAAAATATCTGAATTTTCATAAAATGAGGTGCGCTATGTTCGGTTGTGATATGGATAACCAGGCAAAGACATTTAATAGAAATATAAGGTTTTTCCGCTTTCCTAAAGATAAAAACAAACAATTAAAATACACACAGTTGTGTAAGCGGAAAGATAATTAGGTCGTATTTTAGCTTTAATCTTTGTTGTATGTTCATGAAATAAATATTCCTAAATACCATGATATTATTCTTTCATTTCACATACCACTAAACGTAAAAACTTTTAATTAAAACGGCGTCAGAGTAATAATAGTACGAAAAAAAGGTCGTTACTTTCCTATTAGATGGGGGACCACCTCCAGATTGAACATAAATTTCATATGGGGAGCCCCACAACAAGAATGTTAAATAGTAGTGGATCTATTACGATTGTAAAAGTCTGGCAACACTGTTTCAAAACCAGCAGTGGTCGGCGAGCAGCTTTCGGCATGCTTCGGCTATTGTCGCCGGCTCAAATGGCCGCGAAAAATTTCTCTGATATCTTTTCTTTTTTTAGTGGTATTTGTGTGTTATATTTCTATGAAATTGATATACGTAAATACTCGTCATATATTATTCTTTCATTTCATATATCATTACATGCTTAAAACGTTTTAATACATTCAAAAAAGAGTTAAAAACGATGACAGCAATGTAAACTTCCATAAGAGATTTAAAACTTACTCACCATGCGCACGGCAGACGAAATTGGGACGGTTAGATATCCTACCTTTAGTTTATTGTATCATGGGCACTCACTATGTGGCGACCAGTATTGCCAGAAATCTTTGATCAAAAGTAATAGGTTGACGGTTCGAAACCTAATAGAATAGTAAAAACCGGTGTGAGAGTACGAAGAGTACGAAAAAAAGGTCGTTACTTTTCTATGATATGGAGGCCACCTCCAGATTGAACATACATTTCATATGGGGAGTCCCACAACAAGAATGAACATCTGAAAAATTGTTAAAATAGTGATGGATATATTACAATTGTAAAAGACTGACAACGCTGGTGGCAACGAGAAGGAGTGACCGCGCAGCTTCGGCTATCGCCGACCAGTTGGAATGGCGCGGCGGATGTTTTAAAAGTTTGTCGGAATCTTGCCTTATTTTAGTGGTATTTTAGCTGTAATAAGTGTTATATTTCTATGAAATTAATATACGTAAATACTTGTCATATACTCTTTCGTTTCATATACCATTACATGCATAAAACTAATACCTTTAAAATAGTATTAAAATCGCTGACAGCAATATAAATCCCCATAAGAAATTTAAAAATCGCTCTCCCTTTCATGTCACTTCACGTAACAGACGACATTGGGACGGTTAGATATCTTACCGTTAGTTATTGTATCATGGTGTTACCCTAATAACCATAAATCTCAGTGCAGGTAAGTTCTAATTACACCCATTTTTGTATTCTTGGAAACCATTATCCAAAAAACAATAAGTTATGTTATTATTGACCTTTAAAATGATGTACCAGTTGACTCTCCATTCCCATTTAAGATTTTAAGAGTAACATCTACCCCTCCCGGGGGATTACTACGCCACAACGGCTTTTTTAACAGCGTCTCGTGCACAATAAAATTGAAGTTTTTCGGTTTTTTAATATTATTTACTGGAAGCGAGAGGAAGAGAGAGGGTGGGAAATTTTAAATCGACACCCCGTATTATTTTTGTTATAAGAAAATTTTATTGTAAATTATATTTAAAGGCGACGAATAAAATTAGGCATATTATATTCCACTTATGTCCTTAGAAAACTCGAGGCAAGCGGCTCGATTCCTAACATGGACGCTAAAATATGATGCTTTATAAAACTTGTGCGTTAATATAGATACTATTTTAGCGACGACATGGCCAGCGGCGAAGCGTCCGTCCCCTGTAAATTGTATTAGAATTGGTTTAGTTCTTCTGTTAGAACCGTCGCGTTGTGACAACTTACTCCTGTGACGAACAAACCCGACCTTCTCCAATATATTAGTAATCACTTTCCACCGACTAAGTTTGCGGGTAACCTATTTCTTGTAACGTTAAAATAATTTAGGATATATTGGTAGGGAAATATTAGTTGATTTGATAAATAGGTAGCTTTCGAGGGAAAGTTTGTAGGAAGTTTAAAATATTAAATGTACTTAATAAAACTTCAACCCCTTTATTATAATAATTTGTGTTTTCTCTCTTTGTCTAAGATGAGATAAAATAAAGGCTTAATTATAAACAACGGCACTTTTGTGGCAATATATCTAAAACAAGACTCCTCTTCGTTGATTAAATCTTTAATGTTATGAGGAATTTGCTCCACAGATGTCAAAAATTTTTAACTGCAATTTAATTTTCAATAGAGTTTTTGGTATAAAGAATGAATTTAGACGATGAGTATTGTATAAATAATTAAATTTACGTTGATAGGGTGGACTTCCGCATTTTTTTTAGTCCGATTAATAAATGCCTTTTTCAGACATTTTGTTCGGGTTTGTTCGAAAATATCACATTTTACAGTTAACGAAAGCCGCTGGTTCCATTTCATTACGTCATTTTTGGTCTTTATTGAAGCAAAATTCAAGGTGAAGTTAAATTTTACCTAAATCGAGAAATACTTCTTTTCCTCATATAGTTCCAACTTCAATGGTGTGACAGTGTATAATAAAATTTAAATTATGATTACTGTGTCTGTTGGTTAAACTAATTCTAAAGTACAGTTTGATATAAATGTATGTTAAATTAATGTGCTATTGAGAGTGAGATTAGCATCTGTATATTGATTTAAGATAAATTTATATCCAACTGTGTCTTAGAATTAGAAAACCCCACAGACACTGTAACAATAATATTAATTTTATTATACATTTACAACTTACAACTAAGATATAAATAGTACTAATTGAATGATAATTCAATTCCTCTTTTCGACGGACCGAAACACCCAAAAAGGGTTTGACATCGGTGTTCGTGTAGCTTAACCGCCTGCTTAAATCGTTTGGGCGTATTCGTTTAAACCGAATTGATCCAAAGTATTTTTAAAATCAACCAGCAATCTTCTGACTAATTTGATTGCATTCAACTCGGATGATAAGCAGTGGCGGCTCGTGACTTATGATAGAGGGGGTTCAGAAGTAACATGAAAGTATTTTAAAAAGTTTATTCTTCTGTAACGACCAAATAATATTCTTCGGCGTTTTAAAAGTAGGAAGAAAAAAAGCAATAAGAAAATGCGTTAGGTAAAACATATTTTTATTAATTTTTTTAATTTTACGCAAGGAAATACAATTTTTTGAAAATAAGAAAGGTTTTTTTAGTGTATAAGTGCTTAAACGTGAAGTCCACTCTTCGGTTCTTAATTGTAGAAAATTTATCAATAACAGCCTCATTAAAGTTTGGAATACTCTCTATACATTTTTTTCAATAATAGCATCGCTTGGGCTGTTATCCTTTCTTCATTCATAGAAAATGTTTTTATTCGGTTTAAGGTTGAAAAACATCGTTCACCTACGGCCGTGGTCTTCGGTATGGTAACAATTATTTGTAAAAGTGTAAAGATGGCAGAAAATATGCTCTGAAGATTATTTTTTATTCCATTTTTTGTCCAGGTAGGCTCCGCAATGCCGCGACCAAACAACAAACAGGAAAAACAAAACAAACGGTTAGTTGTGCTGTCCATAGATTACCTGAAATGTTATTTCATTTGCTTGGGTAGTTTTAGAGCAATAAATTAAACACTAAAATAAAGTTTTGTTGTCCTGGAAAAAAAAATCAAAACAACATTACTAATATTACTTTTCTTACCACGGGATTGGGCCAGCTTTATAACAAAGGGTCTATAGATACAATGAATCTAATTGTATTGATTTATTTTATACATGTGCCCTATTACATTGGTTGAAGTTTAAAGAAAATTTTAACCAATAACTGACGAACCAGTGAACTTAATAATTGTTTTTCTATTTGGGTTTCATAATGGCTACATTATGAAATGCAAAAAGATTTAATAACCATGCCACTTTATGAAACTGAAATTTTCTTTTTTTATGTTGGCAGCAAGTAGGTTTTGAATTTTAGGCTTACTTTGATTTCGTTGAAATTAGTTTTCTTGGCATTATGGATTCGACAAAAATTTTTTATAGGAAACTTTAAAATACTAACCTTTAACCTTGCAAATAGATCATTTTAACTAGATATTTATCTGAACCTATACTCGGAAATATATAACATGCTGACGGGGTCCATCAACTAATTTCTAGTCACACCTATAAAACAACATAACCTAAAAGCAATAGAAATATCTTCCAGTTTATGTTTTATTCAAGTTTTATTCAATAAAGTTCTATTTTTATTTTTTATTCAATATATGTAGTATTATACATGTTACTTTATATATACATATTTATAGTTACTGTAGACATTCCCTGGGCATTAATTATTGTTATTCCTGTCAGATTCTGTGTCGACACAATATTTTGTTCAATAGTATTATTTATTATTTTGTTCAATATTTTGAACTTTGTAATGCTCGCACCATAACTCAAAGTTTTGAATGTTCTTCTTAAAAGTTTTTCTA
Organism: Barypeithes pellucidus; assembly: GCA_963991005.1. Classification (NCBI taxonomy): domain Eukaryota; kingdom Metazoa; phylum Arthropoda; class Insecta; order Coleoptera; family Curculionidae; genus Barypeithes; species Barypeithes pellucidus. Next base: position 16,188,457 of record OZ022562.1, on the reverse strand, counting down.
GATTATTTTCTGCAATTTCTCGTATTTCTGACGGAGGTATAACTTTCTTCCTGACTAATTTTTATTAACTTTAATTATATATTTATTTTTAATTTTGACGGATGGGAAGAAGCTGTGTTGTGTTCAATTGTTTCTATCGTGGCATATTTGATACTTGTAACATTTTATTAAATTGTAAAAGTATTGCCAGTCCAAAAAGAAAATATTAATTCAATTTGAAAAAATCTACTATATTTTTTAAAGTTTTTCAGACTTTAAAGACCCAAATAGAAAAAGTATTATAAAATACACGGTTCTTAAGACAATTAGAGCACTTGTACTTTAGAAAACTCCCCGCTTCGCGAGTCATTTTCTAATTTATACGCGTGCTCTAAGATAATGTCTCATGAAACTTGTATCTTAATATACTATTAAAATGTTTATGAAATTCAGAGAATCAGATGATCAGTTCAATTTCTTTAGCTGCTGTAAAAAAAATAAATTTGGTCGTTGTGTCGTAGGATATTGAACATAAAAGTCTTAAAATTTTTATTAGACTTATTACTCTTTGTCATTGTTAATTAACGTTCCAAATGCTGTTAAATCGGCTTTCCTTTAAAATAAACAGACGTTCCGGCGAGAGCAAAATTGCATATTTTAGTTAAATTTAAAAATATTTATTTTGCGAGCCTGAAACAATTCACGAAGCAAAAATCATTTCTGCTTTATAGCTTTAAAATTATTATACCGAAAATAAACATAAAGTTTAATAAGAACTTATTTCGACAAGAAAAAGTTTTCAAGATCGCATCACAAGCACAAATATTTAAACTTGTTTTATTTAAATAAAAGTAACTTAGTTACAGTTCGAAGGGGAAAGAATGAAGGTGCGTTACCTGTACAAGTATGAGTCAAATCGATATAATGTAGATTAAATAAGCGGTTATGAAGTCCGTAGATATAATAAATTATTTAATAATAATAATAAACATTCTTTATTTCAGAATTACATTACTTAACATAAAATTAAATAGTGTCAAAAATACAGCAGATTATTGCAAATCATAGATTTGACATATTTGTTAAATATTCTTCAATGTTGTAGGGTTCAATGTCTTTAAGTAGCTTAAATAGGCTTTTTTAACTTTTTAATGTAGTCACAATTTTTAATATGATGTGGAAGTGTATTGTATAGTTTTATACAGTTGTAATACGCACCACTTTCGCATAATGTTAGTCTGTGTTTGCGAAACGTATAATTCACTACTTCTAAACAAATCTCTAGTTTTGAAAAAGAATAATATACTTTCTTGTATGTAAATTGCAGACCCATTCGCTTTTAATTGACCTCTACAACTTTCTCTAAAATTGTAACCAAATATGGTTCTCACTACTCTTTTTTGACATACAAACAACTGTTCTGCATCCCTACATTTTCCATACAGGATTTGCGTAGTACCTACACCGATTACACGTTTGTCTATCTAAGTATTTAGATAAAATGCGCAAGGTGTAGCACACCTTATTCAATTTACCAATCACATACTGTACATGGTGATCCCATGACAGAGTGTTGTCCAAGACCATTCCCAAAAATTTAGTTGTTCGTAATATTTTTAGGCATTAAGAGAGATATATTCCAATTCTTCTAATGTGGATCTTGTTGTTTTAAATATTATAGCATTAGTTTTTGGAGGTGTTTAGTATGAGCTTATTTTTGATAAATCACTCATCTGCTTCCATCATGACTTTTTTAGTCCTTATGCCAAGAGAAAACTGACTTGCAGCCGTAATATGAAAATTGGCATCATCTGCATAATTTGTTAGTGTATTTTCCGTAGAAAGTAAGAGATAACAAATAATAGTGGTCCCAATACGCTTCCCTGTGGTATTCCTACTTACTCATTACTACTTTTTGACACCTTTCCGTTAGATACGATCTGATCCATCCCAAGGCAGGTCCTGAAACTCCATACAGTTCTAATTTATCAAGTAAGATACTATAATTTATTGTGTCATACGCCTTCGAGAGATCGAGGAATACCCCCAAAGGCATCAGTCCGTTATCCAAGGTTATTTTATTGTACTAAAATCAAAAATTATATTATAAAATGGTAGTTGATGTATTATATTTTACATTTTATTTAATTATATCAATTTAAATATTATTTATTGTTTAAAATTTAATAATATTTCTTGCCGAAGTTAACTAATTGCTTATAAAACATGCCAATAAAATCTTTCGTTATTCTTGAAATAAATCCACGTTGCTTGCACTTCACACTAATGTCAATTTTAAATTCTGGATCTGGGTAAAAGAGCAATTATACGAGTAGGTTTTGCTTCGTCCCATCAACAATATCCTGATCGGTGGATAGGTACAGGAGGACCTCACCCATGGCCATCCCGTTCGCCGGATCTGAATCCATTGGATTTTTATTTCTGGGGTCACCTTAAACAACTCGACTCGACTGTGTATTATTGATGGTTTTAATACGATTAGCGCCAGTCCCGAAATTTTCCAACACGTAAGAGACAATTTAGCAGGTCGTGTACATGAGTGTTTACTGGCTTGTTTAGTTGACTTTTGTTCATATGAGTTCATTATTCAAAGTTTTTAAATCATATCCATTATCAAATCATTGGCATTAATTAATGAAATGAAAAATAAAAGCGACGTGCGAAAAGCTTTTATACTACATTTTCCTCTTAAAATAAGGTGAGGATTCACCTCTTTCATTTTTTCAGAGAGGTTATAGGTTGTTATAGGTTATTCAAACAAAATACAATTTTTTATAACTAAATATACAATATTTAATACTACTTACAGAGATGAAAACTAATAGTCCTTATAAGAATTTATTTTGATGATTAAGTTCTATACAGTGTGTCCGCGGATGAGGGTACCCAATAGGGGAAAAATCTTTATTAGTCATTTTACGACCAAAAGTCATTCTTTAAAAAAAGTTCTACTTGTTGAGAAAGTCAATTGACGATCAAAATTTTTTAGATCCGATGTACAGGGTGTTAATAAATTAGGAAAATATGAAAATGCTTCAAGAGAGAACTACAATTACTTATTATTTTTTACAAAAATTTTATAAAACAATGTTGTTTATAAACTGACGTAAAGTCAACAAATTTTGAAATAAAAATTCGAATTTTTAAAAATAAAATAATAACAGTCGTGTTTATGTAATTATTTGCATTTTACAGTATTCTGATTTCGTGAAGGCATTTTCGAAAATGTTAACCAAAGAAGATTGTATTTCCAATTTCCAATACCGTAACATTGTATTAAATAAATACGCTCTTCTTTGGTTAACATTTTCGAAAATGCATTCACGAAATCAGAATACTGACGGATGTAAATAAGATGCTGACGTAACATGAACGTATCTTGATTTTTTGTAAAGTGCAAATAATTACATAAACACCACTGTTATTATTTTATTTTTAAAAATTAGAATTTTTATTTCAAAATTTGTATTTACACTTTACGTTAGTTTATCAACAACTTTGTTTTATAAAATTTTTGTAAAAAATAATACATAATGGTAGTTCTCTCTTGAAGCATTTTCATATTTTCCTAATTTATTAACACCCTGTACATCGGATCTAAAATTTTTTTTATCGTCAATTCATTTTCTCAACAAGCAGAACTTTTTATAAAGAATGACTTTTGGTCGTAAAATGACTAATAAGTACTTTTGTTTAGAAATTTGTAAAATTTGTGAGTCACACGAAACACAAACTACAAATGTAAATAATGACATGTCAATTTAGCCCTTTCCGTCTAATACACTGGGCGTTTTCAAAGAAAATGTTTGTATGTTTTATCTCTTTTGTGTGTTTCATGTGTTTGCATTTTTTTAAACAAATTATCAGTCATAAAGTTTGGGTTACGTCTAATATGTCACAGAGTAATGATAGGTCTACACTGTACAATTTTTTTGAATGATTTACGACACGAGTTGCAAGCGTCCTCCTGAATAATAACTCGCATTTCCGCTCATGGGTACATTATGTACCAATAATTAATGATATAATGATTTAATTGCATCATATTGATTTTCTATGAGTAAATTTCATAGAAGACACTATAAAAATTACGTAATGTTTATCGCTTTGCGAGTTTAAATGTAATAAATAAGCCATTTCCATAACATACTGTACATAAAACAATTTACAACTCTTCTTATCAATCTTTAAATAGGAAAAAATGATACAAAATGCAGAATCGCTTCTTTAAGCGCAACATGATAGCTAAAATTACACAGCCGACTGAACAAGAAATAAAAAGAATATTGTTTCGTCAGCTAGCGAAACTGCTGACTTGACATCAAAGCTAGAGATTTTGCAAACAAGAAGCTGACCGGAGGATATGGGAAAGCTATTTCATGCGAGAAAAAGAAAAGCGAAACAAGGCTATATTTTTAGTGCAATATTGTTTTCCAAACTTTGTTTTGAACACTATTCTATTGGCGTACCGATTGGATTGGATTCATTTAAATATGAGTGATTTGGTAACATATTAAATTTTTTCCACCTGTATAAAGACAGAGTCATTAATGGCCAGTCCCTGTTAAAAAGTATCGGGACTTAAAAAAGATATTTGTTTGAAATATCGTTACACGCTATAACAGATGTAGTGGAGTGGTTCCGGTATTCGAAAATCCCTTGATGAAATCGAGTAATTTTTTTTTCCCAATCGATACAGTAGGATCCCCTCGACATTCTCTGAAATGATTTGTGTAGGGCCCCGCATGGGGGGGGGGGGGAGGTGGTCACGCCCCGTAAATCTAATCTACAACGGGAAATTGAAAATAAAAAAAAATGTGAGAACCAAAATTGAAGAGCTTGACAGAGCGCGTAAGCTCGAACAAACCCGATCCCGATATCTCAATGAGTTCGCGAAGTGACGCGATTCTCAACTGGAAAAACAATAAAATTTAATTAAATATATCTCGAGAAGGGGCGGAGTTGGGGCATCATTTTTTCGCGAATTAACGTGTGATACCGAGTAATTTGATGGGCCGGAGGCTGGGGTTGGTGGGGCAATTAGGAGGGGAGTAAGGGGGATTGGAAATTTTTTACATAAATGCTAATAAGTAGTTTATCAATCGAGTTACGGGGATCAGGCCGGAATCAACTTGTTCATTTTTTTTAGCAGCTACGAGGTGAGATTGGCGAAAAAATTTTATTTTCCCAAATGCGCGCTGGTTGCGGAATACAAGAAATGGCCATCTCCGAAAATAGTTTAGATATTATGTTTAATTTTGGTATATGTTAATAGGATATAGAACCTCAAATTTTAGTTAGAAAAGTTATTCAATTGTTCCACCAGTGGCGTCGCTGCAAACATTTCCTTTGATATTCTTTACAAAAAAAGATGGTACGCCACTGATATTTTTCCATGTGGATATTTTTTCCGATTGGCCTGTTCAATTCTCCATGAAAACGGTCTCTTGAGTTTTTCTCGTCAGACACCGTTCACCGTTCTTGATTAAAACCACTAAATTCATATTGAAACTCATTATTTTTAACATTCATAAAACAGTTAATGATAATTTTTTTTCATTTCATTTGCGAAAATAAAAATTAAAAGGCATGTTTCCGCATCGAATTGCCCACTCCAACAATTTTTATAAATTTTATGTATTTTTACCCATGCATTTACCATTTGGGTATGTTACTTAATTCCTTTTGGCCTTAATGCAATGTACCTACTGTCTAACCAATTTTAAGGCATCTGATTAGTCTCCTTCGATTATAGTAAAACTTCTTGCGTAGCAGTTTTAGTTTCTGGTACCTTGACAAACAGGCCCCTTATCAGCAATATCATCAATGGTCATTTTTACAATCTCATCCCGTTTTAGGCCGCCAAAAACTCCCATTACGAGTAACACTTTATGCAACAGGAAGGGGTCATTCGGCTTGATTAAATGAATAAAACAGCAACACAACCCATATATGTATTACTAATTTACATATAAAATTTCTACCTATAAAAATATTGTTTCTACTGTTTTAAGAGGTTAATAATTAATGACACTGTCGTCATTTAACGAGGCTTTATTCAAATCAGGACGAACCTCAAACCTCAAAGGAAAAGACAAAATGCCTTAAAATGTGAAACGGATTGGCAACAAAAATTCAATATTTATGTTCTGCATTTGTGAGTGAAAGAACCCTTTTATTATTTAACAGTTTTTTACACGAGGCACATAGGAAAAGTTTGTTCCCTAACAATAGAACACAAGATTTTTGGAATTTAACTCTTGTAGAGTACATATCAAAGCGCCATTACAGTAATCATCACCAAAATCTTAGCCTTTTGTTATTCAGGACATTTTTAAATTCTAAGAATCAAAGATAGTAAAATTGTTGTAATATAGTCTATGCCTAAATAGTATAATAATTCCACACCGAGGTGGAAAGTGTTTTATTTTTGTCTAGAAAAGAGGATAATTCTCGAGACAGGAATGAAACTTTTCACCGAGGTTTGTACGCTATTTTATTTACGACCATACCTCATGCAAATGATGTTTATTGTGACAAAAATACCGACTTGAAACAAGCATGGACCTGGTATTTCTATCTGCTTTGTACACGTCAATGTCACGCCTATTCCTGTTTTCATTCCCAACAGATAACCGGTTTTAAATGTCTTTGTTACAAAAAAAAGCAATCAACGGACGTCAAAAGTCTATAGTTTCATCCAGTTTACGGCAGACTTAGCACAATCTGACCATATGATTTTTTCCACAAACAATATCCAAATTTAACACACAAACACTGAAAAACAAGAAATAATTTTATTTAACAATAACGACAAATGTGATCTGGTAGTATCAAACGTAAAAGCAGAAAGCAGAAAGATGGCCGTTCCAATAAGGGCTTTCTAAAAAGTATGTTCCGAATGCTCGAAGGCGACGTAATGTCTTTGTCTAATTAACAGAAAGCGACAAAGAAAAATTATACGTTTTATCAGGGCTCCCCGACTGTTTTTCTGGAAAATTGTTTACAATCCACCTAAGAATGTCAATTGGTCATTCTTCAAGGACTGTAAACCAAAGTCGTATCCTCCTTGATGTAAGATCATTGGTTATAAATCAAATAGTATACAAATGTCGGTGTGTAATATATGTATTATTGTGCCTGTTAAAGTCGACATTTTGTTATATGACTTACCTACTCTACCTTTATTTTAACATGTAAAATCACCTCTCCAAATATCCTAATGCATTATCGGAATACCCTGTATACTGATCTATGCGGATGAAATTAAATAAACTCTTTTATTCAGTATGCTAGTTATGTAAAAATCATGAAATAAGGCCAGTAAACGCAATATTGCATAATATACAATACA